>CM055118.1:533845899-534418399 GCA_029206835.1 Rana muscosa | reverse complement strand
GAGATAACTATACATCACTGTGCATCATATAAAGTGTGCTTGATGAGAATGTGAGGATATCAGCCCAAATGTTGAAGCTTAACAAGAAACGAGTCAACATGATAATAAACTCAAGCACACTACCAAATCTACCAAGGAATGCCTGAAAAAGAAGAACTAGAGTAATATGGACTGCCCTAGTCAAAGCCCTGATTCTCAATAAAATGTTGTAGAGGGATTTTGAAACAGGCATTTAAAGACAAACCAAACAACACATAAACATCTTTTAACTGTAGGAAGTTCACATGAAGAAGAAGTAGTCAAATGTTTTGATGTCAGGCTGGTGGGCTGTTATACAAAATACTAGCAAGAAGTAATTTCTGCTAAAGATTTACAGTGTAAATCTCAGAAGTGAATGGACCAAAATACAAATCCTTTGGCAAATAAAACCGCTCCCATAAATGTATTACATGTGTGTATTTAGCGGTCTGCCTGGATGTCAGTTTTATGAGTTACAGAACAATGCTCAACTGGCTTGATAATCTTTATCTTGAATCTGACCTGGAGTCGGTTGTTAAGGCAGTGCACACAAGCACTGCCAGTATAACCTGTAGTATATACTGTATTACCTTTTTTGTAAAATTCTTCTTCTAAATACCTTATTCCTTCTCCCCAATAAGCGCTCATGTGACCGCCTGTCGCTCTCTCCCTCCGATGTATGTACTACGAAGGGAGGGCCCGAGCTCTCCATCTGACGTCTGCCGGGCGGTCACGTGACTTCCCTCCCTAGTGTATACATCGGAGGAAGAGAGCGATGGGCAGTCACATGACGGCTGATCGGGGAGAAAGAATAAGGTATTTAGACAAAGAATTTTACAAAAAGGCATACAGTATATACTACAGGTTATCCTAGCAGTGGGGCTGGCAGTGCTTGTGTGCAGTAATTTGTATACTGCTCGGAGCGGTGCTAAAGGGGAGGGGAGGGGCGGCTCACACACAGCTGACAGGCAGGGAGGGGAGGGGGAGGAGGACAGAGGAGACACATGAGAGCAGGGCTGCGGATGAGAGGCACGTAAACTGACCACAGTGTCAGGGCTCAGCAGCCATAATTAACCGTGGTCAGTTTACAGGGGGAGGGCAGAAACTGGCAGGTACTTCAGGTGTTACAGGGGGGCCAAATTACACAGCACAAGCACTGTGCTATATAACATGTTTTAAAAGGAACAGGATCCTTTTTTCTTTTTTCTTTTTAGGTTAACAAAAGCTTTAAAGCACTCTAACGAAACAAAAAAGTGTAGCGCTAAAAATGAGTAAGAACTGCCCACAATTAAGGAGCAGTGTATAACAGTGATATATAATTAGATAAACAATATAACATCTCTGCTAAACGAACTGAATAAATGAATAAAAGCTTTAAAGCACTCTAAGAAAATGGAAGCCTGACTCTGAGAATTTTTTAATACCTATACCACCATTATCACTCACACTCTTTCTGACACTAGATGTACAGAGGACATCCTGCACGCGTAGGGTGTCACCATGGCTCCTGCATTCACATTGTAATTAAGCAGAGAGTGGTGTGGACTTTAGTGGTGCTCTCTGTATGATTGAGGACTGCGCAGCCTAACAGAGGAGGCATATCACTTGACTGACCTAACTACATCCTTAAAGTGATTGTAAAGTCTCATTTTTTTTAATTTAAATAACAAACGTGTTATACTTACCTGCTCTGTGAGATGGATTTGCACAGAGTGGCCTAGATCCTCCTCTTCTTGGGTCTCTCTTTGCTGCTCCTGGTCTCTCCCTCCTGTCGAGTACCCCCACAGCAAGCAGCTTGCTATGGGGGCACCCGAGCCAAGCTGTAGCTCTGTGTGTCCATTCAGACACGAGCTGTGGTTTGGCCCCGCCCCACCCCCTCTGTCTCCTGATTGGCCAACATACTTTGATTGAGAGCAGCGGGAGCCAATGGCACCGCTGCTGTGTCTCAGCTAATCAGGAGGGTGCAGCCGAGGGATTCGTGTACATGGCTGGACAGAGACCGGGCTCAGGTAAGTATGAGGGGGGTTGCTAAACAAAGACGTTTTTTTTATCTTTATGCATAGAATGCATTAAGATGAAACAACTGTCTGCCTTTACAGCCCCTTTAATTGGGAAATATAAAAATGTCCAGTATCATCTAGCTCTTTCTTCTCCAGCAAGAAAGTCCCTGCCCCCCCCCCCCCTTTCATACGTTGGGTATAAAAAAAAAAAATGTCAATAGCATGTTGGCGAAAGGGGTAAAGGATGAACCAGGGAAGGTGCTTTTCTGTTTTCACTAATTGGAGACAAAAAATTACCTTTCTTGCCCCCAAGGAGTTATGCTGTTTTGTAGACATCAGCAGTTACTGGGAAATGTAAACCATTTCGGTCGTGACAGTTTAGGGGGCAAATGGTGAAAAGAGCTTGAAGGAAGAAAAGTAGTGCTAGTGCCAGTAAAAATTAAACCAAACCCTGATTTATGAGAGCAATCTCTATTATTAAATAGTTTGGAGGTTATTGTGTATTAAACATCAAGCTGGAATAAGTCAGTCATAATTCCCACTGATTATACAAAATTTGGCTCTGAGTCACGGTGTGTTCTTACAGCTGACATGTATTTTCCCAGGACTGAGAATTAAAATGACATTAAATAATAAAGGAACTTGTTAATCTGAACTGGAAGCCTGTTTCAGTAACTATGAAGTGCATGGAAAAAAGCAAGATTTCTCAGCAGATGATTAACCACTTAACGATCGCTCACTGAATATATACGTCGGCAGAATGGCACGGACAGGCACAATCACGTACCTGTACGTGCCTGCCTTCGTATAGTTGGGGGGGTCCCATCGGACCCCCCTTCTATACAGTGAGCGGTGGTTATTGTTCCGGGAGCGATCCGTGATGAGGGGACGGCCATTTGTTTCCGGCCACCCCCTCGCGATCGCTTCCGGCGAATGAGAATCTTCCTCTGCCTGTGTAATGTAAACACAGGCAGAGGAAGTGATGTCATCTCTCCATGCGGCGGCCTTTTCGATCCGGCGCGAGGAGAGAAGACATCTCACAGTAAGTGCACCAACACTACACTGACACCAGTACACGTAGGCACACTTTCACCCCCCAGTCACCCCCAGATCACCCCCAGTCACAGTGCACCATTTGCAGTGGTAATTTTTTTACTGATCACTGCAATCAGTGTCATTTGTGACCGTAAAAAGTTGCAGGGCAGTTAGGTTTAGGCCCCTTTAGGTCCAGGGTAGCCCCCTAACCCACCCTAATAAAGGTTTAACCCCTTGATCGCCCCCCAGGTAGCCCTTTCGCCCCCTAACGCCAGCGTCACTAAGCGATCGTATTTCCGATCGCTGTATTTAGTGCCGGTGGTGCCCTAGATAGCCAGTTATTTATTTTTAGGTTCGCCGCAGGTTTTTATAGCGTCAGGTACCCCCATATATTATTTTAACCCCCTGATTGCCCCTAGAGTTAACCCTTTTACCAGTGATCACCGTATAAGTGTCACTGGTGACACTGGTTAGGCAGTTAGTTATTTCGTTATTTAGGTTACCCGTCATGTTTTTATATAGCGTCAGGTACCCCCATACATAGCCTAATAAAGGTTTTACCCCCTGATTGCCCCTAGTTTACCCTTTCACCAGTGATCACCATATAAGTTTTACGGGTGACGCTGGTTGGTTAGTTTGCTTTTTATAGCATCGGGGCACCCGCTGTATATAACCCAATAAAGGTTTAACCCCCTGATCGCCCGGCGGCTGATATCAATTAGGTTTTAGCACCAGAGAGGGTCTGCGTCGCCCCAGGCAGCGTTAGGTTAGTGCCAGTAACGCTAACACCCACGCGCAAAGCATACACCTCCCTTAGTGGTATAGTATCTGAACAGATCAATATCTGATCAGATCTATACTAGCGTCCCCAGCGGTTTAGGGTTCCCAAAAATGCAGTGTTAGCGGGATCAGCCCAGATACCTGCTAGCACCTGCGTTTAGCCCCTCCGCCCAGCCCAGCCCACCCAAGTGCAGTATCGATCGATCACTGTAACTTACCAAACACAACAGACATAACTGCAGCGTTCGCAGAGACAGTCCTGATCCCTGCGATCGCTAACAGTTTTTTTTGAAGCGTTTGATACATTTGCTGACAATCTTACTAGTGTACCCCTAAATTTAGAGCCCAAAATGGCAAATCGAAGGTACACTAGTAAAGAGGCCTATGAGATTCTGAGCATGACAGATAGTGAAGAGGAGGTCACGCATCTGTCAGATTCAGGCTCAGAATATCTTCCCGTAGAAGACAGTGAAGTCAGCGGCTCCATGTCAGATAGCTCTGACGACGAAGATGAGGTCCCTGCTAAGGTCAGGCGTACCCAATCCCGATCTACTGAGGTTGTTGAGGAGCAAGAACCGCAGGGCTCTCGTATCATGGAGCAGAGTAGTACTAGCGCCGCTATTCCTTCTGGTGAATTGGCAAGCACCAGCGGCCTAGTACAGCCTGGGCGTACATCCAGCACTGCAGTATCATGTGGTGACGTGGCGAGTCCCATAAGTGCAGTTCAAGCTGGCGAGGTGGCAAGCACAAGTAGTGTCCCGCTGCCACCAAGAAGATGACAAAGGCAGGCCCATAGTGCCCTTCCTGCAGAATTCGCCTATCCTGATTGGGTCCCCACCACTTCTGCAGAACCCGTACTTCCCCCATTCACTGCCCAACCCGGTATTCAGGTGGAAACAGCTGATTTTATGCCAATTGATTTTTAGTCGCTGTTTTTCACGGAAGATCTCTATAGATCTATTGTGGACCAGAGTAATTTATATGCTGGTCAATTCATCGCCGCTAATCCCCAGTTGCCTTCCATTGCCAAAGATTGTAAACCAATTACGGTTTCTGAATTTAAGACCTTTCTGGGCCTTTCCCTCAACATGGGCACACATAAATTCCCGTCATTGCGTGCTTATTGGTCCACGCACCCAATTGACCACATGCCCGTGTTCTCTGCCTCCATGCCCAGGAAACGATACGAGCAGATTTTGCAGTTCATGCATTTCAACGACAATGAACTTTGTCATCCACGTGGAGACCCTGAATACGACCGGCTCTACAAAATTCGGCCCCTCATAAACCACTTCAACGAACGTTTTGCAGCCTTGTTTTTTTTCCCGATCAAGTTGTCTGCGTTGATAAGTCCCTGATTAAATTTTCTGGCCGCTTGTCTTTCAAGCAGTACCTTCCCAGCAAGCGTGCCAGATACGGGGTCAAGCTCTATAAGTTCTGTGACAGGGCAACAGGCTATGCATGGAGCTTTACGGTTTATGAGGGAAAAGATAGTCAGGTTGAGCCGGTCAACTGCCCAGATTACATAGGGAGCGCTGGCAAGATAGTGTGGAATTGGTGTCACCCTTATTCGGAAAGGGGTACCACTTGTATGTGGACAATTATTACACAAGCGTGCCACTGTTTAGTCACTTGTTTGATCATCAGATTGGAGCATGTGGCACCGAGCGACCTAATCGCCGGGGCTTTCCCCAGAGGCTTGTAGATTCCCATCTTAGGCTGGGGGAGAGAGCCTGCTTGAAGTGTAAAAACTTGCTCGCTGTGAAGTGGAGGGATAATAAGAATGTTTTCCTTCTTACCTCCCTTCATGCAGACACGACAGTCCAAATTCGTACGGCGACTGGTGTTGTGGAGAAACCCCTCTGTGTCCACGAATATAACCAAAATATGGGAGGGGTGGACCTCAACGACCAGTTGTTGGTGCCGTATCTAATTGACCGTAAGGCGAGACGCTGGTACAAAAAAGTGTCTCTATCCTTATTCCAATTGGCTTTGCTGAACGCTCATGTGCTATACAGAGCTTCAGGCGGGACATTATCTCTCCTAAAATTCCAGGATGAGATAGTCACAGAACTCCTGTATCCAGGCGGTTCTGCACCTCACCATCCCCAACCAAATGCAGTAAGCCGGCTGCATGAGAGGCATTATCCGTATGTCCTCGAGAGTACCCCTACCCAACGAGCCCCCCAAAAAAGATGTTGTGTCTGTAGCAAGCACGGATTTAGGCGTGACACCCGTTATTTTTGTCCACTCTGTCCTGACAATCCTGGTCTGTGCATTGGTAAATGTTTTGAACGCTACCACTCAAAAGTGAAGTTTTAGCGTAGGGTACAGCATTTCACAGACTAGGACACCCTTACACAGGGTTTCCCAAGATGCCATCACATGTTGAGAGACCCGAACCGTTACAGTTGAGCAAAAAATAAAGTGTAAAAAAAAAAACGTAAAAAACAAAAACACAAAAAATAAATAAAAAATAAATAATAAATAGTTGTCGTTTTATTGTTCTCTCTCTCTCTCTCTCTCTCTCTCTCTCTATTTTCTCTCTATTGTTCTGCTCTTTTTTACTGTATTCTATTCTGCAATGTTTTATCATGCTTGCTTTTCAGGGATGTAACTTTTTGTTTTCAGGTACGCCATTCAGTTGCAGCGCGGATTTATTTATCTTGACAGCAACCGCGTTTGCTCCCACGATACATAAAGCCGTGACTCCAACACTGTAGGAGGTGATTTCACCCCCACAGTAAAAAAAAAGAGCATATATGCCGAAGCATGGGGGCAGCAGGGGCGGAGGAGCGATTTTGCTCCTAATGCCGCGTACATACGGTCAAAATTCTGACGGAGGCTTGCCCGTGGAAAAGTCTGACCGTATGTACGCGGCATAACCTTTTATGCCGCGTACATACGGTCGAAATTCCGACGGAGGCTTGCCCGTGGAAAAGTCAGACCGCGTGTATGTGGCATAACTTTTTTGCGTTAGGATGCCCCCATGCTTCGGCATATATATATGTCCTCGAGAGTACCCCTACCCAACGAGCCGCCCAAAAAAGATGTAGTGTCTGTAGCAAGCGCGGATTTAGGCGTGACACCCATTATTTTTGTCCACGCTGTCCTGACAATCCTGGTCTTTGCATTGGTAAATGTTTTGAACGCTTCCACTCAAAAGTTAAGTTTTAGCGTAGGGTACAGCATTGCACAGAAAAGGACACACTTACACAGGGTCTCCCAAGATGCCATCGCATTTTGAGAGACCCGAACCATTACAGTTGTTAAAGTTACAAAAAAAAGTGTAAAAAAGAAAAAAAAATACGTAAAAACAAAAAACACAAAAAATATATAAAATAAAAAAACCAAAAATAGTTCTCGTTTTATTGTTCTCTCTCTCTATTTTCTCTCTATTGTTCTGCTCTTTTTTACTGTATTCTATTCTGCAATGTTTTATCATGCTTGCTTTTCAGGTATGTCATTTTTTGTTTTCAGGTGCGCCATTCAGCTGCAGCGTGGAATTATTTATCTTAAGAGCAACAGCGTTTGCTCCCACGATACATAAAACAGTGACTCCAGTGCTGTAGGAGGTGATTTCACCACCACAGTTAAAAAAAAGGGATTTTTATAACAGCTTACCTGTAAAATCCTTTTCTTGGAGTACATCACGGGACACAGAGCGACTTAGTCATTACTAATGGGTTATATAGTTTACCTTCAGGTGCTGGCACTGGCAACTTACAAACCGGAAGTACCCTCCCCTATATAAGCCCCTCCCATCCGGGAGCACCTCAGTTTTGTAGCAAAGCAATAAGTGTCCCAAAAAGAGGGGTGGGAGCTCTGTGTCCCGTGATGTACTCCAAGAAAAGGATTTTACAGGTAAGCTGTTATAAAAATCCCTTTTTCTTTTTCGTACATCACGGGACACAGAGCGACTTAGTCATTACTAATGGGACGTCCCAAAGCAATGCCAAATGAGGGGAGGGATACATAAGCTGGGCGCCATCAGGCATGAGGATCTTTTGCGGCCTGCAACACACTGCGCCCAAAGGCGACATCCTCCTGACTTCTAACGTCTACCTGGTAGAATCTAGTAAACGTGTGTACCGAAGACCATGTTGCGGCCTTACATACTTGAGCCAGGGAGGCCTGGTGATGCACTGCCCATGAAGTTCCAACTGCTCTTGTGGAGTGCGCCCTAACTTTGAACGGAGGCGGTCTCTTTCTCAAGCCATAGGCTTGTATTATGACCTGTCGAATCCACTTGGCTAAAGTAGATTTTGATGCTGCCTGACCCTTTCTAGGGCCTTCCGGCAGAATAAACAAAGTATCCGTTCTGCGAATCTGAGCAGTGGCTTTTAGATAAGCTTTAACTGCTCTTACTACATCCAAAGAATGTAATAACTTTTCCTCTACCGAGCTAGGTTTGGGGAAAAAAGAAGGAAGAACCACATCTTGGTTCAAATGAAACCTCGATACCACCTTGGGAAGAAAGGCTGGATGAGGACGTAATACTACTCTGTCCTTATGGACAACCAGATATGGCTCCTTACAGAACAAGGCGGCTAATTCCGATACTCTTTTAGCCGAACAAATGGCTACTAAGAAAATCAATTTCCTGGTGAGAAGAACCAAGGAAATATGTTGCAATGGTTCAAACGGTTGTTTCTGTAGAACCGACAGAACCAGGTTTAAGTCCCATGGACATATGGGAATACTAACCGGAGGGCTAATGCGCATCACTCCTTGTATGAAAGCTTTGACTAGTGAATGCGAAGCCAAGGGCCTTTGAAAAAATATTGACAAGGCCGAAATCTGACCCTTGATAGTACTCAAGGCCAGCTTCCTATCTACAGCCCACTGTAGGAAGTCCAAAATCCTACCTATCACGTACTTACGTGGATGCCATTTCTTGGCCTCACACCACGTAATGTACGCCTTCCAGATCCTATAATAGATCTGCCTGGATACCGGCTTCCTGGCATTGATCATGGTAGATACCACAGAATTAGAGAGCCCTCTCTTTTTTTAGAATGTGGGCTTCAATAGCCAGGCCGTCAAACCTAGGGCTGGTAAGGAAGGGTGGTATATCGGTCCTTGCGACAGCAGGTCCGGACGATGTGGGAGGGTCCAAGGACTCCTCACTGACATTTTTACAATCTCTGCGTACCATGCCCTTCGGGGCCACGCTGGAGCCACCAGAATCACTGGTTTCTTTTCTACCCTGATTCTGCGGATTAATCGCGGTGGGAATGCATATATCAGCTTGAACTGATCCCAAGGGAACACTAGGGCAACCGAACCGCAAGCTAGGGGATCCTTTGTGCGAGACACAAATCTGTCCACCTTTGCGTTGAATCTGGATGCTAGCAGATCTACATCCGGTGTTCCCCACCGCTGGCATATTGCCTGGAAAACCTCGGGGTGAAGAGACCATTCCCCCGGGCATAATTGCTGGCGACTTAAAAAGTCAGCTCTCCAATTTTCCACTCCTGGGATGAAAACCACGGATATGGCTGTGACATATCTTTCTGCCCATTCCAGGATGCAATTCGCTTCCCTCTGGGCTGCACGACTCCTGGTGCCACCCTGGTGATTGATATATGCGACTGCTGTGGCATTGTCTGATTGAATTCTGACAGGTGACCCTTGGAGTTTGGATGTCCATGCTACTAGGGCATACTGGGCTGCTCGTATCTCTAAGAGATTGGTGGGCAGGGCCTTCTCTGCTTCTGACCACTTGCCCTGGAGAGACCATTGCTCCAGTACTGCCCCCCAGCCTATGAGGCTGGCATCTGTAGTGACCACCTTCCAAGAAACCGGACTGAAGGGTTTCCCTTTTTCAAGATTCTGGGGCACCAACCACCAATGGAGGCTCTTGCGAACGGAAGGGGACAGGGACATTGGTAAGTCTAAAGCCTGAACTTTTTTGTTCCAGGCTGACAGTATGGCCCTCTGCAAGTTCCTTGAATGGAATTGACCGTAGGGTACTGCTTCGAATGAAGCCACCATTTTTCCCAGCAGCCTCATACACAGGCGTATGGATGGTTTTCTTTTTTGTACCCACTAAGTGGGTCAAATCTTTCAAAGACGACACCTTCTCTGGAGGTAAGAAAATCTTTCTCTGATTTGAATCCAGTCTTAGCCCCCAAGTATTCCAGACTTTTGACTGGTTTTAGGGCTGACTTGTCTCGGTTGATAATGCAACCGTGAGATTCCAGATACTTGATTATCTTGTGAACGACCACTTCTAGTTTTTTTCACTGAGTGGTCTATCAGCAACAAGTCGTCTAGATATGCCATTATCGTTACACCTTGTGTTCCTAGTTTGGCCAATCGTAGGGCCAGAATTTTTGTGAACACTCGTGGTGCTGTGGCCAGACCGAAAGGTAAGGCTCTGAACTGAAAATGGCGCCCTTCTACTGCAAAGCGTAGAAATTTCTGGTGGGCCGGACAGATGGGAATATGCAAATAAGCATCCCTTATGTCGATCGAGGCTAACCATTCCTGCCCTTGTAGGGCGGTGGCCACCGATCGGATGGACTCCATCCGAAAAAGTCCTGATATGTAGGAACTTGTTTAGCCCTTTTATATTTAATATGGGCCTCACGTCCCCATTTGGTTTGGGGACTGTGACAAGGTTCGAGTAAAAACCCGAACCCGCTTTCTTCCAAGGGAACCTTCATGATTACCCTTGGAGCAATAGTTGTTCTAGTGCCAGAAGGAGGGATCCACTCTTCTGGGGATCGCTTGGCACGTTTGACCTTATAAAATGGGCAGGAGGAATGTCTTTTAACTCCAGCCTGTATCCCAGACTTACTGCGGAGATCACCCATCTGTCTCTGATGGTGTCCCGCCAGGTCTCTGTGAACAACTGAAATGTTCCCCTCACCCGATTGAGTGGGGGCAACCCTTCATGACTTGGGGGGAGGTTTTGTACCTCTCTTGACCCAGGGTTTCTTGTTACCCTGTGATTGTCCCTGATTTCTGCCCCCTGGATTTGACCGCGGAGGCCGTCGGAACTGTTTCACAGCCGATGTGCCAGGGACTGGAGAAGTAGGCCTCTTAAAAGAAGGACTTCTACCCTTGTTCTTAACCGGCAAGAGTGTACTTTTACCGGCAGAAGTTTTCTGGATATATTTGTCCAGATCATCTCCAGATAAGCGTTCTCCATGAAATGGGAAGCTAATCAGCAATTTCTTACAGGGAGTTTCAGCAGACCAGTTTTTGAGCCATAGAAGCCTACGCATATGTCTACAGACAGCGTAAAGCGGGATGCCTGTTGGATTGTATCCTTTATGGCGTCTACCGCAACACAAGGCTCTAGGTAGGTCAGCTAGGGCAAGAGCCTGCTGATCTGGTAAGTCCCTTAAGACTTGTTTCAACTGATCTTTCACTGCTTGGCAGACTCCAATCACTGCTACCGCAGGTTGTGTCACCATGCTTGCTGTAGAGAAAATAGGATTTTTATAACAGCTTACCTGTAAAATCCTTTTCTTGGAGTACATCACGGGACACAGAGCGACATAGTCATTACTAATGGGTTATATAGATACCGTCAGGTGCTGGCACTGGCAACTTCCAAAACCGGAAGTACCCTCCCCTATATAAGCCCCTCCCATCCGGGAGCACCTCAGTTTTGTAGCAAAGCAATAAGTGTCCCTAAAGAGGGGCGGGAGCTCTGTGTCCCGTGATGTACTCCAAGAAAAGGATTTTACAGGTAAGCTGTTATAAAAATCCTATTTTCTTTCTCGTACATCACGGGACACAGAGCGACATAGTCATTACTAATGGGATGTCCTAAAGCAATGCCAAATGAGGGGGGGGATACACCATATATAAGCTGAGCGCTATCAGACATGAGGATCTTTTGCGGCCTGCAACACACTGCGCCCAAAGGCGACATCCTCCTGACTTCTAACGTCCACCTGGTAGGACCTAGTAAACGTGTGTACCGAAGACCATGTTGCGGCCTTACAGATTTGAGCCAGGGAGGCCTGGTGATGCACTGCCCATGAAGTTCCAACTGCTCTCGTGGAGTGCGCTCTAACTTTGAACGGAGGCGGTCTCCTTCTCAAGCCATAAGCTTGCATAATGACCTGTCGAATCCACTTGGCTAAAGTAGATTTTGACGCTGCCTGACCCTTTCTGGAGCCTTCCGGCAGAATAAACAAAGTATCCGTTCTGCGAATCTGAGCAGTGGCTTTTAGATAAGCTTTAACTGCTCTTACTACATCCAAAGAATGCAATAACTTTTCCTCTACCGAAGTAGGTTTGGGGAAAAAAGAAGGAAGAACCACATCTTGGTTCAAATGAAACCTCGATACCACCTTAGGAAGAAAGGCTGGATGAGGACGTAACACTACTCTGTCCTTATGGATAACCAGATATGGCTCCTTACAGGACATAGCTGCTAATTCCGATACTCTTTTAGCCGAACAAATGGCTACTAGAAAAACCAATTTCCTGGTGAGAAGCACCAAGGAAATATGCTGTAATGGTTCAAATGGTTGTTTCTGTAGAACCGACAGAACCAAGTTTAGATCCCATGGACATATGGGAATATTAACCGGAGGACTAATACGCATCACTCCTTGTATAAAGGCTTTGACTAGTGAATGCGAAGCCAAGGGCCTTTGAAAAAATATTGACAAGGCCGAAATCTGACCCTTGATAGTACTCAAGGCAAGCTTCCTATCTACAGCCCATTGTAGGAAGTCCAGAATCCTACCTATTACGTATTTACGTGGATGCCATTTTCTGGCCTCACACCAGGCGATGTACGCCTTCCAGATTCTATAGTAGATCTGCCTGGATACCGGTTTCCTGGCATTGATCATGGTAGACACCACAGCATTAGAGAGCCCTCTCTTTTTTAGAATGTGGGCTTCAATAGCCAGGCCGTCAAACCTAGGGCTGGTAAGGAAGGGTGGTATATCGGTCTCTGCGAAAGCAGGTCCGGACGATGTGGGAGGGTCCAAGGACTCCCCACAGACATTTTTACAATCTCCGCGTACCATGCTCTTCGGGGCCACGCTGGAGCCACCAGAATCACTGGTTTCTTTTCTACCCTGATTCTGCGGAGTAATCGAGGTAACCATTGTGGCGGTGTGAATGCATATATCAGCTTGAACTGATCCCAAGGGAACACTAGGGCATCCGAGCCGCAAGCTAGGGGATCCCTTGTCCGAGAGACAAACCTGTCCCCCTTTGCGTTGAATCTGGATGCTAGAAGATCTACATCCGATGTTCCCCACCGCTGACATATTGTCCAGAAAACCTCGGGGTGAAGGGACCCTTCCTCTGGGCCTAATTGCTGGCGACTTAGAAAGTCCGCCTTCCAATTCTCCACTCCTGGAATGAATACCGCAGATATGGCTGGGACATATTTTTCTGCCCATTTCAGGATGTAATTTACTTCCCTCTGGGCTGCACGACTCCTGGTGCCCCCCTGATGATTGATATATGCCACTGCTGTGGCATTGTCTGATTGAATTCTGACAGGGGACCCTTGGAGTTTGGATGTCCATGCTACTAGGGCATACCGGGCTGCTCGTATCTCTAAGAGATTGATGGGCAGGGCCTTTTCTGCATCCGACCATCTGCCCTGGAGAGACTATTGCTCCAGTACTGCTCCCCAGCCTATAAGGCTGGCATCTGTAGTGACCACCTTCCAAGAAATCGGACTGAAGGATTTCCTTTTTTCCAGATTCTGGGGAACCAACCACCAACGGAGGCTCTTGCGAACGGAAGGGGACAAGGACATTGTAAGTCTAGGGCCTGAACTTTTTTGTTCCAGGCTGACAGTATGGCCCCTTTCAAATTCCTTGAATGGAATTGACCATAGGGTACTGCTTCGAATGATGCCACCATTTTTCCCAGCAGCCTCATATACAGGCGTATGGACGGCTGTCTTTTTTGTACCCACTAAGTGGATCAAATCTTTCAAAGACAATACCTTTCCTCGAGGCAAGAATATTTTTCTCTGGCCTGAATCCAACCTTAGCCCCAAGTATTCCAGACTTTTGACTGGTTTTTAGGGCTGACTTGTCTCGGTTGATAATCCAACCGTGAGATTCCAGATACTTGATTGTCTTGTGAACGACCACGTCTAGTTTTTTCACTGAGTGGTCTATCAGCAATAAGTCATCCAGATATGCCATTATCATTACACCTTGTGTTCTTAGATTGGCCAATAAAGGGCCAGAATTTTTGTAAACACTCGTGGTGCTGTGGCCAAACCGAAGGGTAAGGCTCTGAACTGAAAATGGCGCCCTTCTACTGCAAAGCGTAGAAATTTTTGGTGGACTGGAAAGATGGGAATGTGAAAATAAGCATCTTTGATGTCGATCGCGGCTAACCAATCCTCCCCTTGTAGGGCAGTGGCCACCAATCGGATCGACTCCATCGGAAAGTCCTGATATACAGGAATTTGTATAGCCCTTTTAGAATTAATATGGGCCTCCCGTCCGCGTTTGCTTCGGGACTGTAAGAGGTTTGAGTAAAACCCGAACCCTCATTCTTCCAGGGGAACCTCCATAATTACTCCTTGGAGCAATAGTTGTTCTAGTGCCAACAGGAGGGACTCTCTCTTCCGGGGATCCCTTGGCACGTTTGACCTCAAAAATGGGAAGGAGGAGAGTCTTTTAACTCCAAACTGTATCCAAAACCTACTGCGGAGAGCACCTATCTGTCTTGATCGTGTCCCGCCAGGTCTCTTGCGAACAACTGGAGTCCTCCCCCCACCCGACTGAGTGGGGGCTTCAATGAATTTAACTTTGGGGGAGGTTTTGTACCTCCCCTGACCCAGGGTTTCTCATTACCCTGCTACTGTCCCTGTTTTTTACCCCCGGGATTTGACCGAGGAGGCCGTCGGAACTGTTACACAGCCGATGCCCCAGGGACAGGAGAAGCAGGCCTCTTAAAGAGGGACCTCTAACTCTGCTTTTAACCGGCAAGAGCGTATTTTTACCGCTGGAAATTTTCTGGATATATTTGTCCAGGTTTTCCCTGAATAAGCGTTCACCATGAAATGGGACGCTAACCAGCCATTCTTTACAGGGAGCTTTAGCAGACCAGTTTTTGAGCCATAGGAGCCTACGCATATGTACTATAGACAGCGTAAGGCGGGAGGCCTGATGGACTGAATCCTCTATGGCGTCAACCGCAAAGCCTAAGGCTCTAGGTAGATCAGCTAGGGCAAAGCCTGCTGATCTGTCAAGTCCCTCAAGACCTGTTTCAACTGATCCTTCACTGCTTAGCAGACCCCAATAGCTGCTACTGCTGGTTGTATCACCAAGCAGATTTTCATAAGGACTCCAATCTTTTATCTATTGGGTTCTTGAACATTTGGACATTATCCACTGGACATGTCAGTGATTTATACATACAAGAGATGGCTGCGTCCACTGTAGGGACCTTCCATTTTTTTTTTTTTTTTTTTTTTTGATGAACTTATCCTCCATGGGATAGACCACCGGAAATCTCTTGGGGGAATAAATATTTTCTCAGGACGTTCCCAATCCTGGTAAATGAGCCCTTTCAGTAAAGGGTGAAGTGGAAAAGAACAAACAGTCTGGGGGCTTCTAGCGACCCCAACGAGGATACAGTAGTGGTTGATGGTTCCGCAAGGTGCATTTTTAAATGCTGATCGGACCATGTTAGTCAGAGACTGAACCCATAATCTTTCAGCTTGAGATGCTGAGAAAAGGTTCCCCCACTGTTGATTCCTCTATAACAGAATCAACCTCATCCTGACCCCCTTCAGGCAGGTCGATCCCTGTATGGGACTGTTGCTCTGCTAACAGGCACTCTGAAGGAGGAGACGGAGATCGGGCGTGCTTTCCCTGACAGGGAGGCAGCGATAAATGTTGACAATCTCTCTCTAATCCTCCCAGAGCTGAGGAAAAAACCTCCTCTGTTACATACACAGGAGCAGGTGACTGAGGACAGCCACAGTACCAAGTACCCCTGCGGGGTCTCTACGGTCACTTACCTCTGAACTTCAGGGGAGACTGGTGCAGCAGGAGTATGCCCAAGATCCTCCGAGCCCGATGAGACCCCCTTCGCTTCCTGGAAGATTCAGTTCCGGAGCTTCTGGACGGCATATTCCTAAGCCTAAAGCTGAGGTATTCCAGCCGCAATACACCACTTTTACTGAGAATAGTCTAGCACAATTGCTGCTATATCACAGTTGGTGTCTACTAATGTGCCTTTCTAGGGGATGCCTGTATCAACCGCTTGCTGTATGCCTTTAAATGTTGCCAGCTCTGTCTCTGTACTTCATAGCCAGCTCACTACAATATTGTTGTTTTTTTTTAAAACTGCTGGGACGCCCGCACATGCGCAGAAGCGCTGCGGCGCGCACAGAGCGTCATCCCCCAGGCTCCGCCCCCTTTCCCGGCTCACCTCTATATATAGAGGCGCGTGCCCGCGCACGCGCGCGGGCACGTGCGCCTTCGGCGCTAATTTCAAATATGGTAACAAGGGACAGGAGCCAGGGCCCCTCTTTGCCGCAGGCCGGGGGATGGACGAGCACTGCAACATGGCAGAGGAAGCAGTTTCCTATCAGAGAACTCACCATCTGCCTGGACTTTGCTCTGCTGAGAAGAAGCTAGTCCACATGACAAGAAAACATTCCACAGCGGCCTCTAGTGGGCAAACACAGGTACCGCAGTCTAATATATTAAATATATATATAAAAAAATATTATTTTTTTTTCTTGACCACCATTAAAAATTATTACATTTTTTTAGTAGTTACAGGCATGCACAATTTTGCGGGAATACCATTAGGTAACAGACAGAAAGACAAATTAGGCTTGGGGGTCCCCCAATAGAACCAAGTTCCTGGGGGCCCCCACTTACCTGTTCCCCGCCGCAGGACTTTGTTTGGTCCACAAAAGCCCAAACTTCACCTATCACGGCAGGCATTGTAATCAAACCTTCAGGGACCGGGTTCCCAAGGATTCCACTCCCCTGGACCTGTATAGCACCCTGCACAGAAAACATCTTGGTCGTGGGTATGACCAGAGCTCTGGATCCCAGGGTCCAGCTCTCCTAAGAGAAGCCTTACAGGCAAAACCTTGCTCTTCTCTTTGCAAGGCCCGGGTACCGACCGTTTAGCTATGAAGCTTTTTTGGTCGGATCCGGAATAGCTTACTGAGGCCCAAAAGAACCTGTACGCAAGCTCAGTGAAAAACACATGTTTCTTCTTGGCCAACACCTTAGACACTGGCAAAAAACTGAGGTGCTCCCGGATGGGAGGGGCTTATATAGGGGAGGGTACTTCCGGTTTTGGAAGTTGCCAGTGCCAGCACCTGACGGTATCTATATAACCCATTAGTAATGACTATGTCGCTCTGTGTCCCGTGATGTACGAGAAAGAAAGCAGATTTTAGTAAAGACTCCAATTTTGTATCTATTGGGTCTTTGAACATTGGAACATTATCTACTGGACATGTCAGTGATTTGTTCACAGAAGAGATGGCTGCGTCCACTGTAGGGACCCTCCATTTTTTTATGAACTTATCCTCCATGGGATAGATCACCGGAAATCTCTTGGGGGGAGCAAATATTTTAGCAGGATGCTCCCAATCCTGGTAAATAAGCCCTTCTAATAAAGGGTGGATTGGGAAGGAACAGACAGCCTGGGGAGCTTTTAGCGACCCCAGCGAGGAAACCGTAGTGGTTGGTGGTTCCGCCAGAGGCATTTTAAATGCTGATCGGACCATGTTAGTCAGAGACTGAACCCATAATCTTTCAGCCTGAGATGCTGAGAAAGGTTCTTCCACTGTTGATTCCTCCATAACTGAATCAACCTCATCCTGATCCCCTTCAGGTAGGTCGATCTCTGTGTGGGGCTGTTCCTCCACTAACAGGCACTCTGAAGGAGGAGACGGAGATCGGACGCGCTTTTCCTGTGACAGGGAAGCAGCGATCAATGCTGTTAATCTCTCTTCCAATCCTCCCAGAGTTGAGGATAAAACCTCCTCTGTTATATATACAGGAGCAGGTGGACTGGGGACAGCCGCAGCACCAGGCACTCCTGCGGGGTTTCTACGGCTACTGACCTCTGAATTCTCAGGGGAGATTGGTGCAGTACAAGCATGCCCAATATCCTCAGAGCCCGATGGAGACCCCTTTGGCTTCCTGGAAGACTTATTTCCGGAGCGTCTGGACAACATATCCTTTAAGCACAAAGCTGAGGTATTCCCGTCGTCATACACCAATTTTTGCTGGTAATAGTCTAACACAGTTGCTGCTATATACCAGCTGGTGTCCACTAAAGTGCCTTTCTATGGGGATGCCTGCATCAACCGCCTCTGTGTGCCACTGTTTGTTGCTAGCTCTGTTTGCATCCAGCTGACACTTGTACTGTGTCTTTATACAAGCTGGGACGCCTGCACATGCGCAGAAGCGCCGTGGCGCGCATCGAGCGTCATCCACCCGCCCCGCCCCTTTTTTTTCATAGGAGGCGCGTGCATGCGCCCGCGCGCGCGCCCGTGCGACATTGGCGCCCTTTTCGAAAATCAAACAGGGACTAGGAGCCAGGGCCCTTTTTGCCGGAGGGCCTGTGCGGTGGATGAGCGCAGCAACAGGGCAGAGGAAGTGGATTCCCACAGAGAAACTTACCAACTGCCTGGATCTTTTGACTTGAGAAAACCAAAGATCCACATGACAAGAAAAATGGACCACAGCGGCCTCTAGTGGTTTAACACAGGTACCGCGGTTCTCTCTTTTTTTTTTTTTTCTTGACTACTATTCAAATTTTACATTTTCAGTAGTTACAGGCATATACAGATATTAGCGGGAATACCGTTAGGTAACAGACAGAAAGACAAATTAGGCTTGGGGGTCCCCCAATAGAACCAAGTTCCTGGGGGCCCCCACTTACCTGTTCCCCGCCGCAGGACTCTGTTTGGTCCACAGAATCCCAAACTTCACCTATCACGGCAGGCATTGTAATTAAACCTTCAGGGACCGGGTTCCCAAGGATTCCACTCCCCTGGACCTGTATAGCACCCTGCACAGACAACATCTTGGTCGTGGGTATGACCAGAGCTCTGGATCCCAGGGTCCAGCCCTCCTAAGAGAGGCATTACAGGCAAAACCTTGCTCTTCTGCTGCAAGGCCCGGGTACCGACCGTTTAGCTATGAAGCTTTTTTGGTGGGATCCGGAACAGCTTACTAAGGCCCAAAAGAACCTGTATGCAAGCCCAGTGAAAACACATGTTACTCTTTGGCCAACACCTTAGACACTGGCAAAAAACTGAGGTGCTCCCGGATGGGAGGGGCTTATATAGGGGAGGGTACTTCCGGTTTGGAAGTTGCCAGTGCCAGCACCTGAAGGTAAACTATATAACCCATTAGTAATGACTAAGTCGCTCTGTGTCCCGTGATGTACGAAAAAGAAAAAGAGCATATATGCCGAAGCATAGGGGCGGAGGAGCGATTTTGCTCCTAATGCCGCGTACATATGGTCGAAATTCCGACGGAGGCTTGCCCGTGGAAATGTCCGACCGTGTGTACGCGGCATAACTTTTTTGCGGGAGGATGCCCCCATGCTTCGGCATATACAGTATACATTTTACGCACAGGTTGCGTTAAAATTTATTTTTATTTTTTACTAGTTTTTTTTTTGGGTATTTGCTTTGCAGGTATGGTATGGTAAGGTCTTACTGTTGTACTGTAATGTTACTTTGTTTTAATGTTAACCATCATTTGCTTAGCAGGTACGCCATTCAGTTGCAGCGCGGATCTATTTATCTTGACAGCAACAGCGTTTGCTCCCACGATACATAAAGCCGTGACTCCAACGCTGTAGGAGGTAATTTCACCACCAGAGTTAAAAAAAAGAGCATATATGCCGAAGCATGGGGGCAGCAGGGGCGGAGGAGCGATTTTTCTCCTAATGCCGCGTACATACGGTTGAAATTCTGACGGAGGCTTGCCCGTGGAAATGTCCGACCGTGTGTACGCGGCATAACTTTTTTGCGGGAGGATGCCCCCATGCTTCAGCATATATAAATGGTGCATGTATGCCCATCATTAGAAGTGGGTGGATGAAGGGAGGTACCCACCGATCAATCTCTTTTTTTCGTTCAGCCAACAGGCTGCATGAAAAAAAAGATTACAATACATGTCCAACAAGGACCAGCAACGTACTGGTATGTTGCTGGACTTTGAATGTTTATACCAGAATGATGCCTGCGGGTTTAGGTATCATCTTGGTATCATTCTTTTCAGCCAGCGACCGACTTTCATGTAAAAGCAATCCTAGCAGATAATTAGCCTCTAGACTGCTTTTACAAGCAGTGGGAGGGAATGCCCCCCCCCCCGGATATAAACAGCGCCATTGGGAAATTGGGAAAGCATTTTATCACACCGATCTTGGTGTGGTCAGATGCTTTGAGGGCAGAAGAAAGATCTAGGGTCTAACCCCCCCAATTTTTTTCAAAAAAATAGTACCTGTCACTACCTATTGCTATCATAGGGGATATTTACATTCCCTGAGATAACAATAAAAATGTTAAAAAAAATAAAATATGGAAGGAACAGTTTAAAAAAAAAAAAAAAAAAAGCACCCCTGTCCTGCCCTGCTCTTGCGCAAAGGCGAACGCAAGCGTCGGTCTAGCGTCATATGTAAACAGCAATTGCACCATGCATGTGAGGTATCACCGCGAAGGTCAGATCGAGGGCAGTAATTTTAGCAGTAGACCTCCTCTGTAAATCTAACGTGGTAACCTGTAAAGGCTTTTAAAAGCTTTTAAAAATGTATGTAGTTTGTCGCCGCTGCGCGTTTGTGCGCAATTTTAAAGCATGTCGTGTTGGTATCCATGTACTCGGCCTAAGATCATCTTTTTTATTTCATCAAACATTTGGGCAATATAGTGTGTTTTAGTGCATTAAAAATAAAAAAAGTGTGTTTTTTCCCCAAAAAATGCGTTTGAAAAATCGCTGCGCAAATACTGTGTGGAAAAAAAAAATGCAACACCCACTATTTTAATCTGTAGGGCCTTTGCTTTAAAAAAATTTATAATGTTTGGGGGTTCAACTTAATTTTCTTGCAAAAAAAAAAATGTTTTCATGTAAACAAAAAGTGTCAGAAAGGGCTTTGTCTTCAAGTGGTTAGAAGAGTGGATGATGAGTGACATAAGCTTCCTAATGTTGTGCATAAAATGCCAGAACAGTTCAACCCCCCCCCCCCAAATGACCCCATTTTGGAAAGTAGACACCCCAAGCTATTTGAGAGGCATGTTGAGCCCATTGAATATTTTTTTATTTTTGTTTGTCCCAAGTGATTGAATAATGACAAAAAGAAAAAAAAAATTTTACAAAAAGTTGTCACTAAATGATATATTGCTCACACATGCCATGGTTATATGTGGAATTGCACCCCAAAATACATTCTGTTGCTTCTCCTGAGTACGGGGATACCACATGTGTGAGACATTTTGGGAGCCTAGCCGCGTACAGGACCCCGAAAACCAAGCACCGCCTTCAGGATTTCTAAGGGTGTAAATTTTTGATTTCACTCCTCACTGCCTATCACAGTTTTGGAGGCTATTTGCTGAGAGGTATGTTGAGTATTTTGCAGGCATTTTATGGCCTTCAAAACTGTGATAGGTAGTGAGGAGTGAAATCAAAAATGTACGCCCATAGAAATCCTGAAGGCGGTGCTTGGTTTTCGGGGTCCTGTACGCGGCTAGGCTCTCAAAAAGTCCCACACATGTGGTATCCCCGTACTCAGGAGAAGCAGCAAAATGTATTGTGGGGTGCAATTCCACATATAACCATGGCATGTGTGAGCAATATATCATTTAGTGACAACTTTTTGTACATTTTCTTTTTTCTTTTTGTCATTATTTAATCATTTAGGACAAAAAAAAATATTCAATGAGCTCAACATGCCTCTCAGCAAATAGCTTGGGGTGTCTACTTTCCTAAATGGGGTCATTTGGGGGGGGGTTTTGTGCTATCTTGGCATTTTATGGCCTTCAAAACTGTGATAGGTAGTGATAGGTAGTGAGGAGTGAAATCAAAAATTTATGACCTTAGAAATCTTGAAGGCGGTGCTTGGTTTTTGGGGTCCCGTACGCGGCTAGGCTCCCAAAAAGTCCCACACATGTGGTATCCCCGTACTCAGGAGAATGTATTTTGGGGTGTAATTTCACATATGCCCATGGCATGTGTGAGCAATATATCATTTAGTGACAACTTTGTGCAAAAAAAAAAAAAGTTTGTAATTTTCCTGCAACTTGTGTCAAAATATAAAATATTCCATGGACTCAACATGCCTCTCAGCAAATAGCTTGGGGTGTCTACTTTCCAAAATGGGGTCATTTGGGGGGGTTTTGTGCTATTTTGGCATTTTATGGCCTTCCAAACTGTGATAGGTAGTGAGGAGTAGAGGTCGACCGATATGGGTTTTTCTCTGGCCGATGCCGATATTTAGAAATCGCGGCGGCCGATGGCCAATATATGATGCCGATTTTTTTTTGGGCCGATATGTTAGGCCGATTTTTTTCGTTTTTTTTTACCTTCATCTCATAAAATCTAACAGTTGGACCCCTTTCACACTGGGGTGTTTTTCAGGCACTTTTGGGCTAAAAATAGCACCTGTAAAAGTGGCTGCAAAACAGCTCCCCTGCAGTCTCACACTGGAGGCGGTGCGCTGGCAGGACGTTAAAAAAAGTCCTGCAAGCAGCATCTTTGGAGTGGTGTATACCGCTCCTCCACCACTCCTGCCCATTGAAATGAATGGGCACTGCTGCCGAAGCGCCTGCAAAGTGCTTCTGCAGCGGTGCTACACGGGTGCATTTAACCTCTTCATCGGCCGCTAGCTGGGTTATAAGCACCCCGCTAGCAGCCGAATAGCGCCGCTAAAATTATGGTAAAGCGCCCCTAAAACTAGCAGCGTTTTACTGTCAACGCCTACCCGCTCCAGTGTAAAAGCAGAGTTCCGCCGAAAAAAAAAAAAAATTATTAAAAGTCAGCAGCTACAAATACTGCAGCTGCTGACTTTTAATAACATGGACACTTACCTGTCCTGGGCGCCCGCGATGTCGGCACACGAAGCCGATCTCTCCCTCGGCTGCTGCCGCCGCCATCTTTGGTAAGGGAATCAGGAAGCAGGCACAAAAACAGGTAATCAAAATTTTTAGACGAAAAAAATAAATAAAAACGGCTAACTTTACTGTTTAGTTTTATTTAAAATTCATTAAAGTGTATTTTTTCCCAAAAAATTGCGTTTGAAAGACCGCTGCGCAAATACCGTGTGACATAAAATATTGCAACAACCGCCATTTTATTCCTTAGGGTCTCTGCTAACAAAAAAATATATAATGTTTGGGGGTTCCAAGTGATTTTCTAGCAGAAAATACAGGATTTTTACTTGTAAGCTACAAGTGTCAGAAAAGATTTTGTCTTTAAATGTTTAAACTGAGAACTTCTACACACGGAGTTCAGTTCATTGATAAGAAGAAACATTGTATCTCTTTTCTCTCACTTGGCAGGCTGCCCAGAGACATGTCGCTCCACCTCCACGAGAAACTTCAGGGAACTTGCATTGACTTCTATGAAAGAAGTTATTTGCAAGTTGCGCTGAAGTTTTTTAAATCGGCTTTTTTTTCAGCACTATCGGCCGATGCCGATTAATTAACCACTTAAGCCCCGGACCATTTGGTAGCTAAAGGACCAGAGGTGAATTCAGAATTTTGCACTGCGCTGCTTTAACTGTAAATTGTGCGGACATGCAATGTTGTACCCAAACGAAATTTGCGTCCTTTTCTTCCCACAAATAGAGCTTTCTTTTAATGGTATTTGATTGCCTCTGCGATTTTTATTTTTTGCGATATAAACGGAAAAAGACCGAAAATTTTGAAAAAAAATGATATTTTCTACTTTTTGTTATAAGAAAAATCGAATAAACTCAATTTTAGTCATACATTTAGGCCAAAATGTATTCAGCCACATGTCTTTAGTAAAAAAAATGTCAATAAGCGTATATTTATCGGTTTGCGCAAAAGTTATAGCGTTTACAAACTAGGGTACATTTTCTGGAATTTACACAGCTTTTAATTTATGACTGCCTATTTCATTTCTTGAGGTGCTAAAATGACAGGGCAGTACAAAACCCCCCAAATGACCCCATTTTAGAAAGTAGACACCCCAAGGAAATTGCTGAGAGGCATGTTGAGCCCATTGAATATTTTTTTTTTGTCCCAAGTGATTGAATAATGACAAAAAAAAAAAAAATTACAAAAAGTTGTCACTAAATGATATATTGCTCACACATGCCATGGTTATATGTGGAATTGCACCCCAAAATACATTCTGCTGCTTCTCCTGAGTACGGGGATACCACATGTGTGGGACTTTTTAGGAGCCTAGCCACGTACGGGACCCCGGAAACCAAGCACCGCCTCCAGGATTTCTAAGGGCGCAAATTTTTGATTTCACTCCTCACTACCTATCACAGTTTTGAAGGCCATAAAATGCCAAAATAGCACAAAACCCCCCCAAATTACCCCATTTTGGAAAGTAGACACCCCAAGCTGTTTGCTGAGAGGCATGGTGAGTATTTTACAGCTCTCATTTGTTTTTGAAAATGAAGAAAGAACTTTTTTTTTTTTTTTTCTTTTTTTTTTCAATTTTCAAAACTTTGTGACAAAAAGCGAGATCTGCAAAATACTCACAATACCTCTCAGCAAATAGCTTGGGGTGTCTACTTTCCAAAATGGGGTCATTTGGGGGGGGTTTTGTGCCATCTGGGCATTCCATGGCCTCCGAAACTGTGATAGGCAGTGAGAAGTGAAATCAAAAATTGACACCCTTAGAAAGCCTGAAGGCGGTGCTTGGTTTTTGGGGTCCCGTACGCGGCTAGGCTCCCAAAAAGTCTCACACATGTGGTATCCCCGTACTCAGGAGAAGCAACAGAATGTATTTTGGGGTGTAATTCCACATATGCCCATGGCATGTTTGAGCAATATATCATTTAGTGACAACTTTGTGCAAAAAAAAAAAAAATTTCTTTTTTCCGCAACTTGTGTCAACATATAAAATATTCCATGGACTCGACATGCCTCTCAGTATATAGCTTGGGGTGTCTACTTTCCAAAATGGGGTCATTTGGGGGGGTTTTGAACTGTTCTGGCATTTTATACACAACATTAGGAAGCTTACATCCACTCTTCTAACCACTTGAAGACAAAGCCCTTTTTGACACTTTTTGTTTACATGAAAACATATTTTTTTTTGCAAGAAAATTATGTTGAACCCCCAAACATTATATATATTTTTAAAGCAAAGGCCCTACAGAATAAAATGGTGGGTGTTGCATTTTTTTTTCTACACAGTATTTGCGCAGCGATTTTTCAAACGCATTTTTTTGGGAAAAAATACACTTTTTTAATTTTAATGCACTAAAACACACTATATTGCCCAAATGTTTGATGAAATAAAAAAGATGATCTTAGGCCGAGTACATAGATACCAAACACGACATGCTTTAAAATTTCGCACAAACGCGCAGCGGCGACAAACTACATACATTTTTAAAAGCCTTTAAAAGCATTTACAGGTTACCCCGTTAGATTTACAGAGGAGGTCTACTGCTAAAATTACTGCCCTCGATCTGACCTTCGCGGTGATACCTCACATGCATGGTGCAATTGCTGTTTACATATGACGCCAGACCGACGCTTGCGTTCGCCATTGGGCAAGAGCAGGGCAGGACAGGGGTGCTTTTTTTTTTTTTTTTTTATTATTAATTTTGCTTTTTTATTTTATTTTTAAACTGTTGCTTCCATATTTATTTATTTTTATCACTTTTATTGTTATCTCAGGGAATGTAAATATCCCCTATGATAGCAATAGGTAATGACAGGTACTCTTTTTTGAAAAAACTGGGGTCTATTGGACCCTAGATCTTTCCTCTGCCCTCAAAGCATCTGACCACACCAAGATCGGTGTGATAAAATGCTTTCCCAATTTCCCAATGGCGCTTTTTATATCCGGGGGGGGGACATTCCCTCCCACTGCTTGTAAAAGCAGTCCAGAGGCTAATTAGCCACTAGGATTGCTTTTACATGAAAGCCGGCCGCTGGCTGAAAAGAATGATACCAAGATGATACCTAAACCCGGAGGCATCATTCTGGTATAAACATTCAAAGTCCAGCAACATACCAGTACGTTGCTGGTCCTTGTTGGACATGTATTGTAATCTTTTTTTTCATGCAGCCTGTTGGCTGAACGAAAAAAAAAGATTGATCGGTGGGTATGCCCACCATTAGAATACCGCCCTTCATCCACCCACTTCTAATGATGGGCATACATGCACCATTTATATATGCCGAAGCATGGGGGCATCTTCTCGCAAAAGTTATGCCGCGTACACATGGTCAGACTTTTCCACGGGCAAGCCTCCGTCGGAATTTCGACCGTATATACGCGGCATTAGGAGCAAAATCGCTCCTCCGCTCCTGCTGCCCCAATGCTTCGGCATATATGCTTTTTTTTTTTTAACTGTGGTGGTGAAATCACCTCCTACAGCACTGGAGTCGCAGGGATCAGGCCTGTCTCTGCGAACGCTGCAGTTATGTGTGTTGTGTTTTGCAAGTGACAGTGATCGATCGATACTGCACTTCGGTGGCCTGGGCTGGACGGAGGGGCAAAACGCAGGTGCTAGCAGGTATCTGGGCTGATCCCACTAACAGTGCGTTTTTGGGAACCCTAAACTGCTGGGGACGCTAGTATAGATCTGATCAGATCAGATATTGATCTGTTCAGATACTATACCACTAAGGGGGGTGTATGCTTCACGTGTGGGTGTTAGCGCTACTGGCACTAACCTGACGCTGCCTGGGGTGTGACGCAGACCCTCTCTGACGCTAAAACCTAACTGATATCACCCGCCGGGCGATCAGGGGGTTAAACCTTTATTGGGTTATATACGGCGGGTGCCCTGACACTATAAAAAGCAAACTAACTAACCAGCGTCACCCGTAACACTTATATGATGATCACTGGTGAAAGGGTTAACTAGGGGCAATTAGGGGGTTAAAACCTTTATTAGGTAATATATGGGGGTACCTGACGCTATATAAAAACCTGACGGCGAACCTAAAAAAAAATTACTGGCTACCTATCGGCATCACCGACACTAAGACAACGATCATAAAAACGATTGCTTAGCGACAGTGGTGATAGGGGGTGAAAGGGTTACCTGGGGGGCGATCAGGGGGTTAAACCTTTATTAGATAATATATGGGGGTACCTGACGCTATAAAAACCTGCGGCGAACCTAAAAAAAATTACTGGCTACCGATCAGCATCACCGACGCTAAGACACCGATCATAAAAATGATCGCATACTGACGGCGGTGCTAGGGGGTGAAAGGGTTACCTGGGGGTGATCAAGGGGTTACACCTTTATTAGGTAATATATGGGGGTACCCGACGCTATAAAAACCTGCGGCGAACCTAAAAAAAATTACTGGCTACCGATCAGCATCGCCGACGCTAAGACATCGATCAGAAAAATTATCGCTTAGTGACAGTGGTGATAGGGGGTGAAAGGGTTACCTGGCGGGGCGATCAAGGGGGTTAAACCTTTATTAGGTAATATATGGGGGTACCCTACGCTATAAAAACCTGCGGCGAACCTAAAAAAAAATACTGGCTACCGATCAGCATCACCGACGCTAAGACATCGATCAGAAAAATGATCGCATAGCGACGGCGGTGCTAGGGGGTGAAAGGGTTACCTGGGGGGTGATCAAGGGGGTTAAACCTTTATTAGGTAATATATGGGGGTACCCGACGCTATAAAAACCCGCGGCGAACCTAAAAAAAATTACTGCCTTCCGATCAGCATCGCCGACGCTAAGACATCGATCAGAAAAATTATAACTTAGTGACAGTGGTGATAGGGGGTGAAAGGGTTACCTGGGGGGCGATCAAGGGGGTTAAACCTTTATTAGGTAATATATGGGGGTACCCGACGCTATAAAAACCTGCGGCGAACCTAAAAAAAATTACTGGCTACCGATCAGCATCACCGACGCTAAGACATCGATCAGAAAAATGATTGCTTAGTGACGGCGGTGCTAGGGGGTGAAAGGGTTATCTGGGGGGTGATCAGGGGGTTAAACCTTTATTAGGGGGGGTTAGGGGGCTACACTGGACCTAAAACTAAATGTAGTGACACTTTTACAGTCACAAATGTCACTGATTGCAGTGATCACTAAATAAATGGTCACTGCAATCAGTGACACTGTGACTGGGGGTGATCTGGGGGTGTCTGGGGGGGCCTGGGGGGGGCGATTTATGTGCCTATGTGTCCTGGTGTCAGTGTAGTGTTGTGTGTACTAACCTGGCATCTTCTCCTGTACGGCGCTCGGTATATGTGAGCGCCCCAGGAGAGATGACATCACTTCCTCCTTCCTGGCAGGCAGGGGAAGCTCTCTCATTCGCCGGGAGCGATCGAGAGGGGGTGGCCGGGATCGAACGGCCGTCCCCTCATGCCGGATCGCTCCCGAAGGTAAAACGACCACCCACTGTAAAGAAGGGGGGTCCGATCGGACCCCCCAACTATACAAAGGCAATCACATATATGTACGTGATTCTGCCTGTCGGTGCCATTCTGCTGACGTATATTTACAGTGGGCGGTCGTTAAGTGGTTAAAAAGTGCCAAAAATCGGCCGATATATCGGTCGACCTCTAGTGAGGAGTGAAATCAAAAATTTGCGCCCTTAGAAATCCTGAAGGCGGTGCTTGGTTTTCGGGGGCTCGTACGCGGCTAGGCTCCTAAAAAGTCCCACACATGTGGTATCCCCTTACTCAGGAGAAGCAGCAAAATGTATTTTGGGGTGCAATTCCACATATTACCATGGCATGTGTGAGCAATATATCATTTAGTGACAACTTTTTGTAATTTTTTTTTTTTTTTTTTTAGTCATTATTCAATCACTTGGGACAAAAAAAAAATATTCAATGGGCTCAACATGCCTCTCAGCAATTTCCTTGGGGTGTCTACTTTCCAAAATGGGGTCATTTGGGGGGGTTTTGTACTGCCCTGCCATTTTAGCACCTCAAGAAATTAGATAGGCAGTCATAAATTAAAAGCTGTGTAAATTCCAGAAAATGTACCCTAGTTTGCAGACGCTATAAGACTTTTGCGCAAACCAATAAATATACGCTTATTGACATTTTTTTTACTAAAGACATGTGGCTGAATACATTTTGGCCTAAATGTATGACTAAAATTGAGTTTATTCGATTTTTCTTATAACAAAAAGTAGAAAATATCATTTTTTTTTTAATTTTCATTCTTTTTCTGTTTATATTGCAAAAAAAAAAAATCGTAGAGGCAATCAAATACCATTAAAAGAAAGCTCTATTTGTGGGAAGAAAAGGACGCAAATTTCGTTTGGGTACAACATTGCATGTCCGCACAATTTCCAGTTAAAGCCGCGCAGTGCCAAATTCAGAAAACACCTCTGGTCTTTAAGCTGCATAATGGTCCGGGGCCTAAGTGGTTAAGTAAACTTAGAAAAAATAGGATTTTTGTACTCACCGTAAAATCCTTTTCTCTGAGTTCATGGACGGACACAGCACCCACCCCTCCTTTTTATGTTTGTACTACTTTTTGACGAACTGAGCTGCGAGATGCAGGGAGAGGGGTTGTACCCAGAGGGACCGCCGCCTGGGCGGTACTGTACTGTGTTTGATGTGATTAACACTTTATACAAGTTTCTGCCTAGTCACTCCTGAATGAAGGCTAATACCCACTTTGTCAAGATTACTGCTGTGTCTGTCCATGAACTCAGAGAAAAGGTTTTTACGGTGAGTACAAAAATCCTATTTTCTCTTTCGTTCATGGACGGACACATCAGTAATCTTGACAAAGTGGGACGTCCCAATGCAGTGTCAAAAAACGAGGGGTGGGAACAGCATTAAAATAAACTTCACCCCAAAACAAAACAGAGCTCCTCAACGGAGGAGTTGCAACTCTAAACAGCCGCCTGCAAAACCTTGTGGCCAAAAGAAGCATCCGAAGATGCACTCACATCAACCTTGTAAAATTTAGTGAAAGTGTGAACGGACGACCAAGTCGCCGCCTTACACACCTGGGAAATAGATGCTTGATGTTGGAAAGCCCAAGAGGACCTATTGCCCTGGTCGAATGCGCCGTGACAGGAAAGGGGGGCGCCCGACCCTTTATGGCGTAAGCCTGAATCACGATTTGTCTGAACCACCTTGAGATGGTGGCCGACGAGACCGCCAGGCCCTTCTTGGGACCAGCCACTGAAACAAACAGTGAGTCTGACCTCCGGTACGGAGCAGTAGAAAATAAGTATACTCTCAGAGCTTGGACAACGTCCAGGGAATGCGACGCCGCCTCTTTATGATGCGACGGACGAGGACACAAGGATGGAAGTACAATGTCCTCATTGAGATGGAAAGCCAAAACGACCTTGGGAAGAAAAAAAGGCTGCGGACGCAGCACCACCTTATCCTTGTGGAAGACCAGATAGGGAGCCTTGCATGACAAGGCTGCCAGCTCTGAAACCCGTCTAACTGACGTAACGGCCACCAAAAAAACACTTTCTGAGAAAGTGTCAACAAGGGAATCTCCCTAATGTTTTCAAACGGTGGTTTCTGAAGTACTGAGAGGACCAGATTCAAGTACCACGGAGGTAGTGGAGGACGGACCGGAGGGGCCACATGCTGAACCCCCTGTACAAAAGTTCTCACTAGAGAGTGAGCCGCCAGGGGTCATTGAAAAAAAGACAGCCAGGGCAGATATCTGCCCCTTAACCATACTTAAGGCAAGCTTCTGGTCCACCCCACGCTGTAAGAACAGCAGGACCCTGGAAACCAAATAAGTACGCGGATGCCACCCCATTTCCTCACACATGGATATGTAAGCCTTCCAAGTGCGATGGTAAATCTTCCTAGAGGACGACTTCCGGGCACTCCTCATGGTAGAGATCACCCAATCTGACAGGCCCCGGTCTTTTAGCACCTGGCTCTCAATAGCCATGCCGTTAAAGCCAACGACTGTAAAGCAGGATGGCGTATGGGACCTTGCGACAGCAGGTCCTTTCGTAGCGGTAGACGCCAAGGGACATCTGCTACTAGACGCACTAGATCGGCGTACCAAAGAATGCCAAGGCCAATCCGGAGCAATTTGGATCATTGGAATCCCCTCTGCCTCCACTCTGCGAAGCAGATGAGGAAGGAGCTTCAGAGGAGGGAAGGCATAGATTAGCCGATCCTGACTCCACGGTGCCACCAACGCATCTGTCGCATCTGCCCATGGGTCTTTTGACTTGGCCACAAACCTCAATACCTTCCGATTGAGACAAGAAGCCAGGAGATCTATGTCCGGCTCGCCCCATCTTTGGCAAAGGAGCTGAAACACATCCGGGTAGATCCTTGGTCCAGCATCTGGCGACTCAGGTAGTCCGCCGGCCAGTTCTCCACGCCCGGAATGTATACGGCCGACAGGGCCGGTACGCTCCTTTCTGCCCACCTTAGGATGTGAGCGACCTCCGATGCTGCAGCCAAGCTTCTTGTTCCTCCCTGATGGTTGACATACGCCACTGCCGTGGCGTTGTCCGACTAGATCCTGACTGGACGCCCCTGTAGCCTCTGAGACCATGTGGAGAGGCATAGCCTGATCGCCTGGAGTTCCAGGACATTGATTGGCAGGCGGGATTCCTCTGGAGTCCAGCGACCCTGGGCCGACTGAACCCTCCAGACTACCCCCTCAACCTGTAAGGCTGGCGTCTGTCGTGACCACCGTCCAGTGAAAAGGAAGGAACGACTTCCCGGAGAGAAGTGCCGGTGATGTCAGCCACTAAACCAGGAAAGGTCCTGACTAGGCGGCTCACCCGGATCTGACAATCCAGGGACGATGGGCACTTGTCCCATCTGGACAGAATTTCCTTCTGCAACACTTGAGTGTGAAATTGAGCATAAGGTACTGCCTCGAAGGAGGCTACCATGAGACCCAGGACTCGCATGCAAAAACGGAGTGACGACCATCTTAGGGATGTCAACTGCCGCACCGCAGCCCGAAGGGTCTGCAACTTCCCCACAGGGAGAAAAACTTTAGCCTTCGAGGAGTCCAGAATCAACCCCAGATATTCTAGGCGTTGAGTCGGCACCAATACTGACTTCTGAGTGTTCAGCACCCAACCAAAGTCTCGGAGGGTCTGACAGGTTATAGACACGCTCTCCTCTAATTCTGAGCTTGAAGTGGCCCTCAGAAGAAGATCGTCCAAGTAGCCCACGATAGCGATGCCACGCTGTCTTAGCAGGGCCAGAATCGGGGCGAGCACCTTGGTGAACACCCTCGGTGCCGATGCCAGGCCAAAAGGGAGAGCCAGAAATTGATAGTGGTCCTCCCCGACCGCAAAGCGCAGTAATCTCTGATGCCTGGTGCATATGGGGACATGCAAGTATGCGTCCTTGATGTCCAAGGATGCCAGAAAGTCCTCCGGATGGAGAACAGCGACAACAGAGCGAACCGACTCCATCCGGAACCTTTGTACTTTCACAAAGCAATTGAGGGCCTTGAGGTCCAGGATTGGACGAACCCCATCCTTCTTTGGTACTACGAACAGATTTGAGTAAAACCCCTGAAACCGTTCCTGTACAGGAATGATCACCCCACGTACCAGCAGATCCTGGACTGCCCTGTACAGGGCTTCCCGACGGGTCGGCTGAAGCTGGAGGGAAAAAATCTGTTCGGTGGGCAAGAGAGAAACTCTATCTTGTACCCTGAGGAAACTACTTTGTAAACCCACCGGTCGGAGATCAGAGATGTCCACCGGGTCGCGAATTCGGGAAGACGTCCCCCCACCCGAGAGATGGGCGGGGGCAGACCTTCATGGGGACGCAAACTTGTTCGCAAGCTTGTTGAGCTTTCGGAACCAGGGACGCTTCTGTCCCTCAGCAGGCGCTTTGTCGGCCTGGGATCTTTTTTTTTTTGTTAAATGTTTTTATTTAATTATTACATTCACACATTTATATAGCACCAACATATAATGAAGTGCTTCACATATTGTACATTCACATCAGTCCCTGTCCTCACAGAGCTTACAATCCCTATGTCACATGCATGCAAACACGTACTAGGGCCAATTTAGTAGACGTGCAAGTTGTTTAGTTCCAAATTAGTTTAACAAATTTAGACACATTCGTTAATTCGGAAATATCGGAGGATTTTCAGAATATTCAAAAATTCGAAAATTTGGAAATTCAAAACTAAGAATGAAAATCCGAAAATTCAAAAGAACGAAAATCTGAAAATAAGAACAAAAATCCGAAAATTTAAAAACTCGAAAATCGGAAATAATAATAACTTAACTATTACTAAGTATTAAGTTATAAGCATTGGAATTTCCCTTCAAATCTGGATGCCAGCGAACGCAACGACGACGAACCCATCTGAAGCCACGAACCATCCACAATAACGAATGCCGTATCCAAACAAATGGAACGTAACAAATCAATAATAATAATAAATAACAATTATAATAATAAAAACATATTATTATTTAGTTTTGTTCCATTTGTCTAGATGCGGCATTCTCCATTTCCGATAATTCGCAACTTCGGATAAATCCGCACTCGCAAAGTCCACAAACAGCCAAACCCGAAAGGAAACTCCAATTCCCATAATCCAATAGTTATTATTTATTAAAACATTTTATTAAGAGTTTCCAAATACAGGGTAAAGAACGTAGATAAAATTTGCCTAGTACAGCATTGTACACAGAGCACAAATTACATAGTAAATCGGGACAATAAGCAACTTCAAACGGTGTCACATATACAATTGCATTCACATCATGACATAAGAAGTAATGGCCTCCCTTACGAAGGCATCACAGAAAGGGTATCAGACGCCCAGGGGGAATTAAGATTTAAAAAATCCACCATTAGTACGGGGAACTAAGGGACGCTGGGGTGGGCGGAAGGGTGAACCCTAGTAGGTCTACCCCAGCCCGTTCACCCCATAAAGGGTTCATGCTGTGAACGGGGGGGGGGGGACGACCAAGTGACGGCTAAAAGGTGTTTAAACAGGTAAGGGTCACCTCTAAAGTAACAGTTGTTATCCCTAGTATACTATATCTATCCAGCGTGAGCCCGGAGGGTGGATCTTGACCGCCCAGAGAGCTTACTAGATCTATCTGGAGGGGAGATATAGACAAGTGACCGTTTTGGCAGTCCCATGTTATGGGGGTAGTTATTCAGGTCGAACATATGGGGATGGGAAGGAAGGGATGACAAGAGGGGGGACGGAAGTCTCATGCGGTCATAAGTGGAGGGCCTCAGTGGTCCTCTGTACGGTGTGAAGGTATGGAGGGAGAGCTCCCTGTCAGTGTGGATTCTCTGTAATGGATCCAGCACGCCCACGTATTTCTAAATTTGGTAGAGTTGTCATTAGCCTGATGGACAAGCCTTTCAATGTCCGCTATCCTATCTATTCGGGTGTGCCATTCCGAGATGGTGGGTGGGATAGCACTCCTCCAGTGGATCGGAATGCACTGAGTGGCCGCATTGATGAGGTGAAGAGAGAGGGATTTACGGTAGGCTGATCTCGGAAGGGTTGTGTGGTGAAGTAGGTATTGCGCTGGGGTAAAGTCTGGGGCATAGGTGGTAATTTGAGTGATCAGGTTGTGTACCTCCTTCCAGAATGTTTGTAACAGCGGACATTCCCACCATATGTGGATAAGGGAACCCAAGGCCGAGTTGCATCGCCAGCAGTTAGAGGAGACACTGGGGAAAAACTTATGGATCCTATCTGGTGTACGGTACCATCTTGAATACAGTTTGAACCTGTTTTCCTGTGTAGAGACGTTTATGGAGCCCTTATGTGTGTGCTCATGGATGAGTTCCCAGTCTTCTGCGGACAGGTCCATTGCTAAGTCCGTCATCCACAGCCCATGAATTTTAGTGTGGGATGGTGCTCCATCGAGTAGTAGGGAATATAGTGTTGAGATCAGATGATTTTGAGGTTCTGACTCAACACAAAGATGTTCAAAGGGGGTAAGGTCCCTGTACCATTGGGAGAGTGGTTGGGCGCTTTGCAGAAAGTGTCTAATTTGAAGGAATTTAAAGAATGGGATGGAGAGATCAGTAAATTTGGAGGACATGTCTAGGTGAGAGAGGAGTGTTCCGTTATTGAAAAATTGGTAAGCCCTTGTCGGCCAGGTATTGGGGTGAACAGGCATGTCTCTTGCAGAAAGGCCTGGCGGGAAATCCGGGTTTTGATTCAGTGGCGTCATGGGACCAGGGTAAGGTGTCATGTTAAGGATGTGACTCGTCGCTCTAAAATTTAGTAACGTGGGACCTATGAGAGGATGGGTGGAGCTTTCAGTAGGGATAGATTTCGGGCTGATCCAGGGGAGGTGAGAGAGTGGCACCCTCGTGAAAGCATTTTCCAGCCGGATCCATGCCTTGGTGCTGTCATGGACATGCCAATCCACAATTCGAGTGAGTTGGCAGGCCCTATAGTATGTACGCAAGTCTGGCAACCCTATACCTCCCTTCCGCTTTGGAAGAGTCAGTTTATCCCAGCTCAGTCTGGGAGGGCGAGTGGACCATAGGAGGGTTCTGCATATTCTCTTGAAGGATGTGAAGAACGAGGGGGGTAGTTTGAATGGGACCGCTTGTAGCATGTAGAGTAATCTAGGGAGGATGTTCATTTTCAGAATTGCTGCCCTGCCAAACCAGGAAAAGGGTCCCTTAGTCCAAGCAGTGAGGTCTTCTTGTATTTTCTGTAGCGTGGGTATAAAGTTTCTGGCATAGAGGTCAGACAGTTTGGCGGGAAGTTTAATGCCTAGGTAAGTTATTTCAGTAGGTTCCCAACTGAAGGGGAAGTTGGCCTGACATAAAGAGATCAGCGCTGGCGGGAGTGTTATATTAAGAGCTTTGGACTTGTTGTAATTAATTTGCAAATTGGAAAGTTGTTTGAAGAACGCAAAGTCCTTGAGAAGATTAGGGAGAGTGGTCAAGGGATCTGTTAGGAAGAGTAGTATATCGTCCACGTAGGCCGCTATTTTGTATTGTCTGTGGTCAATCTCTATCCCTCTAACATTCGGATTCTCCCGCAGTCTGCGGAGGAAGGGTTCCATGGTGAGAATGAAAATGAGGGGTGAGAGGGGGCAGCCCTGACGTGTGCCATTGGCAATGGAGAAGGTGCTCGACAGCCGACCGTTGACCCCGAGTCTGGCCGTGGGGGATGAGTATAAAGCCATGATCATTTGGTGGAAGCGAGGGCGGAGCCCCAGCGCCGTCAGCACTGCGGACATATAATCGGCCTGGGATCTTTTACCTGCAGCACTGGGTGGACGAAAAAAACGCTTATGTGCGGTGAAGGAGGGCCCTTGCCTACGACGTGGCTCCTTACCCTTTTTGGATTGTGGCAGCAGCGTGCTCTTTCCTCCTGTGGCATCCTTAAAAATGTCATCCAGAGATGCTCCAAAAGTCTGTCGCCCTTAAAGGGCAAATCCATCAGGGCCTTCTTGGAAGATTGGTCCACAGACCAACACTTTAGCCAGAGCAGACGGCGTAACACCACCGCATAGCTTGAGGCTCTGGACAGCAAAGGAATAGTATCCAAGGCTGACTCGCAGACAAATTTAAGGTCCTGTACCAACTGGTCGGCCAGAGCCACCTCGTCCGAGGGAGCGTGATGTGCTTTTAACCCATTGTGCAGCATTTTTGCCGATTCAGTGAATGTCTGAGACACCAGGGCCCCGACCACCGTAGGACACACAGCCGAGCCCACCGTGTATAGGTAGCGGGTGACCGCCTCAGCCTTCTTGTCCGCAGGGTCCTTGAAAGCAGGAGCTCCTTCCACCGGAATTGTGGTTACTTTGTTTTTTTTTTCACAAGAAGGTGGTTACTTTGTTTAATCTGGACACAGGAGGATCCACTATCGGAGGAGAGGTCCATTTTTTCAGGAAACTCTCCTCAAAAGGGTAACGCACCGCCAAACTCTTAGGGACCGAAAAAACCTTCTGTGGCTTGTCCCACTCCTTGTATAAAAGCTTGTCTAGATAAGACACACAAGGAAACACCTTAGTAGTGCGGGTCGGCTTACGGAACCCAAAAGGGACCGACGCCTCTGTCGCTTCCGCAGACTCCTCTATCTTTAGAGTATCTCGCACTGCGCTGATAAGATCACCTACCAGAGCCTTTTCGCGTGCTGACCCGGACCCGGAGTCATCCTCACTGTCCGGCCGGTCTTGGTCCGCATCCTGAGATACGTCAGAACCAGGGCCATGAGCCGTAGCTGGGCCCGGCTCCGCATCAGAGTTGTCCCCAGAAGATGGCGGAAGGAGGGGGCGCTTTTTACCACCCGTGTTCCCACGTGCCGCTTCCACCTTGGCAACAAAAGCCTCCAGGATCTCCGACATAGCGTCCACTGATACAGCGGGTGCAGGGGCACCAATTGTCAACTCAGGTGTTTCAGGGGAAGAGGCGTGCTGACATGCTGATCCACACGCCTGACACCCACAGGGACTTAAGGCAAGGTAACAAAAGCCCACCCTCCTAGCTGCCACAGAGACGAGGGCCCCCCCAGAGGACTCCGCACCCTTGAATGGTCACCGCACAGCTGCCGTCCGCCTCCTGCTTGAGATGCTTTCTCGACAGCCGCCTGTGTCAGTCTGACCCTCCGCAGTGTGTGTCTGTTGATTCGTGCCAGTTAAAAGCACACTAAAGGCCAAAACCCCCACAAAATGGCCGCTGAGCAGCCGTACTATAAAACGGCGCGGACCACAAGAAAATGGCTGCCGAGCGGCAGATAGAGGCCAAACCAGGCGCGGACCACAAGAAAATGGCCGCTGAGCGGCAGATAGAGGTCAAACCAGGCGCCGGGCGCTGCCAAAATCACTGCCGACAGTATGGAGGGAGAAACACACGGGTAAGCAAAAACTGACACTCTTAATGGCAGCCCACTAGCACCCCAGTAAGCGGACGTACAGCGCAGTTCCCGCCACAGATGGAGCCCCCCCGGTGAACCCCCCGCCCCCATCAGCCAGCCTAGCTCACAGAGCCCAGGGAGGAGGGAAGGAAGGGAGAGAGGAAAGGAAGGATGGAACCCCCCACTCGACCTCCCCTGGAATATCCAGCCAAGTCCTCCTGCCGAAGCAGGGGATTACTACTTACCCTTCCTGCATGGATTATGCTGGAAGCATTCCAGACAGACCATCTTCCACGCAGTTACGGAGGTGACTGTCGACCCGGCACGCTGTGACTCAGCCGTCTAGACCGGTCATATGCATGCCTCGGAGCTTGTAGCTCACGGCCACCCGTAGAGCGACAGGCATGTCGTGGACGACCCAGTGCGTAGCTAAGGTCAGCACACGCTCGATGGCCGAAACTGGGGGGACTACAAGGATCTGGGATCCAGCCTGTCACCCAATCGGGAGTTGATCGCAGATCACAGGAACAAAAAATAGAAATATAGAAAAAAAAACTCCAGGCCCATGGGCCCGAAGGGAGCCATGTCCTTCTCCTATGCTAGGCAGAAAAAAACTGAGCTGCGAGATGCAGGGAGAGGTACCCAAGGGACCGCCCCCTGGACGGTACTGTACTGTGTTTGATGTGATTAACACTTTCTACAAGTTTCTGCCTAGTCACTCCTGAATGAAGGCCAATACCCACTTTGTCAAGATTACTGCTGTGTCCGTCCATGAACGAAAGAGAAAACACTTTTACTGAAGTTACATCTATAAATATATACACACATGTAGTTCTATAATATCCTATAGTTTTAATAGAAAAGGCATTGCTTGAACATACATTTTATTTAGAAAACTATGAAACATCGTAGCAGCATCCATGAAATGTTTAAAGGACATTTAGGAAGCAGGACTGTGTCTCCAGGAAGCATTTGTGGGAGCAACATATGCAGTATCAAGATGCACATGGAACTGTAATCCATGCCTGAATTCAGAAGAAATTTCCTATACCCAACATCCATTTTTACTTTGCTAGTAGAGGATTGTAGTATGGAATTTGTTCTTCTATCTGGCATCTGTTAAACGTTGGTGAACTGTTTACAAACCCTTGCCAACCACTATACCAAATCCCTTTTAAGAGAATGTTGAACTTTGAATTGATGTTAAGAGTCATTCCAGGTATCTATGTCTATCCACAGTGACCCCCTGGAGGAAGAGTTGAGTCCCTGAAGGCCCTGGGGGGTGTGCCTGTCATAATATGCAACATTGGGTCAGCTGGACCTGCAGTTTAGACTGCCGAGTGCCTCTGGGTTAAGAGAAGCAGGTGGCAGCATTCTCCTACAGTGGCCCCTTGTGCTTTGGGCATACTGCTACACTGCAGTAGCAGTGTTCAAAATGGATGGCCCAACATAGCGTGCATCTTCATATTGCACAGGAGCCATTTTGCTGGTTCCCTATTTACAAAATGTGCTTTCAGGCTCCTGCAGCTCAGTATGGCCAGCTGTTCAGCTACACTGACTCACCACACAGTGCACCAAACTTCAGCACATGGTGCAGCAAGTATAAGAGGTACTTGTTCACAGGGGATGACTGCCACTTTGGTGTTGTGCCTACACCCCTCTCAGATGGTTGGGTGCTTCCCTTGAGGTATAACAGGCCTACAGATTTTCTGTGATATGGCACTGCGTTGCTTTAACGGACAATTGCGTGGATGTGCGACATTGTACCCAAACAAAATTGATGTCCTTTTTTCCCCACAAATAGTGCTCTTTTTTTGGTGGTATTTGATCACCTCTGCGGTTTTTAACAGGTCCTTCCTCCTTCATTCTCTAACCTCTGGCTGGGAAGTGAGGAGACAAACAATAGAAGTATGGGCATTTGACCGTAATGCCATACTATACCCAATATGCTGGGAGATCTGTATTAATTTCCTCATGTATTTTCTCATTAAGGGTAATTTTTTCTTTGTAATTATACTAGAATTATGTTATACGTGTAGATTAGATGCAGACAGCATATAGTGGAACGCAGCTTGGTTTACAAACAGAAAAAGGATATATAACACGCTCACCTTTTGTCTTTTTAAAATGTCTATAAGTTTAAGTTGTTTCTTAAATCCAGCCATCAAATCTGCTTTTTGTTTTTCCAGCTTCTTATTTTCCAGTTTTAGTTCATCAATCTTTCTGCGCTCTTGATTAGCGGCATCCTAGGAGAAAGGAGCAGTGCTTCATTAGTGGAATTCCATTTTATATCCGTCTCGCTGCCACCTGGAAAATCTTGTAAACAGTATACACACTGACAGCACAATGTAGGTTATGCCTATGGTTCAGGGAGTAGAAAATAAAATGACCACAATAATATTGTAGTACAACTATTACATGCTGGTGGTTTACTCAGGTTAAAAACAGAAAAAACAAAACATCTTTAAAAAAAAAAAAGTGAAAAGGGCCCGTTTCTGTAAACTTTATTAAACAACCACAATGTATATGAGAGGTAAACATGGAGGTGCCATTTCCAAACTCTCTATTCAAGTAGCCCATTTTACTTTATCTGTAACATTACTCATGATGGGTGCAAAAGAGTAAAGGTCCCACGAACACTGGATGTTTAGCCCCGGTGCATTGGGCTCTGGCATTTACCTGCAGGCAGAGTTGCTCCATGCAGCCCTGCTGCCGGCAGCCTGTCAAAGGGGCTGACAGCTGCTGTGTCTTGACTGTGCACCTAACAGTAATAAGGATTAGGGCAGTATGCGCTCAGGGACAAACTTCCAGTATACCCATACCTTGCCGGAACTTCAGAGCTTGGTGCCGGAACCGAGGGCTCCCGTGCATATGCACAGAAGTAACGTCATCACGGCTCCAGCCAATCACATAGCCAGAGCGCGCAAACTTGGAAGAAAGACAGGGGGAACATGTCAGCCCTCTCAGTGGTGACGTTACAGCGCTGGAGGGCTTTGTTCCAAGGTGAGTATTTCATAATGTGCTAGTATGCAACACATACTAGCACATTATGCCACTGCCTTGCAGGTTGTTTTTTTTTGGCAGCGTCCGCGGTTTACAACCACTTTAAGGCAGGCCAGATGCCCGGACAGTTTTGCCTTGCCTGCGGAGTGATTGCATGTTGTACTTAACATTTGCTTCTGATACAAGTATACAGTAATTACCAGTTTACACAACGCTGTGCAACACTTTGGGCCTGCACAGCACATACTTAATAGCTGATCACTATGAGGTTTTGTCTGTTAGGAAGTGGCAGAGCTCAGTCTATTTTTGAGCAGTCTGTGTGACCTGGTAGTGTATGTGCATAACCCAAACAGCTGATTTTACTAGAACAAAAATTTCCTTGCAAGTTCACTTCACTAGCAAAGCAAAACGGGGCATGGCACCTGGTTTTGTTAAGGCTGCCTAAAAGGCTTGTATATGCAACTACTGGAGGAGAACTTCCAGTACCCATGGTAGAATCCTGGCACAGCTCTAGACTATATGATCAGCATTTTGCTTACATGAGTGACCAGTTCAGATGAACGTTAGCATTTCATTTTCATTTTAACAGTGTGATGGGAAGCTGATGCCTTGTTAAAACAAAAATGTCATATATTGCAGCTTCCAAAACCTTAGATGTAATGGCTGCATTAGCTTTCCTTTTTTTTTGGGCGTTTTACATTTATTTTCACCTGGTGATCCATACTGTAACACACTTCCTGTTTTAGGGTGTCTCGACTCTGGATGGAGGAGCAATGAACACACCTTTGGACAGCAGCACTGTCAGCCTGGGGTAGTATTAGATGAACTAGCAGATTAGTACTTGACTAACAAATTAAAGCCAAGCTCCAGATAACACTTTAAGCAGTTACAGCAACAGCTTTTTTTTATTTTTATTTTTTTACTTTTGAAATAAAAGTTTTTACATGGGTGCCTAACAGCACTAGGGTTGTCAGTTTGAATCTCAATAGTGGTACTACCTGCCTGGAGTTTGCATGTTCTCCCTGTGCATGCGTAGGTTTCCTCTGGGTACTCTGGTTTCCACCCATACTCCAAAGACATGCTGGTACGTTAATTGGCTCCTGTCTAAATTGGCCCTAATATGTGTATGTATGAATGTGAGTTGAGTCAGTCCCTGCCCTCAAGGAGCTTACAGTCTAGGTCCTAGACTGTAAGCTCCTTGAGGGCAGGGACTGATGTGAATTTTCTATATATATGTAAAGCGCTGTATAATTGTTGGCACTATATAAAGTACCTGTAATTAATAATAATAATACATAAATGAATAAAAGCTCACAAATGCAAGCACCCCTGTTAGTGTTAAATGCAGGACTTTTTTTCTGGCGGAACGTGTCTATTGTTGCTAGATATAGGGGGATGTCTATTGTTGCTGGAGGGATCTATTGTTGCTGTAGTGGATCTATTACTGCTTTTACTGCAATAACAAACTCTAAGGGCTCATTCACATGGGCGCTTAAGGCTGTATAGTAGGGATGAGCTGATGCATTTGCCTTTTATTAGCAAATTCCATACAAATTACTTGTATAGCCCCCCAAATTATACTCGGTTCCATGTTTTCTAAAGGGGACGGTCCCATGGGCGGGTAGAGGTGGAGAATAACCTAAGGGAAGGGGGTGAGTTCCTGCACCTTTTCTCTGAGAAAAAAAGCCCTAGTTAAATGGCTTGTATCAATACCATAAGTTGCCATTCACACCTATGCGTTGTACCTCGAAGCGCCAAAATGCTCAAGAATCCAAATGCCATGCTTTTACATTGTTCCTGCTCACATTTTAGTGTTCAGACACATTTAGCTTAATGCCTGAAGCTCCAAAAGATATACAGTATGGGTTACATTTGAAGCAGAATAGGGCATTTTTGGCCCTATTGACTTCAATGGACGCAGTAAAAAAAACATGCAAAAACGCATGAGTCCACTGAAATTGCACGCCAGTGCCTCAATTATGCTAACTTGTATGGGAATACATCTAATAACCAATCAGCAATTAGCGTTTATCAAATTCATGCAGTCAGACTAATATAAGGCATCTATAACTGGATGCTACACAATACCCATTACTGCCTTTTGAATTATTATTATTAAAGAAAATCTTATACTTTTTTTTATTTATGTTATTCTATCATATCTATCGTAATTCTTTTTTTTTTCTTCCTTTAAGCCAATTTAGAAGCCTCAGACTCTGCTGTATGTTACTCTGACAAATTAGACAAAGACAACTAGGGGAAAATGCAATCTGTACACAGATTAAAGCCAGGCATCTGCGTTATTGCTGTATCAGCTGGATATCTTTTGTCTTATTTGTAGACATCATACACACAATACACATCTGGAGCAATTATGAAACAGACATTTTTATACCTCAGCTAATATACAGGAGGGTCACAGGTCAAGGATAAGAACTAAAACAATGTTCTTAAAAATAAAAAAAAAGTCTAGTAAGGACACTGGACTCATTTAAAGCGGCATTCCAGCAGTTTCTGTGTTTATTAAAACTCAGCAGCTTCAAAAAGTGTAGCTGCTGACTTTCAATAAACAAACACTCACCTGCCCCACGAAGCCTCAGTTCTCTCCGCCGCTTCTCCCCAGCACCGCCATCACAAGTGTGGGCACCTGGTTGTGACAGCTTGCGGCTTCACAGCTGGGTGCGCACTGTGTGTCCTGAATGGCCAGGCAATCTTCTGGGACCTGTGGCATGTCCCAGAAGATTGCAGGGGAGGGAGGGGGAGAGGATAACCTCTGCTCGAGTCGCCCGAGCGGAAATGGGAGCTGGGTACCTGTGAAAACTAGGCACCCGCTCCCCCCCAAAAAATAGGATTTTTATAACAGCTTACCTGTAAAATCCTTTTCTTGGAGTACATCACGGGACACAGAGCGGCATAGTAATTACTATGTGGGTTATAGAGCTTACCTTCAGGTGATGGACACTGGCACACCCAAGACAGGAAGTCCCCTCCCTATATAACCCCTCCCATATCGGGAGTACCTCAGTTTTGTAGCAAAGCAATAAGTGTCCCCAAAAGAGGGGTGGGAGCTCTATGTCCCGTGATGTACTCCAAGAAAAGGATTTTACAGGTAAGCTGTTATAAAAATCCTATTTTCTTTATCGTACATCACGGGACACAGAGCGGCATAGTAATTACTATGTGGGTTATAGAGCTTACCTTCAGGTGATGGACACTGGCACACCCAAGACAGGAAGTCCCCTCTCTATAGAACCCCTCCCATATCGGGAGTACCTCAGTTTTGTAGCAAAGCAATAAGTGTCTCCAAAAGAGGGGTGGGAGCTCTGTGTCCTGTGATGTACTCCAAGAAAAGGATTTTACAGGTAAGCTGTTATAAAAATCCTATTTTCTTTATCGTACATCACGGGACACAGAGCGGCACAGTAATTACTATGTGGGATGTCCCAAAGCAATGCCAAAATGAGGGGAGGGAGACACCATAACAAGCTGGGCGCCATCAGGCATGAGGATCTATACTGCAGCCTGCAGCACACTACGCCCAAAGGCGATATCATCATGACCTCTTACATCCACCTTATAAAATTTTGTGAATGTGTGGACTGAAGACCAAGTTGCGGCCTTACAGATTTGAGCCAAGGAGGCCTGGTGATGCACTGCCCAAGAAGCACCAACCGCTCTCGTAGAGTGTGCTGTAATTTTAAATGGAGGCACCTTCTTTCTCAGACCATAGGCTTGAATAATAACCTGCCGAATCCACTTAGAAATAGTAGATTTCGACGCTGCCTGGCCCCTTCTGGGGCCCTCTGGCAGAATAAATAAAACATCAGTTTTTCGAATCATAGCAGTAGCTTCAAGATAGGCTTTAACTGCTCTTACTACATCCAAAGAATGTAATAATTTCTCTTCCACCGAACTAGGTTTGGGAAAAAAGAAAGGAAGGAAGAACCATATCTTGGTTCAAATGAAAACTTGACACGACCTTCGGAAGAAAGGCTTGATGTGTACGTAAAACCACTCTATCCTTATGGATAATCAAATATGGCTCCTTGCAAGATAAAGCTGCTGTCTCCGATACCCTCCTGGCTGAGGATATAGCTACCAAGAACACAAATTTCCTGGTGAGGAGCACTAAAGGAATGTGGAGTAATAGTTCAAAAGGTTGTCTTTGAAGAACTGATAGAACCAAGTTTAAGTCCCATGGACATATGGGAGACCTCACTGGTGGGTTGATACGAGTCACACCCTGCAAGAAGGTTTTTACTAGCGAATGTGTAGCTAGTGGCCTTTGAAAAAATATCGATAAGGCCGAAACCTGTCCCTTAATAGTACTCAAGGCTAGGTTTTTGACAACAGCCCACTGTAGGAAGTCAAGTATTCTGCCTATGACGTACTTCCGAGGATGCCATTTCTTGGCTTCACACCATGCCACATACGCCTTCCAAACTCTATAATATATATGTCTAGATACTGGCTTTCTAGCATTGATTATCATAGACACCACTGTGTTAGAGAGACCTCTCTCTCAGAATGTGGGATTCAATAGCCAGACCGTTAAATTTAGAGTTTGTAAAGAAGGGTGGTATATCGGACCCTGCGTGAGCAGGTCTGGCCGAAGTGGAAGGGTCCAAGGCTTGCCTACAGACATTCTTACAATTTCTGCGTACCAGGATCTCCGAGGTCATGCTGGGGCTACCAGAATCACCGACCTCCTTTCCATCCTGACTCTGCGGAGGAGTCGAGGTAGAAGCTGCAGCGGCGGGAACGCATATATTAGTGCGAACTGATCCCATGGGAACACCAGCGCATTCGATCCGCAAGCGAGCGGGTCTCTCGTCCTGGACACAAAGCTGTTCAATTTCTTGTTGAACCTGGATGCGAATAGATCTAAATCTGGTGTCCCCCATCTCTGACATATTGTCTGAAAGATGTCGGGGTGAAGAGACCATTCCCCTGGGGATAACTGCTGCCGACTCAGGAAGTCTGCTTTCCAATTCTCTATGCCTGGAATAAAGATAGCAGATATGCATGGGACATGTTTTTCTGCCCATATCAGGATATGATTCACCTCCTTCTGGGCCGCACCGCTCTTGGTGCCCCCTTGGTGATTGATGTATGCCACAGCTGTGGCATTGTCTGATTGGATCCTGACAGGAGACCCATGTAGCTTGGAAGTTCATGCTTCCAGGGCCAACCGTGCCGCCCAAATTTCCAGCAGGTTGATGGGCAAAGTCTTCTCGATATTCGACCACTTTCCCTGGGAGTGAACATTGCTCCAGTACTGCCCCCCAGCCTAGAAGACTGGCATCCGTAGTTACTACCCTGCAAGAGATTGGAATGAACGACTTTCCCTTTTGTAAATTTTGGGGTACCAACCACCAACAGACTCCTGCGTACTGACGACGCCAGGGACATTGGGAAGTCTAGGGCTTGAACCTTTTTGTTCCAGGCGGATAGGATGGCGTTCTGCAATTTCCTTGAAAGGAATTGAGCATACGGAACTGCTTCGAATGAGGCTACCATCTTTCCCAGCAACCGCATGCAAAGACGAATGGATGGCTGTCTCTTTGCACAGATCGCTTGAATTAGGTCTCTTAAGGAAGAGATTTTCGCCTGAGGCAGAAAAACCTTTCTTTGGTCTGTGTCTATGAGTAAGCCTAAATATTCGAGTCTTCTTGCTGGCTGCAAGGCCGACTTGTCCAGATTTAAGACCCAGCCCCGGGATTCCAGGTATTGTACTGTGTTGTGTACAGCAACCCTTAGGTTGGAAGCCGACTGATCTATTATCAATAGATCGTCCAGGTAGGCCCTTATAGATATTCCCCGAGGTCTTAAGTCAGCCAACAGAGGGGCCAAGATCTTTGTGAACACTCGCAGAGCCGTGGCCAACCCGAAGGGTAGTGCCACAAACTGATAATGGCGTTGTTCCACCGCAAAGCGTAGAAGCTTTTGATGACTGGGGAATATAGGAACATGCAAATAAGCATCCCTGATATCGATGGACGCCAACCATTCTCCCCCTTGTAGGGAGGCGGCTATTGACCGAATTGATTCCATACGGAACAATTTGACGATAAGGAATTTGTTTAGACCTTTGAGATCTAGTATGGGTCTTACATCTCCGTTGGGCTTTGGAACGGTAAAGAGGTTTGAGTAAAATCCCAACCTCTGTTCCTTTACCGGAACCTCCACAATTACCCCTTGGGATAATAGTCGGTCTAACGCCGAAAGGAGAGATCTTCTCCTTACTGGATCTTTTGAGACGTTTGATGTTATAAACTGAGGAGGAGGAAATTCCTGTAACTCCAACTTGTATCCCAGGGATACCGTGGAGAGAGCCCATCTGTCCTGGATCGTCTCTCGCCAAGCCCCTGAAAACAACAGAAGTCTTCCCCCCACTCGTCTGAGTGGGGGCCCATCTGTCCCGGATCGTCTCTCGCCAGGCCCCTGAAAAAAACAGAAGTCTTCCCCCCACTCGTCTGAGTAGGGGCGGCCCTTCATAAGGCCGACTTGGGGGCTGGTTTAGTATTCCTTCGGTTCCAGGGTTTTTTATTACCCTGTGGCTATCCCTGAGCTCTCCCTCCAGGATTGGATCGGGGAGGCCGTCGGAACTGTCTAGAGGCTGAAGTTCCTGGGACTGGCGAGGTGGGCCGCTTGAAGGCAGGACCCCTGAATTTCCTTTTAACAGGTAAAAGGGTACTCTTCCCACTGGAGATTTTCTGGATGTATTTATCCAAGTCCTCGCCAAATAACCGCTCCCCATGGAATGGAAATCCAGCCAGGGGCTTTTTACAGGGCGTCTCGGCTGACCAGTTTTTCAGTCATAGGAGTCTACGCATGTGTACCAACACCAGCGTAAGGCGGGAGGCCTGATGAATTGAATCTTTAATGGCGTCAACCGCAAAACATAAAGCCCTAGGTAGATCTGCTAAATCCTGCGCCTGCTGAACTGGCATGTCTTTTAAAGCCAGCTTCATCTGGTCTTTCAAGGCCTGACAGATGCCAATGGCTGCCACTGCAGGCTGAGTTACAGCACCAGCTGTAGAAAAAGCAGTCTTTAATAGGGTTTCCAACTTTTTATCTGTTGGATCTTTAAACATCTGTACATTGTCCACTGGACATGTCAGGGATTTGTTCACAGAGGAGATGGCAGCGTCCACAGTAGGAAGGCTCCATTTTTTGGTGAACTTTTCCTCCATAGGATATACCACAGAAAACTTTTTGGGAGGAAGGAACAGTTTATCAGGATGTTCCCAATCCTTATAGATGAGATTTTCTAGCAATGGATGCATTGGAAAGGAACCATTAGCCTGCAGGGCTTTCAAAGAGCCCAATGAAGAAACCGATGTAGTTGCTGGTTCAGACAGGGGCAGCTTGAAAGCTGACCGAACCATGTCTGTTAAAGACTGAACTAACAATCTTTCAGCCTGAGAGGCTGAAAACGGTTCCTCTAAAGTAGATTCCTCCGAGGCTGCATCATCCTCCTGATCCCCTGCAGGAAAATCTATTTCATCCAGAGACAATTGCTCTGCTGTTAGATCTAAATCCAAAAAAGGTAAACATGCTCCTTGCTTGTCCCTGGGGGACAACTTACCAGATCCTGTTTCCCCAGCAGAAAGTGCTCCCCCATGCTCCGGCATTAACGGTTTCTCAGCATCCTCATGTCCAGTGCACATCAGTGTGACATCAGAGGACGTTAGACTGCGGGAGTGTAGGGAAGAACAGACTGCTGGGACCAGTCTAGCAGTATAGAGGAGGCTGTGGGAGCAGAGATTCAGGTAAGTAAAAGTGCTTTTCCAAACCCTTAGACAGAATTGAGCAGTTGACCCGTGCAGGGGAGCATTTTTACTTTTCCTAGGAGTTCAGCTCTAAGAAGTCAATCTACTCAAAATTTTTATTTTATACATAAGTGGTAAGAGTCAGTTCTTTTATGTCTTGGATAAACCAACAGTGAGATATCCCTGCTATACTTCCAGAGTTGGCCACCTAGAAGTACATAAGAAATCCAACAAAGAGAACCCCTCAAAAGGTAAAAGGAAAAAGTGCATACCCAGGAACTCACAATACAGAAATTGGCACATGGTTTAAAGGCTGAGTTCACCTTTGCGAAAAAAATTATAAATGCATATATTTTTGTGGTAAAAAAGTGTGCATTGCACCCATGAGATCATAGGTGCAAAGTCAGGCTCCTGCAGACACTTCCTACAGCTTTCTGCCCCTACCTCTGTAGGACTTTCAGTTTGAAAGCTGCAGGGCTTGTGAATGAATTTTGGGGACACTCTTCAGCTCCCCCCCCCTCGCAGTTTATTTAAAACTACAAGCCATCTGCTTGAGACTTGTAGTTTCCTCATTCACAGATTGCTGTGAATGAATGACGTAGTTGTGTGGGCAGAGCCCTGCACAGTCGTGCCGAATTTGAAATGTGACAGCAGGGAGGGGGTTCTGGCGGTGGGAGCCATGTAAATAGAAGCATGTTACAGGTTCCCCCCCAAATACAGGTGTAACATGTACCATGGTCCTAAGATCCCTTTCACACTGGGCGCTTTGCAGGAGCTATAACGCTAAAAATAGTGCCTGCAAAGCGCCCTGAAACAGCCGCTGCTGTGTTTACCGCTCCTCCCCATTGAAATGAATGGAGCACCGCGGCTATACCGCCAGCAAAGCGCCTCTGCAGCGGCGCTTTGCACTCTTTTTTGGGCGCTAGCGGGGGTTAAAAGTGCCCCACTAGCGGGCAAATAGCGCCGCAAATATGACGGTAAAGCGCTGCTAAAAATAGCCGCCCCAGTGTGAAAGGGACCTAAAAGGTGAACATACCCTTTAATTATACAGCCTTTACAAAAAATAAGTTATCAGCCTTAACTGATCCTTTAAGGCTGCATTCACACCTCTCCTTTTTTTTTTAGGTACATGTGTTATCTATTAAGCTGTTAATCCTACCCTCCTAAGGCCCCTTTCACACTGGGGCGGGCAGGTGCGCTGGCGGTATAGCGGTTTGCGGGCTGTATAGCCGCGGTGTCCCATTGATTTCAATGGAAAGGAGCGGTATACACACCACTCCTTCACCGCTCCAAAGATGCGGCTTGCAGGAGATTTGTTTTCCTCCCGCCAGCGCATCGCTTCAGTGTGAAAGCCCTCGGGCTTTCACATTGAGAATGCTGGGGCAGGATTATTTCAGGCGTTATTTATGCGCTATTTTTAGCGCTAAAACGCCTGAAATACGCCTCAGTGTGAAAGGGGCCTAAAGGAAATGGAGTGCTGAAGAAGTAAAAAAGGTTGTTTTTAGTTCCGCTCATAAATGCATTAGGTTTTAATTTTGATTTTAATTAAATATGACAATCAATGAAAGGTGGTGCATCCAGCTAGACTAGGGGTCTCCAAACTTTCTAAACAAGGGGCCAGTTTACTGTCCTTCAGACTTTAAGGGGGCCGGACTGTGGCCAGTGTGAGTAGAAAATGCCCTGGCATTATTGGGAGTAAGCAATGCCCCATCATTGGTATTAGTGGGAGAAATATTGCCCCATTGTTGGTATCAGGGGAAGGAATAGTGCCCCTTTTACGGGTGTCAGTGGGAAGAATATTACTCTGCTGTTGGTGTCAGTGGGAGGAATAGTTCACCATCATTGGTATTAGTGGGAAAAATAGTGCTTTATTGTTTGGTGTCAGTGTTTTAAGGATTGTGTCCTATTGTTAGAATCAATGACAGGAATTATGCCCCATTGTTGGTGTCAGTCAGAGGAATAGTGCTCCAAGGGCTGAATTAAGACAAGCAAAATGCCACATCCGGCCCCTGGGCCACAGTTTGGAGACCTCTGAGCTAGAACAATTAAAACAGTAAGGGCTATGTTATAAAAAAATAAAGGAAAATGCCAGTAAAACTACCTATGCTCGTTGTTGAGCTACATGGAAATTAAATGGCACCCGATTATGGGAATAAAGAGGTGACAAATTGTCAGCAGTAACACTATGACACTTTGTGACAAAATCCAGCAATGATGTGGTAGTTCTGCTTTAAAAGACCAACAAAGTAAGAAGAGGAAATGAGTACCTTATTACTCTGCTTTAGTTTATTGAGTTCCAACTTATATTTATCAGCTTCTTCAAGGGCTCTGTTCAAGCGAACCTCGACGGCACTCTGGTTACTGGCAGACTGCTTCTGTGCTCTCTTAAAGTTTTCCAATTCCTATATTAAAAAAGCGAAATGTTTATAGTAGAAGTGAGAAAAAAATATTTAGATTTGTATGGCAGTAACAGACCATTAATATCACTAATGACTGATAATAATATATGACTGATAATATACCAGCATACCAGTTACAGAACATGCATAAATATTACACACTGCAGTGACTTGCCTTCATCAAGATTGTTTTTTCCTATACTGTCGCAGCTATAGGCTACATCAGAGTTTTCTTTTTTATAGCATTACTTTCCATATACTGCTTAAAGAAAAACAAATTGTCTGTGTTGACATATTTCATAGAGCTTATGGATATTCTAAAACAAGAGTACAGCAGAAGTGATTTGCTTTAAGACACCATCTTTGTTTGAGACTCCAGGTAGCCCATCTGAACACAACAGATAGGAAGCAGAATTACTTATTCAGTTGCTCATAAAATTTGAGCTTGAACAACTGATTTCTGTAAACAACAGATTAAAAAAAAAGATCAGCTAAGACTAAATAGACAAGAACCCATTGCCTTAAGCTGATCATTGTCAGACAACATGTATGTTTCTCCTCCTGCTGCCCTATAGCTTTAAGGCTTGTTCACACTAGTAAACTATGTGGTGGGCTGCATTTTTCCAGACCATACGTCACACCAGCTGTCACGGCTTGAAGTCAGGTTCGGAGGCCAGTAGCTATAGCAGTACAGAGGCACCCACCAACCAGCTGTGTAAGGGCCCTTTCACACATGCGGACCGTATGTCCGTTTTTTTCATCCATCCGTTTACAGATGAAAAAGGGACATACATGTATTCCTATGGGATTGCGGATGTCAGCGGATGAACATCCACTGACATCCGATCTCATCAGGCTCCGCTATGCTCTGTTTCTGCAGACGGAGGAAAATCCTATTTTTCCACCCGTCTGCAGAGCGGAACGGATGAACACGGACAGACTGACCGTGTTCATCCGATCCCCCCATAAAGGAGAGCGGAGATCTGACAGGGCGGTCCCTGCACAGTGTGCGGGGACCGCCCTGTCATCTGCCGGCTCAGCGGGGATCAACGGAGCGATCCCCGCTGAGCAAGCAGATGTTTAAGGAACGGATCCCTATGGGATCCGCATGTCTGAAAGGGGCCTTAGTACAGAAGCAGGTCACGTCGGATGACTTGAGTTCACCTGAGGTGTGGAGTATAAGTACTAACCGGTGTTCGCCAGAGCTCCCGATGGGTTTTGCTGCGTTAGTACCAGGTTGCGGTCCTCAGGATTACCCCACCAGGAGGTGAGCAAGCCAGGGTCCAGTAGCAGATACAGCAGGTAGGGATAAGCTGAAGCATAGTCAATAAACAAGTCAAAGGTTGGTAACGAGTGGATGCACGTTGGGATCAAGCAGAAGTGTAGTCGAGAAACAAGCCAAAGGTTGGAAACGAGTGGTAGTGAAGATATGGATTGCAGTAGGGGCAAAAAGAGCGAGAGAGCAAAACAATCTGGCAAACAGGAAGTGCAGAGACATAGCTTAAATCAGGAAGTTCATGGGAGGAGCAACAAGTTCAAGTTTCAAGAAAAACAGAGTTCAAGGTAAGATAATTGAAGGAATGGTCCAGGGGGCTGTCTGGCATCCCAAGTGGCTCAGCAAAAAGAGATATCGCAAGACACAGTAAAGTTTGCAGTTTCAGACCCAGGTCCTGGCACCAGCAACAGGGTACATGCAGGGCCGGCCCTACCATGGGACCCGGTGGTACCATTGTACCAGGCGGCACATTCAGGGGAGCGGCAAGTTGCCACTATCCAGTTCCGCCCACTCCACTCCCCCTGCACTCAGGGCTGGCGGTACCACTAGGCAGCCGCCTAGGGCGCAGCCATGGCCACTGGTTCCCTATCTCAATGTGTGACAGTAGTAGTCCTTGCCGCCGCGCAGTCCTGTGGAGGAAGAGGCACTGGGAGCTTGACGCAGCCTCGATCATCCAACAGTTGTTGGGTCAGTAGGTGGATCAATGTGCTCCCCTCCCCCGGCTCCTCCCCTTCTCCCGCGCTCTGCGAATCTCCTACCAAGTACCATGTGCAGAGCGCGGATAATGGCTGCCGCCGCCGCCGCTGCTGAGCAGCTCCTTGAATTCCTCTCCAGGATGGACGGCCGTAGTGTGGAAGACGTAGGTACTGTGAATGACGGTCCGCTGCCCGACACTGACAGCATCCAGTGACGTCACTCCCTGAACGAGGGAGCCCGAACATCCCTGCTACCAGCCGCCCGTGATGACCTCACACACAGCCCTAATGCTATGATGCCATCTACTGTCTCCTGTCATCATCATGCTCCTCGTCATCCCCCTGTTCCTGGCATGATCCCACCACCCTACCTCTGAGGCCTGTCTTACATTTTATCACCCCCTGTCATCTCCATCCTCCCTGTCATCTTCCTACCACCCACCCCTGTCATCTCCATATTCCCTGTCATCTCCATATTCCCTGTCATCTCCATCCTCCCTGTCATCTTCCTACCACCCACCCCTGTCATCTTCATCCTCCCTGTCAGCTTCCTACCACCCACCCCTGTCATCTCTATCCTCCCTGTCAGCTTCCTACCACCCACCCCTGTCATCTTCATCCTCCCTGTCAGCTTCCTACCACCCACTCCTGTCATCTCCATCCTCCCTGTCAGCTTCCTACCACCCACCCCTGTCATCTCTATCCTCTTTGTCAGCTTCCTACCACCCGCCCCTGTCATCTCCATCCTCCCTGTCAGCTTCCTACCACCCACCCCTGTCGTCTTCATCCTCCCTATCAGCTTCCTACCACCCACCCCTGTCATCTCCATCCTCCCTGTCAGCTTCCTACCACCCGCCCCTGTCATCTCCATCCTCCCTGTCAGCTTCCTACCACCCACCCCTGTCGTCTTCATCCTCCCTATCAGCTTCCTACCACCCACCCCTGTCATCTCCATCCTCCCTGTCAGCTTCCTACCACCCACCCCTGTCATCTCCATCCTCTTTGTCAGCTTCCTACCACCCGCCCCTGTCATCTCCATCCTCCCTGTCAGCTTCCTACCACCCACCCCTGTCGTCTTCATCCTCCCTATCAGCTTCCTACCACCCACCCCTGTCATCTCCATATTCCCTGTCATCTCCATATTCCCTGTCATCTCCATCCTCCCTGTCATCTTCCTACCACCCACCCCTGTCATCTTCATCCTCCCTGTCAGCTTCCTACCACCCACCCCTGTCATCTCTATCCTCCCTGTCAGCTTCCTACCACCCACCCCTGTCATCTTCATCCTCCCTGTCAGCTTCCTACCACCCACTCCTGTCATCTCCATCCTCCCTGTCAGCTTCCTACCACCCACCCCTGTCATCTCTATCCTCTTTGTCAGCTTCCTACCACCCGCCTCTGTCATCTCCATCCTCCCTGTCAGCTTCCTACCACCCACCCCTGTCGTCTTCATCCTCCCTATCAGCTTCCTACCACCCACCCCTGTCATCTCCATCCTCCCTATCAGCTTCCTACCACCCACCCCTGTCATCTCCATCCTCCCTGTCAGCTTCCTACCACCCACTCCTGTCATCTCCATCCTCCCTGTCAGCTTCCTACCACCCACTCCTGTCATCTCCATCCTCCCTGTCAGCTTCCTACCACCCACCCCTGTCATCTTCATCCTCCCTGTCAGCTTCCTACCACCCACTCCTGTCATCTCCATCCTCCCTGTCAGCTTCCTACCACCCGCCCCTGTCATCTCCATCCTCCCTGTCAGCTTCCTACCACCCACCCCTGTCGTCTTCATCCTCCCTATCAGCTTCCTACCACCCACCCCTGTCATCTCCATCCTCCCTGTCAGCTTCCTACCACCCACCCCTGTCATCTCCATCCTCCCTGTCAGCTTCCTACCACCCACCCCTGTCATCTCCATATTCCCTGTCATCTCCATCCTCCCTGTCAGCTTCCTACCACCCACCCCTGTCATCTCCATCCCCCCTGTCAGCTTCCTACCACCCACCCCTGTCATCTCCATCCTCCCTGTAAGCTTCCTACCACCCACCCCTGTCATCTCCATCCTCCCTGTCATCTTCCTACCACCCCCTGTAATCTTCATCCTCCCTGTCAGCTTCCTACCACCCACCCACCCCTGTCATATTCCTACCACCCCCCTGTAATCTTCATCCCCCCCTGCCAGCTTCCTACCACCCCACCCCCTTAATTTACTGGTGCACATCACATATGATGGACGCAGGGACATTTTTTTTTTGGGGGGGGGGGCGCACATAGCTGGTCTTGCCTAGGGCGCCAAATTGCCTAGCACCGGCCCTGCCTGCACTGTGAGGCAAATTGCCACTGGCCAGCCCGTTCCGCCCGCCAGCCCGTTCTGCCCGCTTCACTCCCCGCTGCACTGTGAGGCAAATTGTCGCCAACTCGTTCCGCCCGCTCCGCGCTTCACTGTGAGGCAAATTGACGCCCGCCTGCCAGCCAGCCTGCTCCGCTCCACCTGTTCTGCCCGCACGCTCAATTCACCTGGGCGTCGGGCCCAGGTAAAAGGAGCGTGCGGGCAGAACAGGGGAACAGTCAGCGGGCGTGACAGTCAGCAGGTGAGCGGGCTTGCTGGCCAATCAGCGGGCGGGGGAGCAGAGAGATGACATCATCTCTCACTGCCCGCCCTGCATCGCTGCAGTTCGGCCCCCACTGTGTGGGCAGCAGAGAGATTACATTATCTCTCTGCTGCCCTCCTTTACTCTGGGACACAGCAAGTGGCAATCCGTTATGTGTGGCAGGTGACGTCATGGCAAGTGACAATCTGCAATGTGTGGCAGATGACGTGGCAAGTGACAATCCGCTATGTGTGGCAGGTGACATTGTGGCAAGTGACAATCCGCAATGTGTGGCAGGTGACGTGGCAAGTGACAATCCGCTACGTGTAGCAGGTGACGTGGCAAGTGACAATCTGCAACATGTGGCATGTGACGTCGTGGCAAGTGAAAATCCGCAATGTGTGGCAGGTGGCGTTGTGGCAAGTGACAATCCCCTACGTGTGGTAGGTGACGTGGCAAGTGACAATCTGCAACGTGTGGCAGGTGACATCATGGCAAGTGGCAATCCGCAATGTGTGACAGGTGGCACGTGACAATCTGCTACATGTGGCAGGTGACGTGGCAAGTGACAATCAGCTACGTGTAGCAGGTGACATCGTGGCAAGTGACAATCCGCAATGTGTGGCAGGTGACAATGTGCATCTGAAGGCAGGTGACGTTGGCAAGTGACACGCTCGGGGCTCCCACTGATTCTGCAATAATGGTGAGTTGAACTATTTTATTTTATATAACAATGTAATAATATAAATAATGCACTTGAAGCATTTTTATTATTATTATTTTTTTACTAGTAATGGTAGTGATCTGAGATTTTTTTTTTGCGAGACTGCGACATTGCGGTGGACAGGTCGGACACTTTTGACACATTTTTGGGACCATTGACATCTATACAGCGATCTGTGCTATAAAAATGCACTGATTACTGTGTAAATGTCACTGTTAGGGAAGGGGTTAAATGTGTTTCCTGGGAGGTGTTTCTAACAGTGGGGGGGGATGGGAATGACTGGAGGAGGAGAGAAATCTCTGTTCCTAATCACTAGGAACAGCAGATCTGTCTCTCCTCCCCTGTCAGAATGGGGATCTGTCTATTTACATTGACAGTTCCCCGTTCTGGCTCTCTGTGGACCGATCGTGGGTGGACGGCTGACATTGCGGCCGCCGGCCAGGCACAGGTCCTTTTATACTCCTATATACATGTATAGAGCCATGACAGGTCCTTTTTATACTCCTACATACATGTATAGAGCCATGACAGGTCCTCTTTATACTCCTACATACATGTATAGAGCCATGACAGGTCCTCTTTATACTTCTACATAGATGTATAGAGCCATGACAGGTCCTCTTTATACTCCTACATACATGTATAGAGCCATGACAGGTCCTCTTTATACTCCTACATACATGTATAGAGCCATGACAGGTCCTCTTTATACTTCTACATAGATGTATAGAGCCATGACAGGTCCTCTTTATACTCCTACATACATGTATAGAGCCATGACAGGTCCTCTTTATACTTCTACATAGATGTATAGAGCCATGACAGGTCCTCTTTATACTCCTACATACATGTATAGAGCCATGACAGGTCCTTTTTATACTCCTACATACATGTATAGTGCCATGACAGGTCCTCATTATACTTCTATATACACGCATAATGCCATGATGGTCCTCTTTATACTCCTATACATGAATAGAGCCATAACAGGTCCATTTTATAGAGCCATGACAGGTCCTCTATATACTCCTTTACATGTATAGAGCCATGACAGTTCCTCTTTATTTATCATATCAAATAATGGATGTGGGGGCATTTCGGTGTGCGTGATTTTTTATTTTATTTGGGGGGGGGGGGGGGGCAGCATTTCATTCTTGGTACCAGGCAGCACAATGTCTTGGGCCGGCACTGGGTACATGAAACACAACAATTTTTCATGTGCCCTAGCAGGTCACTGCATGTAGTGTGAACATACCTTAAGCCCTCATTCATATTAAATGCGGCTTTAAAATTATGCGACTTCATCTGAAATCGCACAATTTTAAACTGTGGTTTTAAACTGGGCAGGTTAACTTAAAGTGGTTGTAAACCCCCACACATACCCAGTGAAGTGAACAGCCTCAAATGATACACAGGGATGACAAAAATCCTCCTACATAGGTTTTACTTGTTTATCTGCAGTCTTCTATTCCCTACACATCTTCAGAAGGGCAGAAAAGTGTTAAAATCTTTCTTCATCTGGAGAGGCGGCAGTAACAGTGTGGGAGAGCCGATTGGAGGAAAGGCTCTCCCCCCTCTCTCCAGACACAAATTTATCTCATGTTTCAGAAAACTAGTCATAAGGATTCATGCTGATTAGGATTAGGGATGAGACAAACACCCCCCCCCCCCCCGGTTCGGTTCGGTTCGCACCAGGACATGCGAACAGGCAAAAAATGTCAGTTTTTTCGGGAGCAGTGATTTTAATAATGCTTAAAGTGAAACAATAAAAGTGAAATATTCCTTAAAATTTCGTACCTGGGGGTGTCTAAAGTATGCCTGTGAAGTAGCGCATGTTTCCCGTGTTTAGAATTGTCCCTGCACAAAATGTCATTTCTGAAGGGAAAAAAAGTCATTTAAAACTACTCGCAGCTGTAATGAATTGTCGGGTCCCCGGCAATACAGAGAAAAGTCATTGAAAAAAACTGACATTGAAAATGAAAATGTACCCGTTACCAATTCACATAGGGGGGGGGCGGGATCTGGAGTTCTCCTTTGTTAAAGGGGGCTTCCAGATTTCGATAAGCCCCCCGCCCACAGACCCCCACAACCACCGGGCAAGGGTTGTGGGGATGAGGCCCTTGTCCCCATCAACATGGGGACAAATTCCCCATGTTGAGGGAATGTGGCCTGGTATGGTTCAGGAGGGGGGGAGATGCTCTCTCGTCCCCCCTCTTTTCCTGCGGCCTGCCAGGTTACGTGTTCGGATAAGGGTCTGGTATGGATTTTTGGGAGATTCCCACGCCATTTTTTTTTACATTTTGGCACGGAGTTCCCCTTCAAATCCATACCAGACCTGAAGGGTCTGGTATGGATTTTTGGGGGATCCCCACGCCATTTTTTTTATTTTTTATTTTGGCACGGAGTTCCCCTTAAAATCCATACCAGACCTGAAGGGCCTGGTAATGGAATTTTGGGGGACCCCCACGCATTTTTTATTTTTTTTTATTTTGGTTCCCTGCACAAAATGTCATTTTTGAAGGAAAAAAAGTAATTTAAAACTACTGGCAGCTATTAATGAATTGTCGGGTCCAGGCAATACAGATAAAAGTCATTGAAAAAAAGGGCAAGGGTTCCCCTTAATATTCATACCAGAACCAAAGGGCCTGGTAATGGACTGGGGGGGGGGCCTGCCTTTTTTTTCAATGACTTTTCTCTGTATTGCCGGGGACCCGACAATTCATTACAGCCGCGAGTAGTTTTAAATAACTTTTTTTCCTTCAGAAATGACATTTTGTGCAGGGACAATTCTAAACACGGGAAACATGCGCTACTTTACAGGCATACTTTAGACACCCCCCAGGTACGAAATGTAAAGGAATATTTCACTTTTATTGTTTCACTTTAAGCATTATTAAAATCACTGCACCCGAAAAAACTTCTGTTTTTAAAACTTTTTTTGCATTGATACAGGACCCAGGTCCCCGAACACTTTTTATGACAATAACTTGCATATTAACCTTTAAAATTAAACATTTTTGATTTCTCCCATAGACTTTTAAAGGGTGTTCCGCGGCTTTTCGAATTTGCCGCGAACACCCCAAATTGTTCGCTGAACGGGCGAAAAGCCAATGTTCGAGTCGAACTCATGTTCGACTCGAACATAAAGCTCATCCCTAATGCTGATAACAGAGGAACAAGGCTCCAGAGAGAAATTATACTTAAGCCTCGTACACGCGGTCGGACTTCCATCGGACTTTTCCGTGGTTTTTTGTCCGAATGGAGTTGGTTGGGAACACCCATAGCATACACACGCTCGGACTTTTCTGCAAACTTTCTTAAAACTTCTTACAACATTGCGTGTTTTTTCTGCTCTTTACTGACACCCTTTGGTCAACTTCTGCTATTGTTGGTTGATTTTAACATTAGTTGTTTTGTCCATCGGACTAAAGTCCGATGGTTATCTGTACACACGGTCGGACTTTGCTCCATCGGACTTTTGTTGGGCAAAAGTTTGTCCGTTTGCAGACCCAACTTTTGTCCGATGAAATCCAAAACCAAACGAAAAAAGTTTGTCCAATGGAGCGTACACACGGTCGGATTGTTGGTGCAACTTGCTTAAAACGAAGTTTGTTGGGCAAAAGTCCGACCGTGTGTACGGGGCTTAAGAGCTTTGGAGAGAGATAAGTAAACACTACAGATATATGTGGTTTACTCAGATTCCATGACTGAGCTTTACAACCACTTTAATGCCTATGAAGGTTGTTGTCCCAGTCGCATATATACAAATGATGTTACCTTTAGAAGAGCTGGCTTTGTTCTGCTTTCAAGACAGTGACATACGGTAAGCAATTTAAATAAATACATTTACCTACAAAGCCCTGGAACCAACTTAAAGAGGAACTGCAGTCTGCTCACATAATTTGTAATAAAAACATCTTTGCCATTCTGAAGTTTCCCTCCAACCACTTTGTATATTATTGTATATATACTGTGGTTCTGTACTTGCCAAATATCCTGCAGAAATCTCCCTCCACTGAGTCTGGCTGCAACCATTTTAACTGTGGGCAGCTGAAGCTGCTGCCTGTTCATTTCCTGGATTTACACAGAGGCACACCTCCAGCCCTGCAGCTCTCATTGGCCCTCTTATGACTCATCCCCCTCTCTTCCTGGCAAACTCTCATGAGAGTGAGAGAGCTGTGCATGATGTCATAAGCCTAGGCTAATGACCAGACAAGAAACAGGAATTGGGCTATATAAGGGATTTACTGGCAGAAATAAATGTTTTACTATCCAAAGTTAAAACAACAAGGGCAGAAGATTTAATAGATGGAAAGTTGAAAAAATAACTGAAGGTCCGCTTTAAAGCAGACTACTGGAGGTTGCCATGATTTTACAGCTCCCCCACCTGGAAGAAAGGAGCGGGACCTGTGATCAGCTGTCAGCCAATAACAGCTGATCACAGGATGTAAACACAAGCTGGTCATTGGCTTTTCTTTCCTCACGCTGACAGAGTGAGGAGAGATGAAGAGAACCGATAACCGGCTTGTGTTAAAGGGACATCGGCACTGATTATCAGTGTCCTGATTATCAGTGAAGTCCCACCAATCAGTACCCCACCAGTGCTGCCAATCAGCGCCTCTTCATCAGTGCCAACTATCAGTGCTGCCTATCAGTGCCATCTACCAGTGCTCATCAGTGCTGCCTATCAGTGCCATTTATTAGTGCCCATCAGTGCTGCCTATCAGTGCCACCTATCACTGCCACCTATCAGTGCCCATCAGTGCGTCCTCATCAGTTCCACCAATGCCTCCTCATCAGTGACACCTATCAGTGCCCATCAGTGTTACCTACAGTGCCTTGAAAAGGTATTCATACCCCTTGAAATGTTCCACATTTTGTCAGGTTACAACCAAAAACGTAAATGTATTTTATTGGGATTTTATGTGATAGACCAACACAAAATGGCACATAATTATGAAGTGGTAGGAAAATGATAAATGGTTTTCTACTTTTTTTAGAAATAATTATCTGAAAAGTGTGGCATGCATTTGTATTCAGCCCCCTTTACTCTGATACCCCTAACTAAAATCTAGTGGAACTAATTGACTTCAGAAGTCACCTAATTGGTAAATAGAGTCCACCTGTGTGTAATTTAATCTCAGTATAAATACAGCTGTCCTGTGAAGCCCTCAGAGGTTTGTTAGAGAACCTTAGTGAACAAACAGCACCATGAAGGCCAAGGAGCACACCAGACAGGTCAGGAATAAAGTTGTGGAGAAGTTTAAAGCAGGGTTAGGTTATAAAGAAAATATCCCAAGCTTTGAACATCTCACAGAACACTGTGTTCAATCCATCATTTGAAAATGGAAAGAGTATGGCACAACTGCAAACCTACCAAGATATGACCGTCCACCTGAACTGACAGGACAGGCAAGGAGAGCATTAATCAGAGAAGCAGCCAAGAGGCCCCTGGTAACTCTGGAGGAGCTGCAGAGATCCACAGCTCAGGTGGGAGAATCTGTCCACAGGACAACCATTAGTCGTGCACTCCACAAATCTGGCCTTTATGGAAGAATGGCAAGAAGAAAGCCATTGTTGAAAGAAAGCCAAAAGAAGTTCTGTTTGCAGTTTGCGAGAAGCCATGTGGGGGACACAGCAAACATGTGGAAGAAGGTGCTCTGGTCAGATGAAAATTGAACTTTTTAGCCTAAAAGCAAAACGCTATGTGTGGCGGAAAACTAACACTGCACATCACCCTGAACACACCATCCCCACCATGTTGTGGGGATGCTTTTCTTCAGCAGCGACAGAAAAGCAGGTCGGAGTTGATGGGAAGATGGATGGAGCCAAATACAAGGCAATCTTTAGAAGAAAACATGTTAGAGTCTGCAAAAGACTTGAGACTGGGGCGGAGGTTCACCTTCCAACAGGACAATAACCCTAAACATACAGCCAGATCTACAATAGAATGGTTTAGATCAAAGCATATTCATATGTTAGAATGGCCCAGTCAAAGCCCAGACCTAAATTTAATTTAAAATCTGTGGCAAGACTTGAAAATTGCTGTTTACCGATGCTCTCCATCCAATTTGACAGAGCATGAACCTTTGTCCATGCAAAGAAGACTGGGCAAAAATTGTCACTCTCTAGATGTGCAAAGCTGGTAGAGACATCCCCAAAAAGACTTGCAGCTGTAATTGCAGCGAAAGGTGGTTCTACAAAGTATTGACAAATGCCCCCCACACTTTTCAGATATTTATTTGTAAAAAATTTAGAAAACCATTTATCATTTTCCGTTAACTTCACAATTATGTGCCACTTTGTGTCTATCACATAAAATAAAGCAAAAAATAAAAAAATAGTGGTGACCACTTACCACCAAAAGAAAGCTCTATTTGTGGGAATTTTTTTGATAAAAATTCAGTTTGGATACAGTGTTGCATGACTGCACAATTGTTATTCAAAATGTGACAGCGCTGAAAGCTGAAAATTGGCCTGGGCAGGAAGGGGGTGAAAGTGCCCAGTAGGCAAGTGGTTAAAAACTGCTCGGTACTTTATATTCTAGCGACAGCAAACTAAAATTACTAAAAGAAACAGTAACAAAATAAATAAATACGTTTACAATATTTGTATAAGGTCTGCACAGAACAATATTTCAGGTATTTCTGAAATCATTATATACTTGCAGCACAGACACTCTATAGCCCAGATAAAGTAATAATATATCATTATAAGACAGTAGTCTCACACCACTATTTAGGCATCAAGAATTTTATTAGGTGGTAACTTGCAAACATGGTACCTTTCTGGGGTAACTTTTGTATATATTCCAATGCTACAACTCCAATCGTTTAAAATAGAAAATTAAAAGTTGCAAAGGCAACCTGTCAGTCATTGTGCGCAGTGTCTTTATCTGTCTGTAAAAGTATACAACTAAAATGTATACTTTATTAGGATTTTAGGTAGACTTTAAATTATGCTCCTTTAACTACTATATACAGTACAGTGATTTATTATTTAAATAATGTTATAGATGAGCCCCCCATACATTTGCTTGTCCTTATCAAAATTCTTAGCAATTCTTTACCCATATCTTACATATTATAAATATTTAAAAAATGGGTAAGGCTAGGATACATCACTGCATCTCTAACTTGTTTTGAAATGTAAATTTCCAATAAGGAATTCCAACATCCAGCATGGTTTACAAAATTTCCAGTAAAACCAACACAGCCGTTGGCTGGCAAATGCTGTAATAAAAATGTATTAAATGAAATGAAGTAATCAAATAATGTTTGCTTTCAAAAATACCAAAAATATATTTTAATAGCTTCTTTGCAGCAAATTACTTACTTCAATAAAGTTGCATATTAAAATCCAAATGTGTGTTTTTTTTATGTGAAAATAATGCACGTCAACCTCCCCACCAAAACTCCCATTACGAATTTGTATTCTCATCATGTGCTTCTTAAGTACTGCAAGAACATCATGGGTATCATTACATCATCCCTTATTAGCAAGTCCTACCGACTCTCTTCCAAGGTCCTACTTCAGCTAATATTTCAAAAGCAAGAAAATAGAAAATGACCTCATATTCCTCCACACTCCCATTCCTGAGGGAATAAGTTGCTTTTAACCTTCATCTGTATTGTAATATTTAGCTGCTATGACAGCACAAGGAGCTAGCAGTGCTGCACATAAAATATGGAATTATACTACCCGATTAACCCTTTTTTACGAGATTAAGATACAAGGTGAATAGATAATTAAGAAATCTTCATCAGTAATAAAAGAAAACTGGGGTATAAAAGATGATGTGCCTCACATGCCCATGATGTGTCCACACACAGGCTGCCACTGAGTGATAAGCACAACATAAAAACCAAGCAATGTATAATCAACTTACAGTGGGGGAAATAATTATTTGATCCCCTGCAGATTTTGTAAGTTTGCCCACTTATAAAGAAATGAAGGGTCTATAATTTATATTATAGGTGTATTTTAAATGATAGAGACAGAATATCAACCAAAAATCCATTAAAAACACATAAGACAAATGCTATAAATTAAGTTGCAGTTCAGTGAGTGAAATAGGTAAATGATCCCCAAGCAAAACATGACTTAGTAATTGGTGGAGAAACCCTTGTTGGCAAGCACAAAGGAAAGACGTTTCTTGTAGTTGGTGACCAGGTTTGCACACATCTCAGGACAGATTTTGGTCCACTCTTCTTTTCTCTAAATCCTTAAGGTTTCTTGGCAGTCTCTTGGCAACTCGAAGTTTCAGCTTCCTCCATACATTTTCTATAGGATTAAGGTCTGGAGACTGACTAGGCCACTCCATGACCTTAATGTACTACTTCTTGAGTCACTCCTTTTGTTGCCTTGGCGGTATGTTTTGGGTCATTGTCATACTGGAAGACCCATCCACGACCCATCTTCAGTGTTCTGGCTGAGGGAAGAAGGTTCTCATCCAAGATTTTACAGTACATGGCCCCGTCTATTGGCCCCTCAATGCAACAAAGTCGGACTGCACCATTAGCATAGAAACAGCCCCAAGACATCATGTTTCCACCTCTGTGCTTGACTGTAGGGATGGTGTTCTTAGGGATTATAGTCAGCATTTTCCTTTCTCCAAAGATGGCGAGTCGAGTTAATGCCAAAGAGCTCAATTTTGGTCTCATCTGACCACATCACTTTCTCCCAATCCTTCACTGCATTATTTAGATGTTCATTGGCATGATTGTACTTATGCCTTCTTGAGGAGGGGGACTTGCCATGTTTGGAGGAAGAAAAATGCTGACTATGACCCCAACAAATAAGGTCAGTGCATAGCAACAACACAGCAAACATGCCACATGAGTTTTTGGAAGTTGTAATTTTTTGTCACAATTTTTAGGAAAATAAAGAAATAACCGACTCACGCAGATATACTGCGGCAGAATGGCTCTCCTGGGCAAAATCTTGTATATATATATGGCTTCGCTCAGGAGAGCCACCAGAGGGCGCGCCCCCTGCACGGCAGGGAACCCGATGCGCATGGCCGGCAGGCACGAACGCTGCCAGCCACACGCGATCACGTGCACGGGAGTTTGTGTGTGTAAACACACAAATCCCCATGCTGTCTGAGGATACAAGACAGATCGTGTCTTTCTACAAAGTAGAAAACATGATCTGTCATCTCCTATAGTTAGTCCCCATACCCCCACAGTTAGAACACACAATAGGGTACACATTTAACCCCTTGATGGCCCCCTAGTGTTAACCCCTTTCCTGTTAGTGACATTTACATAGTAATCAGTGCATATTTATAGCACCGATCGCTCTGTAAATGTCAATGGTCCAAAAAATGTGTCAAAAGTGTCCAACCTGTCCGCCACAACGTCGCAATACCGGAAAAAATCACAGATCCTTGCCATTACTAGTAAAAAAAATGCCATATAAATGCCATAAATCTTTCCCATAGTTTGTAGACGCTATAACTTTTGCGCAAACCAATCAATATACGCTTATTGCGATTTTTTTAAATCAAATATATGTAGAAGAATACATATCAGCCTAAACTGAGGAAAAAAATTGTTTTTTAAAAATTGGGATATTTACTATAGCAAAAAGTAAAAGATATTGGGGGTTATTTACGAAAGGCAAATCCACTTTGCACTACAAGTGCAAACTACAAGTGCAAAGTGCAGTTGATATTGCACTGAAAGTGCACTTGGAAATGCAGTCGCTGTAAATCTGAGGGGTAGATCTGAAATGAGGGGAAGATCTGCTGATTTTATTATCCAATCATGTGCAAGCTAAAATGCTGTTTTTTATTTTCCTTGCATGTCCCCCTCGGATCTACAGCGACTGCACTTCCAGGTGCACCTTCAGTACAATTTCAAGTGCACTTTGCACTTGTAGTGCAAAGTGGATTTGCCTTTTGTAAATAACCCCCATTGTGTTTTTTTCAAAATTGTCGCTCTTTTTTTGTTTATAGCGCAAAAAATAAAAACTGCAGGAGGTGATCAAATACCACCAAAAGAAATCTCTATTTGTGGGGAAAAAAAAGGACATAAATTTTGTTTGGGTACAACACCGCACGACCGCGCAATTGTCAGTTAAAGCGACGCAGTGACGTATTGCTAAAAATGGCCCGGTCATTGGGCAGCCAAATCTATAATTTTTTTTTACATTCTGTCACCAGAGTAGTACAGCGTCACCATATGACTGGAATTGCGGTGATCAGAGACACTGACTGGTGACAGCATGTAAAAAAATGCAAGGAATGTATTAAGGTAAAAAATGTTTAGGCTTTAAAACCACTTTAAGAACAGAACACTGAAAACCAGATGCAATTAACGTCCTGGTCGCTAGCTCTGCCAGCCCCATCCCATCTTCTGCACCTATCTGTTGTGCCAATAGGGAGCTGCAGGAAGGGGTGTTATATGCTGACCATTACAACATCATGTCATATTTTTTCATATTCATTTTTAGCCTCCTTGGTGCTGTACAGAGAAGCAAACTGGGGAAGTCTATATGGCATTAAATGGGACAGAGTGTTCCCCTGGTTTAGTCAAGTTCAGCTTTGGCATGCTATTAACTTAAACATGCACAATTATTATTATTTTTTCTACATATAGCAAATACAGTTAATGGACTAATAAAATTATTTTCCCTCTCACAAAATAGGATTACTGTACTTGCCGTAAAATCCATTCCTAATCCTCGCCTAAAATCACTGACAAACAAAAAAATTTGAGGTCCAAAAACCTATCTTTCATTTTCCTTTTTGGAGACATTACCCTCAAAGTCTACAAGGAAAAAATCTGTGTGAGAGTAAAGAGGAATGTGTCTAATGGGTTCAAACAGTGACTTCTAAGAGAGAACCAGATTCAAATCCCATAGGATCACGAGGGAACAGATAGGTGAATTTACATGGGACACCAACCTGTGCAAAAGTCTTAACCAAAAGAGTGAGACTAATGGTCCCTGGAAGAGAATGGAAAGAGCAGAGACTTGACCGTCAATGGTGCCGAGAGCCAAATGCTGGTCCAGATGCAACTGCAGGAAGAAGAGGATTAGTCTCCTAGGGAAAAGCCCCCAGACCTACATCAAGTGGTGTTAATCTTTCATATCCAAAAATATACCTTTGGGGAAGTGGCCCTACTTGCCTTGAGCATCATAGGAATCACAGATTAGGAGATGCCTCTGTCGCTGTGAACCTGGGCTTCAATAGCTACAATATGCCGTTAAAGCCAGCAACAGTAAAGTGAGATGGCAAATGGGCCCTTGGCAGTCTGGCAGGGCCCACAGTCTGTCTTATTAGGTCAGCATATGACATCCGCTTGGGCCAACCCAAAGCAATGAGGATCACCATTATGCCTTGATCCTGTGGGGCAGGCCAAGAAGTTTCAGGAGAAAGACACAAATCAGTGTGAACTGTCCCTGCAGAGTCGCTGCTTCCACCAGTGGATCCTTGGACCTGGATACAAACCTGTCCAGGTTATTGCTGTACCTGGATGCCAGGAGGTCCACATCCAATATCCCCAACATGTAGCCCAGGTCCTTGAATACTTCTGGGTATAGAGACATTTTTCTCAAGTTCAGATGCTGCTGGCTATTGAAATCTACCTGTCAATCGTCTACGCCTGAAACACAGCTGACAAGGCTGGAATGTGCACATCTGCCCAGGACAGGATCTGGTCTACCTCTCTTGCCACAGAGACTTCTGGTTCCTTAATGATGGTTGATGTTTGGGGTTGTTAGACTGAATCCGGATTGGATAACCCTCCAACAGGCAGGTTCAACACTGAATGGATAAAAATCACCTGAAGTTTCAAGTTTATTGGGGTTTTCTTCACCAACTAAGTCTGCCCCCTAGGTCAGTTATGCTGGTGTCCATTATGAAAATCTGCCAAGAGACAGGAAAAAAGTAGTTCCCTCCTCCTTCCTAGTCCAGAGCTAGACTCCTGAGCCACCAAGCCAAATCCTTGATGTCAACGAATCAGCCTGTCCAGAAACAGGCCTGATTTGTCCCACAATGACAGAACATTCATTTGCAGGGGTCTGGAGTGAAAACTGGCAAAGGGATCTGCTTTAAAAGATGCTATGTTCAATCCCAAGACCCCCTTGCACAAATGGAAAGTTAGATGCCTTCTGGACTCTAGAGTTAGACCTGAAAATCTGAAGCTTCTTCTAGGGAAGGAACACACTGGCCTGAGAGTTGTCCAGGACCAGATTGAATCCACCAGATCTGTCATTGCATTCCCTCATCAGGGAGACCTTCTGGATTTTGTGGACATCAAAGATGCGTACTTACATGTTTCCATCTTTCCAGTGTACCAACATTTTATCAGGTTAGCCCTAGGGCTCCAGCACTACCAGTTTGTGGCCCTATCATTTTGGTACCTCGAGTGTTCAATAAGAAGTGCAAGGAAGCAATCTGCTAAATGCAGAGTAGTACATCACGGAACTTTACTGAAGTCAGACCAGTACAAGATGGATTAATTGTTCGTTATAGGTACTGCACTTTGAACATAGACCTTTTCTGTATTTTGTTTTTACTTAGCAAGTGTTGTAGAACAGTGCAGGTAAATGTTACTGTACCTTTTCTAGTGAGAAAATTTGATGCTGGAACCCATCATTTTTTTTAGTTGCTTCCTCAGATAAAGCTTTATATTTTTCTGCTTGGGTCTGCTGTACGTTTGCTGTTCTCTGTAGTCGTACACGTTCCTCCTCCAGTTCTTTTACACGAGCCAGAAGTGTTCGATTTTCATCATCCTGTTGATTACATAAAAAACAACATTAACGGTGGCCAATAAGCAACATAATTATTTAATAAAAAAAATAAAAAATTCAACAGTTAATAGGGTTAAAGATTGTAACGCTATACTGTGCTAATTTCAGCTTTCCAGACATGCATTACAAGCTACAATGCACTACTTTTAGCTCCCGATACCATTTCCTCTGCCAATTACAGTGAGAGGCATGACTGAACACGCAGGATTAGCCAAGCGTTCTAAGAAATAAATGCCACCAAACAGAAAAACTATATGCAAGTTTCCAAAAACAAGTCGTACATTTATAAGGAAAAAATATATATTTTTTGTAAATAGCTTAATTACTACAGGTCATTGAAGCCTAGATGCCCAGAACAAATTTCAATTTGAACTCCGGGAATTATCTGTATTGCATACTTACATTGGTCCGGATTGGTACAACGTAAGTATGTGCATCTCTTACCTGATGGGCTAATGGGGAAGCTGGCAATCACTGCATTAGTGAACGCTACAGTGTTAGTGGCAATTGGGATGTTATTGTCTTTCACCTACCCAATCAAATCAGAGAACACCTTGTATTCACTGAACACAAGAGACTCCCTGTGTTCTGTGTGCAGAGGGGAAGCCACATGCACATGACCCGAGCAGGACCCAGAAGATCATGGCCATCATTGTAGCAGTGTCAACTACTACAGTGATATTCAGCTTTCCAAGTGGTCCATCCGTTATAAGATATGTATACTTGCATTGTGCCAAGCTGGACCAACGCAAGTATGCAAAACAGATAATTCCTGCAGTTCATGACCAGCTTCAGTATGCATAAGTTAAGTTGACATTAATTCTGTGATTAATGTATTTACCTAAATAATCGTTACACTGTTAAAGTGGTTGTAAACCCTTACAACACACTTTTTGCTACAGGTAAGCATGTAGCTACCCTGGATATATCCTAAACCTGAACATATTAGGAGATATCCATGTCCCCTACGTGTGCCGATGTCATCGGCACATGCGCACTGAAGCACACTGAAGCACACTGAAGCAATGGCACGTATGTGCCGTTACTGGCGGCTCCCGCGAGCGGGAGTGACGTCATCGCGGCTCCGGCCAACCACAGCTGTGATACCCTGAAGTAACCCCCGGGAGTGATGTCGCCAGCCGGTGCCGTGTACGGGCACCGCAACGAGGGCTTCGATCTCAGGTGAGTATTACATAATGAGCTAGTATGCTAGCTCATTATGCCTTTGTCTTGCAGGTGTTAGTTTTTAGTTTTTAAATGGGTTTACAACCACTTTAAGGACATAAGGCTTTTACTTGTGCACCGTTTTAATAAATACACTGCTCATTTTTTTTTTATTATAATGCATTTTTTTTTTGTTAACTTACTCAAGTTTTTATTTTACTACTGCATTAATTTAAAATTAAAGTGGTTGTAAACCTCAAACATGAAATATGAACAAAGCATATCCCTCTATTGTGTGTACTTGTCTCAATTAGGAGCACGAATTGTCACTTCATTCCTCTGCTATCAGCATGCATCACGTCTGACAAGTTTTCCTGACAACAAGAGAAAAAAAAGGTGACAGGGGAGGGATCTGCAGCTGATTGACAGCCTCGGCTCTGTTCCTGTGTGAAGGGGGATTTGTCCTATCCCTCCAATCAGCTGTCAGAGCTCTCCTCACTGAGGTCTGCAGAGTGTTACTTCAGTTCTCCGCCCTTTTTTTTTTAATTCTCAGACAAGCTTTAAAGTTCAGCACTTTGAATGGATGTAAAGAAGAAAGGGCTGCAGACAGACAGATACAACTTTTGTAGGAGGAATTGTTTCATCTCTGTGTATCGCCTGAGGCCAGCCACTTCAGTGGGTACATGTGAGAGTTTACAACCACTTTTAAATCTGTCCCCATTTGTATCCTGACTGAAGAGATCCCAAATAAAAGGTCAGTTTTCTCACATGAGATGTGCATCATTGGATGATAACTATAGTATATACATTGTGGTTTTTAAAGCAGTATAATATTTCTAATACAATGCTCTGTAAACAAAGGTTTTAGCTCACAAGCAATTTAAAAAGAAAATTAACCAAAAAGGCATCAATTAATAAAGTCCCAGGCTTTTCATAGATACCGTATTTGCTTTGAACTTATGAAACTTAGTTTAGTGTGAATGGACAGTTTGTAACCACTAGTTCTGCACTTTTCATTTACAATTTGGAACTGGAGCTTTTGAAAACGGGAAAAAACTAAAATATTAATTGAAATCTGTGTATTTGCACCCTGATATACAACGTTACCTACTACCTGGGTATGATAAAGGCCTGGAGTGAATGAAATTTGCTTTTCAAGTGGCATTCTTTTCTATGGCAAATTTTCTGACTCCATACTGTTTTGAAGCACTAAAACAGCATAAAAAATAACCTAAAAACTAGGCAAAATAGACATCCCAGTGTATTCAATGAGTGGTATAATGTAACACTGTCACTTTTCTGTGTTGTACACAATTTTTGTTGGCAGGTTGTATGCAAATTGAAAAAAAAAAAAAAAATTTACTTTAAAAAAACTTACATATAGATTGAAGATATAGATTTGATAAACAATTACAAAATTCTCTTGAGCTGTCTGGCAGGGGATGGGGGACCTGACCTTGCTCTGCTGCAGTTTCACTTTCACTTATAGATCTCCTCTTCCGAGCCCCCCCCCCCCTTCATCTCCCATAGATTAATACAGCAGTACATTGTCCAGGTAATGTAAGACCTGAAAGACCAGTCAACTGTATGGAGCAAATGCAATGTTGGTACCAGGGTGGATAAAAATCAACGATTTAAAAAAAAAAAAAAAATGTTTTTTTGTATTTAAAGTGGTTGTAAACCAACTTTTTCAACTTGCACCTACAGGTAAGCCTAGATTAAGGCTTACCTGTAGGTGCAAGAAATATCTCCTAAACCTACACGGTTTAGGAGATATTTACTAAAAATGACAGGCGCCGCTGTCTACGGCGCATGCGCGCCGTAGACAACGGCGCATTCATGGGGTTAATCCCATTCACAAAATCGGCTACTTCCCAGCAATAGCTGGGCTTGGCCGAATGAAAAGGCTCTTGCGCGCATGCGCAGAGTGACGTCTCCGCCGCTCCAGCCAATCACAGCGCCGCTCCGGCGCTGTGATTGGCTGGTGCGGCGATACCCGGAAGTAACATTCCGGCTATCGCCGCAGCGATGGCTGCGGCTCAAGGCAGGGACACGGACGGCTTCGGGGGCCCCGGTCTAAGGTAAGTGGTACATAATGAGCTATTATGCTAGTCATACTAGCTCATTATGCCTTTCTCTTGCAGATGGGGTGCAAAAAAAAAAAAAAAAACGATAAGTGGGTTTTAATCGGTTTTTTAGATTTACATCAATATTTTTGATTTTTATTAAATTTATTTTAGGAAAATGCTTTTGGAGTCTCCTAGGAGGGTTATCTGATGCAGGGAGGTGCCGCGAGAGCCGCAGAAGGACCCCAGAAGTCGAGGATCGGGGCCACTCTGTGCAAAACGAGCTCCACAGTGGAGGGAAGTATAACATAGTTGTTATTTTTTTTTTAAAAGGAAGCTTTACAATCACTTTAATATTACTTTAAGGCAGGCCATAGATGATGCGATTTTTTTTTATACGCTGATTGTACTCAAGTCAATCAATGGATCGACTTGGGTACAATCAGCTTACCCATGGATGGTTTAAGTTTTGGCTGGTCCCTGCTGAAAACGGCTGAGATTCAAACCATCTATGGCCAGCTTTAGTGACTAGAGTTCTCCTTTAAGACAAGGGTGTAGTTTTGCTTTAACCTGACAGGAGTAAATACAGGAGCTTTTGAAAAAGACCAACTGTGCCAACAGGCCTGGAACATTGATTTTACCTTTTTATTACATTCATGTGTTATGTTGTCTAACTCCTCTTGCATGACTCGTAGCTTTGCTTTCAGAAATCTAATTTGAGCTTCTGTGAAAAGAAAACATATATGCACTGTATAGATAAACTGTTATGTATGCACACTGTACATTGCAATGAAAATCTCCAAAAGGTACATCCAGTTGTGGCAAGTCAATTTGTGGAAACATTTTAAAAATAACTTAATGATTTTTCCTAACTATACATCGATTTGACTAAAAGTCGCAAACCAAAGATCTTCCATTTAATGAGCTCCTAAATGATTTATTACGCGTACACATGGTCGGAATTTCCGATGGAAAAAGTCCAATGGGAGCTTTTGGTCGGATATTCCAACCGTGTGTATGCCCCATTGGACTTTTTCCATCGGAATTTCCGACGGACTTAGATCGAGAGCAGGTTCTCCATTTTTCCGTCGGAAATTTCGACTGAGGTTTTTCCGGTGGCAAGTCCGGCCGTGTGTACGCGGCATTAGAATCAAATATTGGTGGGTGTGTGTGTCAGAGAACTGATTACAAAAGGATAATTTTTAATAGATTGTCTCGATTTGTAATATATAGATCACAGCTTTACAAAGTATGAAACTAAGCTTTTCTTTCACTTGAATTTTAATGGAAATAAGAAACGGACACTTACACAGTGCAAAAAAAAAAAAAAGTACGATAACCGGTATATATATTTGAAGGGAGTTACCCTTTCGCAAGTATTGAACATTAAGCAATGACGTAATGATAAAGAAAATAACCAAGCAACGTTAAATTGTAAGGTGGAGAAATATCAAAGTCATGCTTGAGATCGCGATATGCTTCATGTCCAAAAAGAGGCCCCTTTAACTGGGAATGACAGAACTGAAGACAATATCATCGCCTATGGGACCAAAAAGGGGTACCGTTCTTGCCTGCGGGCAAAGGGCCCATTCCGAAGCAGAGAGGATCATAAATAAGAGATGAAGAGATAGAGGAGAGAGAGGGGAGGGTAGAAAAAAAAAGGGGGGGGGAGAGAAGAGGAAGCCATCCCTGTCCCGGAGGCTCGCTACAGAAATATAAGCGCACCGTTATAGATAACATTTCCAGGAAGCGCGTAGACGGTTGTGTTGATGGAAAGTAATCTAACCAGGGCTGCCAGGTATTTAGGAATTTATCGTGGGTATTAGCAAAACCAATCTTTTCAATAAATAAATCAATGAAGAATCACTTGTTTGTGATCACTTGATCCATCTCTAGCTACACACATGGCCACCATAAGACCCACATCTCTTAGCACTGTGAATGACCTGGTCAGAAACGCCTCTTCTCTTTCTGTAAAATACAAGTTTGTGTCATGAAGCTTGTTCTGAAAGGTGTGGCTGTTAGGCTGGCCATAGATTATGCAATTTTCTTTCCTTCGACCACAGATTAAATTACAATCGCTGTGCTATTGTATTCTGACAGCAGGAGGTTACCTCGCCATCAGAATACAATGATCACTGCTGGCGGCTACGGCAGTCGTTAGTGATTGTGTGAAAAAAACCTGACAGGATTTTTGTACTGAAGTCTATCGATCGACTTCAGTACAACGAGCCTGCCCTTAGACGGATCAAAATTTGGCCAGTTGCTGTTGAACCGGCTGATTTTTGATTTGTCCATGTCCAGCTTTACTCAACATTGCCAGTGCAGGGCTGTGCGATGTGAAGGCCTGTTTAGGTGAAGTTCTATTTTAATGTACAGAACAACTGAATAGTAAAGTTTATGTTAAATTAGAATTCACAGTGACAGCATAACTAAGCATTTTTGTTTATAACAATTGTGTAGCCCTTATATAATAGTGTAATGAGAATCCCCCCAAACAGACCCCTCACCTCTTTCTACTGAAATTATGTTCACGTTCCACTGAGCTGAACTTTCAAATGAAGACAGAGCTATGTAGTATTTTGGTGAGAGTTTGTCCTGTCTGAAGTCTATAACCATCTTAAAGGCTAAGTTCACCTTTGGAACATGTTAAATGTTATGCTGCGTACACACGACCGTTTTTAATGTCATTGAAAAAAACAAAGTTTTTCTCGACGTGATTCTTCTCAAGCCTGCCTTGCCTACACAATATCATGAAAAAAAATGCTCGAGCAAAGCGCGGTGACGTACGAAATGTATGACGGCACTATAAAGGGGAAGTTCCATTCGGATGGCGCCACCCTTTGGGCTGCTTTTGCTGATCCTTGTGTTAGTAAAGTTTGGTGAGAGACGATTCGCGCTTTTCAGCCTCGTGCTCTTCAGTCCGTTACAGCGTGACGAATGTGCTATCTCCATTACGAACGCTAGTTTTACCAGAACGAGCGCTCCCGTCTCATCACTTGCTTCTGAGTATGCGTGTTTTTTTCACGTCGTTAAAGCTTACACACGGCCGTTTTTCATGATGAGAAAAACGACGACGTGAAAAACAACGAGAAAAATTAGAGCATGTTCCAATTTTTAATGCCCATTTTTCACGTCGTGAAAAATGCTCTGGAGCCCACACACGATCGTTTTTAATGACCAAATAAAAAAATGGCATTTTTCTCGTCATGAAAAACGGTCGTGTGTACGCGGCACTACACTCGTATTTAGGGTGTAACATGTAATATGTGCCACACTCACCCTCCTAATCCCTTCCACTGAGACAGTGGGCGGGGGATCCTCTCCCTGCACCTATCGCATTTTAAAAATGGCATTGCTGTGTGGGCAGAACTCAGGAATTTGTGACTGAAGAAACTGCACACTATGTTGACACTTCACTGCTCTGGTGACAGTATGTAAAACAAAACAAAAACATGTTAATAATTTTTTTCCTTTTTTACATATTGTCATCAGAGCAAGTGCAGGGTGACAATGGTGACATTTTACTGCTGTGGCGGTGATCATGTACAATGCCTGGCTGTTCTGATATCACTTTATGCAAGTGCTCCCAGCTCTGATCACCGCTACAGTAATACATTGTCACTAGATCAGTGCTGCCAGTCACCACAGTGTACCCAATCACTGTGGCACCAGCCACAGTGTCCCTCATCACTGCCACACCAACCAGTGTCCCTCATCGTCACCGCACCAGTCACAGTGTCCCTAATCACCGCCACACCACTCACAGTGTCCATAATCACTGTTGCACCAGTCACAGTGTCCCTAATTGCCACCACACCAGTCACAGTGTCCCTGATCACCGTCGCACCAGTCCTTGTGTCACCATAAGGACTCATTCACATGTGTGATGCTCTATAAAGAGCGATTCATGTTCAGTCCACTCTTTAGAGAGCATTTAACAGGCAGTGAGGAGGTGTTGCATTACCTCCTCACCACGTGCTATTCACTTGAATTGTCTGTGATTGGCAGGGGTACAGAGGTATAATTCCTGCTACAGCATCACAGCTGTGGCATGTGTACACCTATGGTTGCTGCCTCTGCAGCTCAGCCGCAAGGTTTTATCCCCCCCCCCCCAACTCACTTGTGAACAAGCCCTATTGGTGCAGGCAATCTCAGTTTCCCTAATCACCCCCACTCCAGTCTCAGTGTCACCAGACCAGTGTAGCTAGAATCAGTGCGCCAGATTGCCACCACAGCAAACCAGTGCAGCTAGCAACAGTTTTCCTTATCACTACCACACCAGTCGTGGTGTCACCAGACCAGTGTAAACCAGCAACAGTTTCCCTGATTGTCGCCACAGTAGTCCCAGTGTCCCCAAACCAGTATAAGTCAGCAACAGTGTTCCTGATTGCTTCCACACCAGTCCCCAGTGTCAAAAGATCAGTACAGTCAGCAACAGTATTCCTGATCAGCGCCACAGTGCAGTGTTGCCTCTGCCTGTTGCCTCTACTGACTCTGGTCTGTTTATTGACCACGTTTCTGCCTGCTGTCTGGCCAACCCTTTGCCTGTTTGCTGACCGTGTCTCTGCCTGCAGCCTGAACTAACCCATCTGACTACATTCCTGTGAGACATCAATCCCTGCTATACTCTGCGGACAACTGCACTCCTGGATCCACAGAAACGCTTTTGTTATTCCCTTCTTCAACCTCCTGTACTTCGTAGCTAGTGAACATGGCATTCCAGGGGACAGCCACATACCAGTAGACTAGGCTTGCTTGGCTTATAGCAAAAGGGACTGCTATAAGTGACGCTACACTCATATAGAGGCGACCATTATAGTACATTTGTTTTGTACAATTGGTTTATTTATGTGATACCACAATGTCTGGTACAAAATCAGTCCAAACAGTGAAAGTCTCACACATATGGTATCCCCATACTTGAGAGGATTAGCCGAATGTGTTTTGGGGTGTAATTCTAAGTATGCCTATGCCGTGTTTTAGAAATATCGTATTAATTTACTTTGTGTTAAAAAAATTAAATAAATACATTCTCATTTTCATTGTGCATTTTCCAAATGCTTTAGGCAACAAACAATGAAGTCTTCAAAAGAGTCACTGTGCCTCTTAAAAAATACATTGGGGTGTTTGCACTCCAAAATGTGCTCATGTAGTCAAGAAATTAGATGTGTAATGTATGGCTCCAGAAAGGCTGAGGGTGCTCCTTGGATTTTGGGGTGTAATTCTGTTTCAATGATTTCTTATTGAAATGTACAAGACAATTAGAAAGTTAAGAGATTGAACAATGTATCATATCTGTATCGCAGTACAGTGAACATTTCGGGAAGAATTTTTAACATCTTATGACCTGCAAACCCGTTACAGCTCGTTACGCCATATCAGGGATAGAAAAAGGATTACACAACAAAACATTTCTGCACCCTAGAGGTAACGATAAGTATCTTATGGTTCCCCCGTCGCTCCACGACACTCCATATGAGGAAGGAGGGGGAAAACCATGGTAACATAACCGTGAGGTCAGTATCCTCATTCAACATGGGATCAGTGTGGTATAGAAATACAGACCCTTATAGCCTTCCCTTTATTGTTATACTCATTGTTGTAGATTTTATGACATCCTTCTCCCTGGCGCTGCAGGGAGAGTATAAGCCAAAGAAAAGAGGAGGAAAGGAATAGAAAAAGAGGATAGAATGTCAAAGAAGAGAGTGCACTCTATAGTATGAGCTTGTCTGGTCCCTGACAGCTCACAAGGGGTCAGAAAAGTATTTAATCCAGGGTTCCCAGATCTTATCAAACCTAGCTCGTTTGTCTAATAGAATTGCAGAAAGGCATTCGTTTACCATGATCCATGACAACTTGTTTTTCACCAAGTCTAAGGGGTTTGTAGGTGTCCTCCAGGACCTAGCTATTGCTATCCTAGCTGCCATGAAAATAAAGTCTATGAGTTTCCCTGCCTGTCTTGGTGTTCCATCAACTGGTTGTCCCAAAAGAGCTTGCTGTGGTGATTTGAGTAGATTCACCTGTGTAAGTGAATAAATTAAAGTGTAGATACGGATCCAAAAGCGTTTCACTTTGGGACAGGACCACCATATATGTAATACTGTGCCTTCCATCTGGCACCCACAAAAGCAAGAGGAAGAAGCCCCTGTGACATACAGTATGTGATTATTCTCACCGGAACCATGTACCATCTCATCAATACCTTATAGTTAGCTTTGATCAATGAGGTATTTATGTATGAATTTCGACACTCCCTGTGACATTTTGGACCATTCAGCTATTTCAAAAGTTTTGCCTTTGAATTGTTCCCACTTTGCCATATAATACAGTTTTTCTGACTTGGAAGTCAGTACGTTTAAGGCCCCTTTCACATGGGGACGGATCCTCTCAGCGAAGTCTGCCAGCTCAGCGGGAGATCGCTCTGTTGATCTCCATTGAGCCGGCGGATGACAGGTCCGCCTCTGCTCACTGAGTGAAGAGGGACCTGTCAGAGCCCCGCTCATTCCTATGGGGAGATCGGACAAAAATGAACAGCATGTCTGTATTCATCAGATCTCATCCAATCCAATCCGCCAGATGGATGGCTGAACACATCACCATATGTCTGTTTTTAGCGGAACGAATGGCAGGTGGGTGTCAGCGGACACATCTCCACTGACAACGGCCTGCCCATTAGAGTCAATGAGTGGCCCGCTCGGATCCGCCTGAAAAATGGACAGGTGGATCCGAGCGGGCTTATCGTGTGAAAGGGGCCATAGATTTTAGAGATGTGACCAGTGTGCTTATCAAAAGACCTACACAAATACTCCATTGAAGTATATGTGGCAATATGAGATGTACGCTGTAGGGATTTCAAGAAATGTGCAATATGAACATAATGAAAAAATTCTGAGTTTGGGAGCTGGTATTTGTCTCGTAGGGTTTCTTTTAAAAAGATCCCTCTGATCGCAAAGGTCAGCAATGCACATCAAACCCTTGTTGGTCCACCAGGCAAAGGTGTGGGTATTGAGACCTGGAGAGAAACCTGGGTTGCAAACCATGGGAGTATGTGGGGACTTAAAACCGTAAGGCTTCGTTAATCTATCCCACAAATGTAATGATAATGTGGGACACATAACTGGTCTGTCTTTTGATTTCAGCCACATTAAATGGCTAATTGGTTTTGTGGGATGTAAAGAGGGTTCCAATTTCATCCAAGTAGGTTGAGGTGATAAAGAATGGAAGTGGATTAGTTGTGCCAGTTGTGCTGTATGGAAGTATTTAGCCAAGTCCAGGACTCCCAGGCCACCACTTAGTTTGGGCATGTATAAGGTGTGTTTGTTCACTCGAGGTCTCTTATTCCCCCATATAAATTTCAGAACTTGTGTAAATCCGGCATACATATTGAGATAGGCAATGTTCGGAATAAGTATAACAACCTTTGCAAAAGATTCATTTTAATCGTGTACAGTCTACCGAACCACGACGGTTGAAGATCTGCTATCATCCTTCTATATAATGGGGGATAGTTTGCCTGATATACCGTATCTATAGTAGGAATCACAAAAATGCCTAAATATTGAAGGGCCTTCGCCTGCCATTTAAAAGGAAATTAGTTTTGTAATTGTGTAACCGCGTCCGCATCCAAGGAGAAATTAAAGGCAACCGATTTCATATGGTTGATAGAGACACCAGAGATAGTGGAAAAGTGATGCATTAATTGGTATAGATTTGTGAGTGACGTGACCGGGGAGGAAAGAAGCAAGAGGATATCGTCAGCAAAAATAGCACACTTGTGCGCAAAATCCCCCAATGTATCCCTTTTATGTCGGGATGGCAACTACGTTTGATAGCCAGGGGTTCCAGGGCCAGTATAAATAAGATGGAAGATAGAGGGCATCCTTGTTGGGTTCCCCTGTGAATATCTATCTGATGTGAGCTATATCCCTTCAGCAAAAAATCCGTAACCCATAAGTACATAAAACAAATAGTCCCATGATAAGGAGTCAAAAGCCTTACAAAGGCCTAAGGTCAACATCATACCCTTCCTGGGTCCATAACTGTCCCAGTTAGACTGCACCACCGAAATTAGATTTATTAGTCATCCGGTCTGATTGGGAGCCTAACGGTTAGGCACAAACCCCACCTGGTCCAGATGGACATACCTAGCCAGGAAAGTATTAATTCGATTTGCTAAGACTTTAGTCATCAGTTTGAGATCTACATTAATAAGTGAGATCGGACAGTAGTTAGTCCCCATGATCCTTCCCCGGTTTAGGAATGACATGGATAAAGGCTGTATTTTCATACGTGGTCTTGGGCTGTAATTCTAAGTATGCCTATGATGTGTGTTAGAAATTGACAACATTGTGTAAAAAATTTATTTTTGATTTCTTTCCTGCATTTTCCAAAAACTTGTGACAAAAAAATATGTTTTTTAAAAGACTCCTTATGCCTTTCAGAAAACACCTTGGGGTGTTTGCTTTCCAAAATGTGGTCATTTTGTGGGTGTTTCTGCTGTTCTAGCACTTCAGGTACTCATGAAATATAAGTAGTCAGGAAACTAGATGCATAATTTATGCTCCTTAAACCACTTCCTATCCGCGCTATAGCCGAATGACGGCTACAGCGCGGACTCCAATTGCCAGGAGGCCGTCAATAGACGTCCTCCCCTTTTCACTCGCAACGCGTGCCCCCTGGAGGGGGCGCGCACTGTGATCACCGAGTCACTGAGACTCGGGCGATCACAGATCCGTGTAAGGGGCCGGCCCCTTACCACGTGATCAGCTGTCAGCCAATGACAGCTGATCACGTGATGTAAACAAAGGATCGGTAATCTGTTTTTTTTTCTCTATTCACGCTGACTGCTTGAGGAGAAAAAAAAGCCGATCACCGCCTTGTGCACAAGGGACATCGGTCCCGAAGAGGAAGGAGGCACATCAGCCTCATCAGTGCCCATAAATACCGCCTGCCAGTGCCACCTGCCATTGCTACCTGCCAGTGTGATGGAGTTTATAAAATGATTATTTTATATGAATGATATTTCTCTCTATTATCTACTCAAATATGGGTTTAGAAATTTAGTATAGGTTAAATGACTCTTATATTCAGCTGTTCACATGTTTCACTGCCCACACTCAGGAATTTAAGAGTAATTAGCCACACTTCTGAGATGAGCTGTGTTTGCAAGGAATAATAGATGTGATCTTTTGAAATTAAGTCTGATATGCACACACCAAGAGATATGTTTGTACAATAAGAAATTTATTGATGTTCATATTGGGAACTAGAAAAGTTAATGTATGCTAAGGATATAAGTTAGAAGTATTATCATGTGTGTGTTTGGGTAAACCATATAACCAGACAGTAGTATTTCCCCTTACATAAAAAGACAAAATAGATAAATGAGAAACAGATGTTCTGTGCAGTCCTTCAACTTACTCCTTCCGGCGCAACCCACCATGTAAAGCAATATGGCGCAGAGTCCTGGAATGTGAAGACACGTGGAAAAAAGACTCAAGAGGAAGACGACCATATAAGGAATCAGCCAATCATATGTATACGTTTGTGATGACGATTGCTTATGTCACTTAGTTTATATAAGGGGCTGTGACCCAGAATAAAGTTCTGTTGTAATGAAGAAGTTACGCTGATCACAGTATTCTAGCGTGATTTGTTTCTACAGGCATGCATGTACAATTCACTTCAGCATACATTTGGACTAGCGGCAGAATAAGGGAATAGTTTCTGGTATTGGACCAGAATCAATCTATTACACCAGTGCCCACAGTGCCACCTATCAATGCCCACCAGTGCCACCTAGAAATTCTGCCCATCAGTGTAACCTACCAGTGCCCATCACTGCCACCCATCAGTGTCCATCACTGCCACCTATCGGTGCCCATCGCTGCCACCTATTTGTGCCACTTCTCAGTGCCCACCAGTGCCACCTATCAATATCCTTCAGTGCCACCCATCAGTGCCGCCTTATCGGTGCCCATCAGTGCAGCCTCATCAGCGTACATCAATGAAGGAGAAAAATTACCTATTTGCAAAATTTTATAACAAAATATAAAAAAATATAATTTTTGTTTTAAATCGGTCTTTTAAAAAAAAAAATTAAACAAAAAATAAAAAACCGCAGAGGTAATCAAATACCACCAAAAGAACGCTCTATTTGTGGGGAAAAACTGCTAAAAATTTCATTTGTGTACAGCATTGTATGACCGGGCAATTATCATTCAAAGTGCATCAGCGCTGAAAGCTGAAAATTGGTCTGGGCAGGAGGGGGGTTTAAGTGCCCAGTAAGCAAGTGGTTAAAGAGGAACTGCAGTCTGCTCACATAATCTGTAATAAGAACATCTTTGCCATTCTGAAGCTTTCCTCCAACCACTTTACATATTATACTGATTCTGTACTTGCCAAATATGCTGTAGAAATCTCCCTCCACTGAGTCTGGCTGCATCAATTTAACTGTGGGCAGCTGAAGCTGCTGCCTGTTCACTTCCTGGATTTACACAAACACACCTGCAGCTCTCATTGACCCTCTTATGACTCATCCCTCCTCCCTTCCTGGCAAACTCTCACAAGAGTGAGAGAGAGAGAGAGCTGTGCATGATGTCATAAGCCTAGGGCTAATGACCAGAAAAGAAACAGGAAGTGGGCAGTATAAGGTATTTACTGGCAGAAAAAAATGTAATTACTATCCAAATTTAAAACAACAAGGGCAGAAGATTTAATTAACGGGGCAGCACAGACAGCACACTCGCCTAGCAGTAAAAAGGGTTGCTGGTTCGAATCCCAACCACGACACTACCTGCCTGGAGTTTGCATGTTCTCCCTGTGCCTGCGTGGGTTTCCTCTGGGTACTCCGGTTTCCTCCTACACTCCAAAGACATGCTGGTAGGTTAATTGGCTTCTGTCTAAATTGGCCCCAGTATATGAATGTGAGTTAGGGACCTAAGATTGTAAACTCCTTGAGCGTAGGGACTGCTGTGAATGTACAATGTATATGTAAAGCTCTGTGTAAATTGATGGTGCTATATAAGTACCTTAAATAATAATATTAATAATAATAATAATAATAATAATAGATGGAAAGATGAAAAAATGACTGAAGTTCCGCTTTAAGAGCCCAAAATGTGCTCCTTGGATTTTGGGACTCTCCATGCATCTTGGCTGTGAAAAAGTCTCACACATATCCCTATTAGTGATGAGCCGAACACCCCCGGGTTCGGTTCGCACCAGAACCCGCGAACGGACCGAAAGTTCGTACGAACATTAGAACCCTATTAAATACAATGGATGCGAACGTTCGAATTCTAAAGTGCTAATTATAACAACTATTATGCATGTTATTGTCCTAAAAAGGGTTTGGAAACCCGGGTTGTGCACCAGGGGACATGTATCAATGCAAAAAGAAGTTTTAAAAACGGTCGTTTTTCGGGAGCAGTCATTTTAATGATGCATAAAGTGAAAAAAAAAAAGTCAAATATTCCTTTAAATATCGTACCTGGGGGGTGTCTAAAGTATGCCTGTGAAGTGCCACGTGTTTCCCGTGTTTAGAACTGTCCCTGCACAAAATGACACTTCTAAAGGAAAAAAAAGCCATTTAAAACTGCTTGCGGCTTTAATGTAATGTCTGGTCCCGGTAATATGGATGAAAATCTTTAAGAAAAATGGCATAGCTACCCCATGACCCCCCCCCCCCCTACCCCAGCCCATTACCAGCCCCTTTGGGTCTTGTATGGATATTAAGGGGAACCCCGCACATAAAATAAAAAAGGCCCTATATACTCTGAACAGCCGTATACAGGCGGTGCATACAAGACAGGGACTGTAGGTTTGTTCTTATGTAGAATCTGTTTGTAATTTTGAACAGGTACATTGTTGAAGTGTAGCTCCAGCCCAAAAATCTATTTTTAAACTTTTTGGAAAACATAGGTAAGGGTTATCACCCCTGTAACATTTGTTTTGCTGTCTGTGCCCCTGTTCAGAACATTTCACTTCCCTTTCCGTCCCAATGACAACTGTTTTTGAAATGTGGTGTTTTTCTTGAAACAAGGATTGCTGATAAAGCATCAGTACAGAGGAGACACCTTTCTCCCATATTTATTCTTACAGGAGAGAATTTTCCTTCCTAGTGGTAGATTTCCTCTCACTTCCTGTTGTCTTCTTGCGTTTGCAAGTAGGAGTCGTTTGTAAGTTGGATGTTTGAAAGTAGGGACCTGCCGTATATACTCTGCAGAAATAGGCCCCTTAGTTGTTGGCACAACACTGTAAGCACTCACAGTTACTCTTGGTTGGTGCTGGAACGCCCTGCTGTCAACTATTATATCAGGAATTTTAATTACATATAATTGTTGAACAGTGGTAGTAAAAATTGGGCCTTTGATGGTGGTGCTGGTGCCACAACACTGTAAGCCCTGACAGTTACTCTTGGTGGGTGCAGCAATGGGCCCTGCTGTGAATTATTAGATCAAGAATTGTAATTGCATGCCCCTGTTGAACAGGGGCTGAAAAATTGGGCCTTTCGTGGTGGTGGTGGTGGTGGTGGTGGTGTTGCCACAACACTGTAAGCCCTCAGAGTTACTCTTGGTGGGTGCAGGAATGGGCCCTGCTGTGAATTATTAGATCAAGAATTGTAATTACATGCCCCTTTTGAACAGGGGCTGAAAAATTGGGCCTTTCGTGGTGGTGGTGGTGGTGGTGGCGTTGCCACAACACTGTAAGCCCTCAGAGTTACTCTTGGTGGGTGCAGCAATGGGCCCTGCTGTGAATTATTAGATCAAGAATTGTAATTGCATGCCCCTGTTGAACAGGGGCTGAAAAATTGGGCCTTAGGCACTGGTGGCACAACACTACAACCCCTCACAGATACTGTACTTGGAGCACAGCAATGAGCCCTGTTGCAAAGTATTGCTTCAAAAATTGTAATGACACGCCCCTGTTAAACAGGGGCTGAAAAATTGGGCCTTAGGCACTGGTGGCACAACACTACAACCCCTCACAGATACTGTACTTGGAGCACAGCAATGAGCCCTGTTGCAAAGTATTGCTTCAAAAATTGTAATGACACGCCCCTGTTAAACAGGAGCTGAAAAATTGGGCCTTAGGCACTGGTGCCACAACACTCCAACCCCTCACAGATACTGTACTTGGAGCACAGCAATGAGCCCTATGGCAAATTATTGCTAAAAAAATTGTAATTACACGCCCCTGTAAAACAGGGGCTGAAAAATTGGGCCTTAGCCACTGGTGGCGGCACCCATAAACAAAAATGATCTTCCAAGCTATCATCATCAATCGTATCATTGAGGACTCGGAGGAGGAGGATAGCCAGTCAACATAACAGCACAGGCACTCAGCATCAGCATCAGTCTTGAAGGGATGTGACATGTTAAAATCAATTAGTCTGTTATATCAGCATCAGGTGTGTGGTAGCTGGTGGTGATCCAAGACTGGTTCATCTTGATGAAAGTCAGTCGATCAACCGAGTCGGTGGACAGGCGCACCCTGTGATCCGTGACAAATCCTCCAGCAGCACTGAATGTGCGTTCCGAAAGAACGCTGGATGCAGGACAGGCCAGTAGCTCAATTGCATACTGTGCAAGCTCTGGCCAGTGATCCATCCTCAAGACCCAGTAAGCCAGAGGATTTTCGGTGGGGAAGGTGTCCAAGTCTGACCTTGCCCCTAGATATTCCTGCACCATGTTTATCAGACGCTGGCGATGGTTGCTGGAACCGATCATACTTTGGGGCTGCGGACTAAAGAATTGTCTGAACGCATCGGTCAGACGGCCACCTTCCCCACCGCTCCTTCTTTGACTGGCCGAAGCCTCAGCAACTCGTTGTCCAGGACCAGGAGTTTGTAACCTCCCAGTCTCTGGGAACGCGTTGCACAGACCTTTCTGCAAGGCCTCCCGGAGTTGTCTCATCCTCTGCTCCCTCTGCGAAGGTAACATAAGGTCCGCAACCTTACCCTTGTACCGTGGATCAAGGAGAGTGGCCAGCCAGTAATGGTCCCTCTCCTTGATCCGAAGAATACGAGGATCCTTCCGCAGACTTTGCAGGATCAGGGAGGCCATGCAGCGTAGGTTTGCTGAGGCATTCGCTCCGGAGTCCTCTGGGTCACTAAGGACGACATGATCCGCAGCCACCTCCTCCCAGCCACGTACAAGTCCACTGGTTTCTTGGGACTGTAAATCATCCCTAAAAGACTGCTGCTGATGATGCTGAGTGCCAGCCTCCACCTCCATGCTGACACAATCCTCCTCCTCCTCCTCCTCTTCCTCTTCCTGTGCGATGGGTGGGACAGAAGGAACACTGTCTGGGTAAAGGGGGCCTTGAGAGGCAAGGAAGTCCTCCTCTTCCTGCCTCTGTTCTGCCTCAAGTGCCCTGTCCATTATTCCACGCAGCGTGTGCTCCAACAGGTGGACAAGAGGTACAGTGTCACTGATGCATGCACTGTCACTGCTCACCATCCTCGTGGCCTCCTCAAATGGTGCCAGGACAGTGCATGCATCCCTGATCATGCCCCACTGGCGTGGAGAAAAAAAACCAAGCTCCCCTGACCCTGTCCTGGTGCCGTAGTCGCACAGGTACTCATTGATGGCCCTCTGCTGCGTGTGCAGCCGCTGCAGCATGGCCAACGTTGAGTTCCACCTGGTGGGCATGTCACATATAAGGCGGTTCTTGGGCAGGTTCAACTCCTTTTGCAGCTCAGCCAGGCGAGCACTGGCATTATAAGATCTGCGGAAATGCACACAGACTTTCCTGGCCTGCCTCAGGACATCCTGTAAGCCCGGGTACCTGCCCAAGAACCGCTGCACCACCAGGTTAAGGACGTGAGCCACACAGGGCACATGGGTCAGTTGTCCCTGTCGGAGGGCGGAGAGGAGGTTGGTGCCATTGTCGCAAACCACCATTCCTGGCTCAAGCTGGCGTGGCGTCAACCACCTCTTGGCCTGGCCCTGCAGAGCAGACAGGACCTCTGCCCCAGTGTGGCTTCTGTCCCCCAAACACACCAGCGCAAGCACGGCATGACATCTTTTTGCCTGCGTACTTGCGTAGCCCCGTGAACGGCTACGGAGCACCGCTGGTTCATAGGACAAACCACAGGAAGAGGCCATGGAGGAAGAAGAAGAGGAGGGGGTGGAGGAGAGAGGTGTGTCACAACCAGTAGTAGCATTTTGGAGGCGTGGCGGTGGAACAACCTCCAACACTACTGCACCTTGTCCTGCATCCTTCCCAGCTGCCAAAAGAGTGACCCAATGGGCCGTGAAAGAAAGGTAACGTCCCTGTCCATGCCTGCTGGACCATGAGTCAGCGGTAATATGCACCTTACCGCTGACCGCCCTGTCCAGCGAGGCCAAGACATTGCCTTCCACATGCCGGTAGAGAGCCGGAATAGCCTTCCGTGAGAAAAAGTGGTGTTTGGGAACCTGCCACTGAGGAACCGCACATTGCACAAACTCACGGAAGGGGGCCGAGTCTACCAACTGAAAAGGCAGCAGTTGAAGCGCTAGCAATTTAGCCAAGCTAGCATTCAACCGCTGGGCATGTGGATGGCTGGGAGTGAACTTCTTTCGACGGTCCAGCAGCTGGGGCAGGGAAATTTGCCTGCTAGAATCGGACGTCGGTGTACTGCTAGCAGAGTGGCCGCAAGTACTTGGCTGTGACACACCTAATTCTACACCTTCATTCCTCTCAGTGCATGTTTCAGAGAGGACTGAAGTTATAGTGGGGTTGGAGATCCCAGCTGATGCGGTGCAAGGAGAGGTCCGCTTTGTTCTTTGGTGTGGGTCTTTGAGGTAGGCTTGCCAACGAGCTGCATGGCAGGTCAACATATGTCTGGTCAGGCATGTGGTACCCAAGCGGCTGATGTTTTGGCCATGCGATATACGCTTGAGACATATGTTGCAAACAGCAGCTGTGCGATCTGATGCACTAGCCTCAAAAAAGGCCCACACCAAGGAACTTTTTGAATGACGGGCAGAGGCAGCGCCCTGCACAGGCGGAGCTCTGCGGTGTGATTCCATCGGTGTACTGCCCTTACGCTGGCCACCAAAGGGCATCCTGCCTCGTTGGAGATGTGCCTCCTCCTCATCCTCCTCCTCCTCCTCTCTCCTATTAGGCACCCACGTGGAGTCAGTGACCTCATCATCCCCTCCCTCCTCATCACTGGAGCCAATCTGGTAGTATGCTGCAGCTGCTGGAACATGACTGCCAGATTGGTGTCCTTCTTGAGCATCCCCTCTGTCTGCTCTCACGCTACTGCCTTCCTGTAGCTGGGTTTCATCATCAGACCCTTCGAAACGCTGGGCATCCTCCTGGAGCATGTACCCAACACTGTGCTCAAACAGTTCGGGGGACTCCTCAGGAGGAGGACATGGTGGGTCTAGGGAAGGAGTGACTGATGATGAGTCTGACATTGATACCAGGGAAGAGGACGCTTTGGCAGCTGCTTTGCCAGTACCCTGAGCCTGGGTGAGAGAGGATGAGGAGGAGGAGGAGGGCTTGGTCATCCACTCTACCAAGTCTTCGGCATGATGTGGCTCAACATGTCCAGCTGCCGAAAAGAAGGACAAGCGTGTCCCATGGCCATGTGCTGATGACAATGCACCGCGTCCACGACCAGCACTGTTGCCCCCAGACACAGAGCCTGCTTGCCCTCTTTTATTGCCTCCTGACTGTCTGCCTCTCCTTGTTTGCCTTCCAGACATTCTAATAGATGGCCTGCAGGGAGATGGGAAAAAAGCAATAAGGGCTACCTTCAGGTGTCCTTCTCTGTCCCTTTACTTAAGGATTTCTAAATATGGTTGAGGATGATTGCTTTTGCACAGAATAGCACAACGACAATTTCCCTGACTGTCCAAAAAACAAGGATTTCAAAGATGGTTGATGAGGAATGCTTTAGCACACTATAGCACAAGGAGAATTCCCCTCACTTTCCTTCTTTGTCCCTAGAAACAAGGACTGGCACAGTGAAAGAAACTGACACTCTCCCTACCTAGAGTTTTCTGTCCCTAGAAAAAATGTTTTTTTAAAGCACACTATAGCACAAGGAGAATTCCCCTCACTTTCCTTCTTTGTCCCTAGAAACAAGGACTGGCACAGTGAAAGAAACTGACACTCTCCCTACCTAGAGTTTTCTGTCCCTAGAAAAAATGTTTTTTTAAAGCACACTATAGCACAAGGAGAATTCCCCTCACTTTCCTTCTTTGTCCCTAGAAACAAGGACTCGCACAGTGAAAGAAACTGACACTCTCCCTACCTAGAGTTTTCTGTCCCTAGAAAAAATGTTTTTTTAAAGCACACTATTGCACAAGGAGAATTCCCCTCACTTTCCTTCTTTGTCCCTAGAAACAAGGACTCGCACAGTGAAAGAAACTGACACTCTCCCTACCTAGAGTTTTCTGTCCCTAGAAAAAATGTTTTTTTAAAGCACACTATTGCACAAGGAGAATTCCCCTCACTTTCCTTCTTTGTCCCTAGAAACAAGGACTCGCACAGTGAAAGAAACTGACACTCTCCCTACCTAGAGTTTTCTGTCCCTAGAAAAAATGTTTTTTTAAAGCACACTATAGTACAAGGAGAATTCCCCTCACTTTCCTTCTTTGTCCCTAGAAACAAGGACTGGCACAGTGAAAAAAACTGACACTCTCCCTACCTAGAGTTTTCTGTCCCTAGAAAAAATGTTTTTTTAAATCACACTACAGCACAAGAATTCCCCTCACTTTCCTTCTTTGTCCCTAGAAACAAGGACTCGCACAGTGAAAGAAACTGACACTCTCCCTACCTAGAGTTTTCTGTCCCTAGAAAAAATGTTTTTTTAAAGCACACTATAGCACAAGGAGAATTCCCCTCACTTTCCTTCTTTGTCCCTAGAAACAAGGACTGGCACAGTGAAAGAAACTGACACTCTCCCTACCTAGAGTTTTCTGTCCCTAGAAAAAATGTTCTTTTAAATCACACTACAGCACAAGGAGAATTCCCCTCACTTTCCTTCTTTGTCCCTAGAAACAAGGACTCGCACAGTGAAAGAAACTGACAGACACTCTCCCTACCTAGAGTTTTCTGTCCCTAGAAAAAATGTTTTTTTAAAGCACACTATAGCACAAGGAGAATTCCCCTCACTTTCCTTCTTTGTCCCTAGAAACAAGGACTCGCACAGTAAAACACACTGACACTCTCCCTACCTATCCTTCTCTTTCCCTAAACTAAAGGAATCCAGGTTAAGCAAGAAAGAAATAAATGTCACTGTCCCTGCCTATGCTTGTCTTTCCCTGCTCCGGAACACACTACACTAGGCCGCCGTGCTGGCGGCCTTTTATAGTGTGGGGCGTGTACTAAACACCCTCAGCAATAATTGGCCACAGGCATCCTGCCTGTGGCCAATCATTGCTCTCCTCGCTGCCGGCGCTGTGATTGGCCAAGCATGCGGGGTCACAGTGCATGCTTGGCCAATCACAGCGCCTGGATGACACTGCGATGGCGTAGTGCATTGTGGGCCGTTCGCGTCACTCGAATTTGGCGCGAACGGCCCAAATCGTTCGATCTTCGTCGAACGATCGAACAGCCGATGTTCGAGTCGAACGTATGTTCGACTCGAACACGAAGCTCATCCCTAATCCCTATACTCAGAAGGTGTAGCAGAATGTGTTTTGGAATGTAATTGTAAGTATGTCAATGCTTTGTGTGAAAAATGACAACCTTGTGAAAAACAAACAACCAACCATACATTTAATTTCTTCATTTTCCCCAAAAAGTTACAACAAATTACAACTTCAAAAACTCACCATGCCTTTTACTAAATACCTTGGACAGTCTACTTTCAAAGAAGGGTCATTTGGGGAGGGGATCTTTCTACTGTCCTTGCATTTTAAAGCCTCAATAACGAGATACGCAATCAGTACCGCAGTATTGTTCAATTTTCAAATGCATATACCATAGTTTGTAGACTCTAACTTTCACACAGACTAAATAATGTACACGGAGTTTGATTATTTTTACCAAACACATGTAGCAGAATACATTTTGGCCTAGATTTATGAAAAAAAATAGGATTTTTAATAACAGCTTACCTGTAAAATCCTTTTCTTGGAGTACACCACGGGGCACAGAGCCTTTAATCATTACATAGTGGGTTGTATAGTTCACCAGAGGTGATTGGACACTGGCACACCCAACGAAGACGAGTTCCCCTCTATATAACCCCTCCCATAAGGGAAGTACCTCAGTTTTGTAGCAAAGCAGTAAGGATCCCATAGAAGGGGGGGACCTCTGTGTCCCATGGCGTACTCAAAGACCCGTAGTGTACTTTATCGTACATTATCGTGTACTTTATCGTACACTACGGGACACAGAGCATTTAATCATTACATAGTGGGACATCCCAGAGCAATGTTCTATATGAAGGGAGGGAGACAAAGATCAAGCAGACCGCCATCGGACGTGAGGCCCTATACTGCTGCCTGCAGCACACTGCGCCCGAAGGCGGAATCCTCATGCCCTCTTACATCTATATGATATAATTTGGTAAATGTATGGACTGAAGACCAAGTTGCAGCTTTACAGATCTGAGCCATAGAAGCCCGATGATGCACTGCCCATGAAGCACTTATTGCCCTGGTCGAGTGCGCTTTAACAAGAAAAAGGAGGAACTTTGTTCTTTAACCCATAAGCTTCAATTATCACTTGTCGAATCCACCTAGAAATGGTAGATTTCAATGCTGCTTGGCCCTTTTTGGGACCCTCTGGCAGAATAAACAAAACATCTGTTTTACGTATCTGAGCAGTTGCTTGCAGATAAACTTTTATTGATCTCACTACATCCAGAGAGTGCAATAATTTTCCCCCGCCGACTGCGGATCAGAAAAAAAGGAAGGTAAAACAATATATCTTGATTTAAATGAAACGTCGACACCACTTTAGGAAGGAAGGTAGGTTGGGGACGTAACACAATTTTGTCTTTGTGACAAATTAAATAAGGCTCTTTACAAGAAAGAGCTGCTAATTTAGAAACTCTCCTAGCAGAGGATATGGCGAATAGGTTCAAAGGGCTGCTTCTGCAAGAACGACAACACTAGATTCAAATCCCATGGGCACAAGGGAGGTTTGACTGGCGGATTTACCCGCAGTACCCCTTGAATGAATGCCCGGACTAGGGAATGAGATGCCAGCGGTCTCTGAAAGAAAATTGACAGAGCCGAGATTTGACCCTTAATGGTACTCGGGGCTAATTTCATATCTACCCCCAATTGACAAAAAGCCAGAATCCTACTAATGGCATACGTTTGAGGGTTCCACCCTCTGGATTCACACCAGGAAACATATGCCTTCCAGATTCTATAATAGATGAGCCTGGAGGCTGGCTTTCTAGCATTATTGAGAGTGGAGAGAACTGGACCCGAGAGCCCCCGTTTCTTCAATATGTAGGTTTTAACAGCCAGACCGTCAAATTTAGCTTTCGTAAGGAAGGATGAAACACTGGACCCTGCGAGAGCAGGTCTTGGTGAAGTGGAAGAATCCAAGGTTTCCCCACCACCATCCTTATGATTTTGGTGTACCAGGACCATCTGGGCCAATTCGAAGCCACCAGGAGTACTGGTATTCCCTCTTTTTTGATTTTGCAAAGCAGTCTCTGTAAGAGCGGAACCGGAGGGAAATGCATAGATCAGGGAAAATTGATCCCAAAAGGTTTCCAACTTCTTGTTAAACCTGGAAGCTAGTAAGTCTACATCCGGGGTCCCCCATTTCTGGCATATAGCCCGAAAAATGTCGGGGTGGAGAGACCACTCTCCTGGTAACAGCTGCTGGTGGCTCAGATAATCCGCTTCTACCCCTGGAATGAAGATTGCAGAAAGACAAGGAATATGACTTTCTGCCCATACCAATATCTGGTTCACTTCTCTCTGAGCATCCCGACTCCGGGTGCCCCCTTGATGATTGATATAAGCTACCGCAGTAGCATTGTCAGATTAAATCCGAACAGGGTAACCCTGTAACCTTTGTGTCTGGGTTCTGAGAGCTAGGTACACTGCCCGAATCTCCAATATGTTGATGGGCAGGCTCCTTTCGAACTTGGACCAAGTTCCTTGGGCCGAGGCCTCTTCCAGAACTGCCCACCAGCCAGAAAGGCTGGCATCCGTAGATACCACCTTCCAGGTGACCGGGAGGAAAGATTTTCCGGTTCGCAAATTCTTGGAGTTTAACCACCAACTGAAGCTTTGGCGCACCATTGAAGACAGGTGCATTGGCAAATCTAGAGCTTGGATTCTCCTGTTCCAGGCAGCCAGGATACTGCTTTGCAGCAGTCTCGAATGAAACTGGGCATAAGGAACGGCCTCGAAGGAGGCCACCATCTTCCCCAATAACTTCATGCAGAGGCGAATGGATGGTCCCTTCTTTGCCTTGACCATGCGGACCAGTTCCTTTAAAGATTTGATCTTTGGCTCTGAAAGGAATACTCCGCTTTGAGCCGTGTCTATGACCATGCCGAAATACTCCACCTTCTTCGGGGCTACAGAGAGGATTTCTGTAGGTTTAGGATCCACCCCAAATGCTCTAGGTATTTTACCGTACTAAGCACACTGTGATTTAATCGTGCTACTGACTCTTCTACCAGGAGTAGCTCGTCTAGATAAGCCATCACCACTATGCCCTGCGTCCTTAGATTTGCTAGAAGCGGGGCCAGAACCTTTGTAAACACCCGAGGTGCAGTAGCCAAGCCAAAAGGCAGAGCCACAAACTGGTAGAGGCGGTGTTCTACTGCGAACCTTAGGAACTTCTGGTGAGCGGGATGGATAGTATGCGTCTTTGATGTCTATTGACGCCAAGAATTCTCCGCCTTGTAGGGTGGAGACCACCGATCGAATAGTCTCTATTTGGAAATGGCAAATGTTCAGAAACTGATTCAGAGCTTTTAGATCCAGAATGGGTCTGACGTCTCCATTTGGTTTTGGAACCACAAAGAGGTTTGAATAAAACCCCACACCTTGCTCTTTTAGGGGAACTTCCATGATTACCCCCTGAGACAGCAAGTGATCAAATGCTTGGAAGAAGGGTTTTCTCTTTAATGGATCTTTGGAGATGTTTGAGCTTTGGAACCGATAAGGTGGGATTTCTCGTAATTCCAGTTTGTACCCTAGGGATACTGTGGAAATTACCCACTCATCCTGGATCTCTGTCTGCCAAGCCGCTGAAAACTGCCAAAGCCGTCTTCCCACTCGGCCGAGTGGGGGCGTCCCTTCACATGGGGGCTTTGGGGTTATGCTTGCTAGACTTTTGACCCCACGACTTTTTGTGAGCTTGGGCTTGATTCTGGGCTTTCGCTCTTGCGGCTGGCTGAGAATGCCGTCGCCACTGCTTAGAAGCAGAGGTTCTGGGAACCGGGGAGAGAGAACGTTCAAAACAAGGACATTTATTTTTCTTCTTATCTGGTAACAGAGTGGTTTTACCACTTGAAATCTTCTGGATATACTTATTCAGATCATCCCCAAAGAGTCGTTCCCCATGAAAGGGAAACCCAGCCAAGAGTTTTTTACATGGGGCTTCAGCTGACCAATGCTTTAACCAAAGAATTCTGTGCATATGCACCAGCTGGAGCGTGAGGCGGGATGCCTGCTGAATAGAATGTCTAATGGCATCCACTGTAAAACATAAGGGCTTAGGTAGGTTCTCCCATAATTTGACCTGATCCGGCAGAAGACTCTTGAGCCCTTGCTTTACCTGCTCCTTTATGACCTGACACATACCAACCGCTGCCACAGCAGGTTGGGTTACAGCGCCAGCCAGTAAAGATTACAGCTTCTTTTCAGAAGGATCTTTAAATACCTGAGCATTGTCTACAGGACAAGTTACCGTATATACTCGAGTATAAGCCGAGTTTTTCAGCACATTTTTTTGTGCTGAAAATGCCCCCCTCGGCTTATACTCGAGTCTGTTTCCGACTTCAACTTTGTGTGCCTGATCCCAGCCATCCGTAGGTCCCCTGGACCCCAAACTTGGCACACATGTAGCCCAACTATCAAATGTGCAAAGTTTGGTGTCCGGGGGACCTAAGGACGGGGAGCACCGATTTTTCAAAGGCGGGCACCCCTTTCCATAGACTCCAATGTTAAACAGTTATTTCTCCAGTGATTTTTGGGGACCCGGTACCGGCCGGCCCTAGGTCTCCTGGACCTCAAACTTGGTACACATGTAGACCAACTATTCCTCTACAAGTGTGCAAAGTTTGGTGTCCGGGGGGCCTACGGCCGGGGAGCACCGATTTTTCAAACCCGGGCACCCCTTCCATAGACTCCCATGTTAAACGTCAGTGAGGCATGGACACAGTGACAGTGAGGCATGGGCACAGTGAGGCATGGACACAGTGAGGCAAAGTAAGTGAGGCACAGAGAGGCATGCAGATGGACACCCTAGGCTTATACTCGAGTCAATACGTTTTCCCAGTTTTTTTGTGGTAAAATTAGGTGCCTCGGCTTATATTCGAGTCGGCTTATACACGAGTATATACAGTAGGTTTTTATTTACACAAGTAATGGCCGCATCTACTGTAGGCAGCTTCCACTTGATAAATTTTTCCTCCATAGGATAAAGAACATCAAATTTCCTGGGAGGAGAAAAACGCCTGTCTGGATGTAGCCAGTCTGCGTAAACAAGGTTCTCTAATAGAGGATGAACCGGAAAGGAACATGCAGCCTGTGGGGATTTTAATGAACCCAGGGAGGAAACAGGTGATTCAGTTAACTCCGAAGAGGGCAATTTAAATGTTGAACGCACCGCTTCAGCATAACATTGCAGCTGCAGCTTAAGAACCTGGGAAGCAGAAAAAGGTTCATCTGAAACCACCGAACCATCCGACTGCTCCTCATCCTTATCCCCCAATGGAGATACATCCTCATCCTCCTCATCAGATTTTTCAGAAAGAGGATCTAAAACAACAGAAGGGGACCTGCTCCGTTTTTTATCCTTTTGTGAGGATGCTGCAATTAGGGTAGCGGTTCTCCCTTCTAAATTGTTTAAAGCTGCTGTCAAAGTGTCCTCAGTGACATATGCAGGTGCTGGCACAACAGGAGAGGCTGCAATGCCAGATAAAGGCAATGGCTCATCCTGTGCAGGTGCTACCAGTCTTACAGAATAGGCTGGGACTAGGCAGAAATGGCCAGAACCCTCAGATTCAGGCGGCGATGCCTTAGTGCCTTTCTTTGATGACCCCAAACCCCTCCTATAGGAAGACATAGTCCTGTGCCAAAGCAGAGGTACTAAATTTGCATACAGTACTGCGCTAGTTTAGCAAATAAACATAGAACATGCAACTAATTACACAGCCTGATGCTGAGTAGGCGTCTAGGGTGCCTGTGTCCAACACACATAGAGAAGCTTACGTGACCCCGAGCTGCTGTGTCCACCTGTACAGAGTGCAACGGCATCTGTGGTCTTTTCAAGTCTCCCGCTTCGCGAATGCGCCGTAGAGCGGCGTGCACGCCGTCCATGCTCATTCCCGTGACCGTGCTCGCCTCCCTCCCCTCCCAGCTGAAGGTTATGCAAAAAACGCGCGCGCCCCCTCTCACACGCACGCGTAGGAAGATGGTGGCCACCGAGGAAGGAGGAGAGAGAAGAAGGAGTGCCCCAATGAGATCCACAACGCGGGACATCTCCCCTGGTTATAGCAGAGCTTTACAGGCGAAGAAGCGTGCTCTCTGAGGAGCTGACTGACACTGAACTTTTGTTTTCCTGGTAAGAACATTAGCTCTTTACTCCCTCTAGTGGCAGACACAGGTAAGACATGCACTACTCACAGAAGAAAGTCCTTAAAGTGGTTGTAAACCCACTAATCGTTTTTTTTTTTTTTACCCCACCTGCAAGAGAAAGGCATAATGACCTAGTATGACTAGCATACTAGCTCATTATGTACCACTTACCTTAGACCGGGGCCCCCAAAGCCGTCCGTGTCCCTGTCTTGAGCCGCAGCCATCGTGCGGCGATAGCCGGAATGTTACTTCCGGGTATCGCCGCACCAGCCAATCACAGAGCCGCTCCGGCGCTGTGATTGGCCGGAGCGGCGGAGACGTCACTCTGCGCATGCGCACGGGAGCCGTCACATTCGGCTACGTCCAGCGATTGCTGGGAAGTAGCCGATTTTGTGAATGGGATTAACCCCATGAATGCGCCGTTGTCTACGGCGCGCATGCGCCGTAGACAGTGGCGCCTGTCATTTAACTAAATATTTCCTAAACCGTGTAGGTTTAGGAGATATTTCTTGCACCTACAGGTAAGCCTTAATCTAGACTTACCTGTAGGTGCAAGTTGAAAAAGTGGGTTTACAACCACTTTAACCACTTGACAACTGGGCACTTAAACCCCCTTAATAACCAGACCAATTTTCAGCTTTCGGTGCTCTCACATTTTGAATGACAATTACTCAGTCATACAACAATGTACCCATATGAATTTTTTGTCCTTTTTTTCACACAAATAGAGCTTTCTTTTGGTGGTATTTAATCACTGTTGGGTTTTTTATTTTTTGCGCTATAAGAGAAAAAAGACTGAAAATTTTGTAAAAAAATGATTTTTTTTTTCGTTTCTGTTATAAAATTTTGCAAATTACTATTTTTCTTCATAAATTTTGGCCAAAATTTATACTGCTACATATCTTTGGTAAAAATAAGTACAAATTGGTGCATATTATTTGGTCTTTGTGAAAGTTATAGAGTCCACAAGCTATGGTGCCAATATCTGAAAATTGATCACACCTGAAGTACTAATGGCCTATCTCAATTCTTGAGACCCTAGCATGCCAGAAAAGTACAAATACCCCCCAAATGACCCCTTTTTGGAAAGAAGACATTCCAAGGTATTCAGAAAGAGGCATTGTGAGTTTTTTGAAGTTGTCATTTTTTCCCACAATTCTTTGCAAAATCAAGATTTTTTTTTCTCTTTTTTTTTTTTCACAAAATTGTCATATTAGCAGGTTATTTCTCACACACAGCATATGCATACCACAAATTACACCCCAAAACACATTCTGCTATTCCTCCCGAGTATGGCGATACCACATGTGTGAGACTTTTACACAGCGTGGCCACATACAGAGGCCCAACATCCAAGGAGCACCTTCAGGCCTTCTGGAGCACCCAGGCCAATTCTGACATTTCTCTCCTACATGTAAAAATCATCATTTATTTGCTAGAAAATTACATAGAACCCCAAAACATTATATATGTTTTTTTAGCAAAGACCTTAGAGAATATAATGGTGGTTGTTGCAACTTTTTATCTCGCACGATATTTGCGCAGAAATTTTTTTAACGCGTTTTTTACGGAAAAAAAATGTTTTGTGCTTAAAAAAAAAAAAACAGTAAAGTTAGCCCAATGTTTTTGCATAATGTGAAAGATGAAGTTACGCCGAGTAAATAGATACCTAACATGTCACCCTTAAAAATTGCACACACTCGTGGAATGGCGCCAAACTTCGCTACTTAAAAAATCCCCATAGGCGACGCTTTAAATATTTTTACTGGTTAAATGTTTTGAGTTACAGAGGAGGTCTAGGGCCAAAATGATTGCTCTCGCTCTAACGTTCGCAGAGATACCTCACATGTGTGGTTTGAAAACCGTTTTCATATGTGGGCGGGACTTACGTATGCGTTCGCTTCTGTATGCGAGCTCACGGGGACAGGGGCGCTTTAAAAAAAAAAAAAATAATTTATTCTTCATTTTACTTTATTTATTTTAGTTTGACATGTTTTTCCGCACCAAACATTTTTTTGATCACTTTTATACCTATTACAAGGAACGTAAACATCCCTTGTAATAGGAATATGGCATGACAGGTCCTCTTTACAGTGAGATATGGGGGGGGGGGGTGTCAATAAGACCCCACATCTCACCTCTAGGCTGGGAAGCCTGAAAAAAATCCAAAAAAAAACAACAACAATCCTGGCTTTGATCGTAGCGGTGAGTCGGTAGAAGCACCGGAGGGCGGCGGGGGGGGGGGGGGGGGGGGGACATCCCCTCTCGCCTCCCGTAAGAATGATCAAGCGGCGGAACAGCCACTATGATTGTTGTTATGGTGTAGGGAATCGCCGGCTGAAAAAGCTGATATCTGAATGATGCCTGTAGCTGCTCCCATCATTAAGATATCCCCGCACAAAGTCAAGGACGTCATATGACGGCCGGAGGGCGGGAAGTGGTTATTGCAGAGTATTGCCGGGCATTGCGGAGTATTGCCGGGCATTGCGGAGTATTGCCGGGCATTGCGGAGTATTGCCGGGCATTGCGGAGTATTGCCGGGCATTGCAGAGTATTGCCAGGCATTGTGGAGTATTGCCGGGCATTGCGGAGTATTGCCGGGCATTGCGGAGTATTGCAGGGCATTGCGGAGTATTGCGGACTATGGCAGAGTATTGCGGTGTATGGCAGAGTATTGCACGGGGTATTGCACAGGGTATTGTGGAGGGTATTGCAGAGTATTGTGGAGGGTATTGCAGAGTATTGTGGAGGGTATTGCAGAGTATTGTGGAGGGTATTGCAGAGTATTGTGGAGGATATTGCAGAGTATTGTGGAGGATATTGCAGAGTATTGTGCAGGGTATTGCAGAGTATTTTGCAGAGTATTGTGCAGGGTATTGCGCAGGGTATTGCAGAGTATTGCGCAGGGTATTGCAGAGTATTGCGCAGGGTATTGCAGAGTATTGCACCAGGGTATTGCAGAGTATTTTGCAGGGTATTGCGCAGGGTATTGCAGAGTATTTTGCAGGGTATTACGCAGGGTATTGCAGAGTATTGCGCAGGGTATTGCAGAGTATTGCACAGGGTATTGCAGAGTATTGCGCAGGGTATTGCAGAGTATTGCGCAGGGTATTGCAGAGTATTTTGCAGGGTATTGCAGAGTATTTCGCAGGGTATTGCAGAGTATTTCGCAGGGTATTGCAGAGTATTTTGCAGGGTATTGCAGAGTATTGCGCAGGGTATTGCAGAGTATTGCACCAGGGTATTGCAGAGTATTGCACCAGGGTATTGGCAGGGTATTTTGCAGAGTATTGGCAGGGTATTTTGCAGAGTATTGGCAGGGTGTATTGCAGAGTATTGGCAGGGTGTATTGCAGAGTATTGCACAGGGATGGCTGAGCAGGGATGGATGGATGGCTGGATCTGTGACTGCAATTGTCACAGATCCAGCCCACAGTGCTGCTGCTGCCATCCGCTCCCTCCCCCTCCCCTCTCACACTGTACCGATCGGTACAGAGAGGGGAGGGAGGAACCGGCGTCATCAAATGACGCCGGTCTGTTTACAAGTGATTGCTCCGTCATTTGACGGAGCGATCACGTGGTAAACGGCCGCTATCAGCGGCGATTTACCGCGATTCGTGATCCGCCGGGTCACGGAGTTTCCCGTGTGCGCGCCCCAGGGGGCGCGCGGGAGCGCGATTCTGGGAGGACGTTATATAACGTCCTCCCAGAGTTAAGCAACCACCTTGTCGACGTTGTTTGTCGGCAGGTGGTTGTTAAGTGGTTAAAGATTTTATAACTTAGGATATTTCTGGCTTACCTTATCCCCGCCGCAGGACTGCTGAAGACCAGACAGTACCAATCTTCACCCATCACGGCGGGTATGTTGTGCCAACCTTCAGGGATATGGGTTCCTACTTAAAGGAGACCTCTTCCCTGTAAAAGACTCTGCCAGAGAACTTTTGCGCTTCTTATGTATAGCGAAAGTACTGGACTCCAGAGCCCAGTCCTCCAAAGAGAGACATTACAGGCGAGGTCCGGGTACCATCCATTTTAAGCGTATAAAATAAGTGTTTTGGATGGATCCGATTGCGCAGCTCTTTGACCCTCGGAGAGATTTTTTAGTAGAGCTATTTCTTAGCACATCCTTAGTCGCGACCAACACCTTAGACACTGGCGAAAAAACTGAGGCACTTCCATTATGGGATGGGCTATATAGAGGGGAACTCGTCTTCATTGGGTGTGCCCGTGTCCAATCACCTCTGGTGAACTATACAACCCACTATGTAATGATTAAAGGCTCTGTGTCCCGTGGTGTACGATAAAGAAATATTATTTATTTGCAAAAAAATTCTGGTCTTTTTTGCTTTATAAAGCAAAAAACAACCTAGTGGTGATTAAATATAACCAAAAGAACACTCTCTCTATCTCAGAGATATAAAATGTATTTGGGTACAGTACCGGTTGCATGACTAAAAGTATTTGTCATTCAAAGTGTGACAGCGCTGAAAACTGAAAAATGGCCTGGGCAGGAAAGGGGGTGAAACATTCCGATCTTGAAGTGTTTAAATTCCCAAGGTGAACCTGCCCATCCAAATCTGACAGTTTAGAAATATTTGAGAACTGCTATACTGAATTACTGACTGGGTTAGTATATATCAGGGATATGCAATTAGTGGACCTCCAGCTGTTGCAAAACTACAAGTCCCATCATGCCTCTGCCTCTGGGTGTCATGCTTGCTGCTGTCAGAGTCTCGCTATGCCTCATGGGACTTGTAGTTTGGCAACAGCTGGAGGTCCGCTAATTGCATATCCCTGGTATATATCTTGGGGACATAGCAATTCTAATTAAAATTGGAGATTTAAATTCACTTCTACTGTAGTCCATCATCACCTTTTTTACCAAATTATGGCCACACTTACAGTAAAGAATAACCTTCTATCCCAAAATTGGTTTATTTTCAAGTCTACGCTGAGGTTCCTGTTAACTGCTAAAGACGAAACGTTCTGTGGGCAGTTTTTAATACTGACCGCCAACACCTAAACATTAAAAAATATACCCTCTTGAGGCATTCTGTAAAATAAAAATATTATGTTTACCAATATGTTTGCATGGCAAACTCTCCATCTATCTCAAGTCACCTGCTATGTCCTATTTTGTCTGGTCTGACAGAAGATTTGGCATTTTGACATCTAAAAGTGAAACACTAGTTATGGATGGCAATTGGGCTTATTGTACTTATTTATTTGACTATACAAACGGTACTGCCTGGACAAAACGTCAAATATATGACACCTGACTAAATACGACAAGCATGCAAAGCTGCGGAGCAGAAAGGATCACTGTCAGCAACCAACAGAACAGTCACACGGAAGCCAGAATTAGATATGACAGAATCCCATGACCTGATATTACTCTCTGGCAGAAAGCAGAGTTTTCAAAACCTTGAGTTATTACTGACAAAAGCGTTTAATAAAATATTTCCTTGATCACTGTTCCAACACAAAAGTCGAACATTATATGCATCATTTGCCGACACTGTCAGCTCAGGGTCTGAGGTTCATGGTTTCATCTCACACACAAGTTGCATTGGCTCATGCCCAATGCTGACACTGCAGCACAATATCAAGGGAGACCAGAAGTAGCGGAGGTGACAGACATCCTTTGGATGAGACATGAAGCAAATCTATTACTCACACCCCAACAACTCGTAGCCACATGGGCTTTGCTGCAATGCTGTCAAAAAAATCAACTCTTTAACCAGTGCGGTTATACTATAAATGGGACTACTTAGCTGTACTTAATCTGCTATCTTGAAATAAGAATTTTTTTGAAAGTTTTCTTTTGGGTTTTTATGTTCATTGAGACTCCAATTGTTAACTCCTCCTCCTGGTAATGCTAGTTGCCTTGCCTGTCTATCATACCTATCCTCTTCAACACTTATGCACGTATGCAAATATGCAGATGAGTTTTCTCTGACTTTCATAACCCGATTACTTGTTCTAGATCTGAGATTCAGAGCAAAGAGAAGCTAGTGGATCAGCAAAGAATCCAGTCAAATAGAATTTTTAGAAGGAAGTCAACAATGGCAGTCCACCTTTTTCTTAAAGAGAAGTTTAAAGCAGAGCTCCACCCAAGAGGGGAATTTCTGCTTGAAGGTGGCACTGGCCACTGACTATGGGCCCTGGCTTTTAAGGGAACACTACTTGTTGGGTGGTGTGTGCTTAGGGAACCGTAGGAGTGGTCATGCTTCGGATTCAATCCATGTTTCCCCAAAACACGCAGACTCTGGGAACTGGTGGACCTATATAGATATTTGGGGTCTCTAGGCCCAAACCAGCAATGACTACTTCAGACAGTGATTTTAATATCATCAGCTCAAAGCAACTTGATGCTGGGGGTCGCCTGATTTAATCTATTTAAAGTGTTATGTGTTAAGTGTCTTTTTTCCATTGTTAATGAAGTTAATCGAGTCACCTATTGTTTCTGTCTGTTGGCTAACTTGGGTAATTTTTGGAGGAATCTATGATGGGATTAGCTTTGTGTCAGCTATACCTCATTATCTAACCATTGTGTGATGTTTTGCGTAAATATTTGGTTTTATTGTTCATGTGGTAACTGACCTACGTTTTAAGTGTATAAAAAACCTGTTCAATAAACAGTCATTACTTTGGTTCTATCCCAACATCATGTCTGTGTACGATACTTGGGGTAAAAAGGTCTGGTATTAGCTCTCGGTCTGTTCGGAATGGTTTGGAGGGCAGGAGGCACTGTTTGGCGGAGTTCCGTCACAGTCTCCTTCCCCCCTCCTCTTTATGAAATGGGACTTTTTTGGAGGGGAAGCAGGTACCTGGTTTTGAAGGTCTCAGCCCCACCCTCTCCCCACAGTCTTCTGGGACATGTCACAGGTCCCAGAAGACCGCAGGACCATTCATAAAGTGCAGTGAGGCCTACGCATGCACAGTGGGCACCCAGCTGTGAAGCCAGTTGAGTATGCGCAACACACGGGATCGCTTGTTCCTGCAACATGATATCTGAACAAGGCTTTAAAGTAGATATAAACCCAATGGCTAAAATCTGATATAAGCGTTACATTTTAATGTAACCGTAAAAAAGTTGTATTAAATCCTCCTTAAATCTGCATTTACTGAAAGGAAACCCCAAAAAGGTCCTTGTTCAGACTCTTCCTGTTATGGGGTGATAAATTTATCCAAATCATGCTCCTGTGTCTACCACTTTGCCACTGGGTTAAAACGACAAGCAGCTGTGGCTACACACATTACACAGTCACGATTACTATCAGTAAAGCAGGTAAAAAGCTATACTGTAAGTAAAGCAGGTATCAGTAAAACAATGATGTTCAATGTGTAGCTGATGCAGCGGAATAAAGTTAGGAAATAATGCAAAAAGCTGGGGGGGATTGCTGGAGCAGATGACAAAAAGGATAAACATGGCAATTTTATGATACACAGTGCTTTACCAAACTGATTATCAATCATTTAGGGTTCAGAACTATTTTAACCAAAGCAGTGACATTGTATGGCAGCTCTGATGACTGAGAAAACAATCCTGGATGCACCTGTCTTTATAAGCTGCCTTCTTTCATGTTCTACATCTTTGTGAACTCTCCGAGGTTGCCATTGATTATGTATTTCCTCAGCTTTAACAGATTGTTGATTCTGACAGGTACTTTTACTGGAGGCACCAACTAAAGGTCAAGCTCAGCAGACCATGGAGCCCTCGGATCAGCAACAATTAGATTTTTCAGCGATAAATGGGAGCTATCATAGTGTACTAAACCCTCCTCTATAATATAACAAACCACCTGCAAGTTGGTATTAGCCATAAAAAGATTGATTGAAACTAGATCTTAGATCTTACCAAGGTTACATAGAAAAACATTTGTAGTGCAGGGGACAGCAACGTGTTAGTACATTTGTATGCTCTAGACCAGCCTTTCTCAACTAGTGTTCCTCCAAAGGTTGCTAAGACTTCCTTGAGCAAGGAGAAATTTATGCCTCTCAGCCAAGTTCCGAGTGACATCAATTATCTTTTCAACTATCTGTAAGAGGAGGATTCTTCTCACTGATCATCACATCAATGTACAGTAAGCTGTAGATATAATTGTTAGCAAGGATTCCCTGGGACCAGAAAGTTATTTCAAAGGTCCCCACATGTTAAAGGGGTTGTAAACCCTCATGGTTTTTCACCTTAATGCATTCTATGCATTAAGGTGGAAAACCTTCTGTAGTGCTGCAGCCCCCAATTTTACTTACCTGAAAGCTGTCATCTTCCGTCCGGGAATGAGCACACCAGCTCTAGCTGGTGTCTCGTGTCCTGATTGAATAGATTGACAGCAGCGAGAGCCAATAACTGCGCTGCTATCAATCAAATACAATGACGTGGCGCCGAGGGGCAGGGCCGAGTCCTGCATTCTGTGTGAATGGACACAGATGCAGGACTCGGGAGCACGCCCGCACGGGTGTCCACCTTAGGAGAGCCTTCTCCAATGTGGACACTCGATGCGGGGAGGAGCCACCAGCGCTGCTGAGGGACCCCAGAAGAGGAGGACCAGGGCCACTCTGTGCAAAACTAACTGCACAGTGGAGGCAAGTATGGCATGTTTGTTATTTAAAAAAAAAAACAAGGGTTTACAACCCCTTTAGGAAAGGCTACACCAGACCGTTCCTAAAAAGCTATAATCCTGAACTGGCAGTATGGAACACTGGAATTTATAAAGCATTATGAGGATTCTGAAGGGGTAAAGAAAATTATAACACAATATTCACTGGGCTAGTTGACAGTGCACTCATAGCATTTCATATTACCTTGAACTACAAAGATCAGAATGCTGCACTTTTAGGCCTAGTTCACATAACTTGCTTGTATAAGGGCTTGTTCACATGTGCGGCTATACTGCCGCCCCTCTGAAAATCAATCTGGGTTGGATCGCTATTTCAGAGGGCAAAACTGGCAGTAAGGAGGCATTACGTCACTTCCTCACCGCCCGTTTTAACTTTAAAATGGCGACCCACCACACCACTACTGCCTGGCAAAAGCGACATGCGATTCCATTTTTGCTTAATGGTTTGCTTTTGTGGCATGTGTGGAGCCATAAGTAGCTGCATACCATAGTTTTGGTTGGCGGTCGAGAGGCAGTAAGTGAGGTATATTAGCAAGAGGCTCAAAGGATAGAAAGTACTTCCGTGCAGCATTGGGGTCCCCAGCTAGTATCCTGGCCAGGCCACTATCTGCACGTTCTCCCTGTGCTCAAATGGGTTTTCTCTGGGTACCCAGCTTTCCTCCCATACTCCAAAGGCATGCGGCTAGGTTAATTGGCTCCTGACATAATTGGCCCTAGGGTGAGTACATGGATTGAAAACTGGCTACAAGGGCGAGTTCAGAGGGTGGTGATGAATGGGGAATACTCTGAATGGTCAGGGTTGTGAAGTGGGGTCCCCCAGGGTTCTGTGCTGGGACCAATCCAGTTTAATTTGTTCATAAACAACCTGGATGATGGAGCAAACAGCTCAATCCCTGTATTTGCGGACGACACTAAGCTAAGCAGGGCAATAACTTTGCCGCAGGATGTGGAAACCTTGCAAGAAGATCTGAACAAATTAATGGGGTGGGCAACTGCATGATAAATAAGGTCTAATGTAGAAAAAATAGGATTTTTGTACTCACCGCAAAATCCATTTCTCTGACGTCCATGGACTGACACAGCTGGATACTGTAAACATGTGGGTATATGTCCCTGCTCGCAGGAGAAGATCTAGGCAGAATGTTAGCTGTTAGAAACATACATTCTAGAACAAACCAGGGGGGCAGTCCCTCCGGACATTACCCTCCCACCTGCAGTCAGCAGACCTCAGTTCGTAACAAAGCAGTAAAACCTTAAAAGGAAGGGTGGGTGCTGTGTCAGTCCATGGACGTCAGAGAAATGGATTTTACGGTGAGTACAAAAATCCTATTTTCTCTTACCGTCCATGGACTGACACAGCTGGATACTGTAAACGTGTGGGACGTCCCAAAGCATTATCAGAAGGGTGGGAGCAGTAGTAAAGGAACAACCAAAAACTTCACTCCAAACAAGCAGAGCTCCTCAACGGAGGAGTTGCAACATTAAACAGCGGCCTGCAATGCTTTGCGGCCGAAGGGAGCATCCGAAGATGCAGCCACATCAACCTTATAAAATCTTGAAAAGGTATGAACGGACACCCAGGTCGTCGCCTTGCACACTTGTGCAACCGACGCTTGATGTCGGAAGGCCCAGGAAGCACCAATTGCCTTGGTGGAATGCGCCGCAACCGGAAAGGGAGGCGCCCGCCCCTTAAGGGCATAGGCCCGTATGACGGTCTGCCTGATCCACCTAGAGACGGTGGCAGACGACACTGCTCAGCCATATTTTGGACCAGACACAGACTTCCAAATGGAAACAGTAGCAGACAGGAACACTCGTAAGGCTTGTACCCATCTTAATGTATGAAGCGCAAACTCTCAGGGATGCAATGGGTGAGTTCACAAGGACGGAAGAACAATGTCCTTCTTAAGGTGAAAGGCCGAGACCATATTTAGAAAAGAAGGACGGTCGTGGGCGCAACACCGCCATATCCTTATGGAGGACCAAGTAAGGCGACTTGCAGGACAAGGCCGCCAACTCAGACACCCATCTAACCGAAGCAATGGCCACTAAGAAGGCCACCTTCCGGGACAAGGTCAAGAGAGGAATCTCTCTGATATTCTCAAAGGGATATTCTTGGAGAACCAAGATGCATCAAATTCAGATCCCACGTAGGGAGAGGAGGCTTGACAGGGGGAATCACATGGCGAACCCCCTGCACAAAAGGTGCTATCAAGGATTGGCCCGGTAGCGGTCGTTGAAAAAGACAGCCCGGGCCGAAATCCGACCCTCAAAAAGGTATGCAAGGCCAGCTTTTGGGTCACACCACGCTGTAAGAACAGCAAAATCCTGGGAACGGAATACATCCGAGGACGCCACTCAAGTTCCTCGCACATAGCGATGTAAGCCTTCCAGGTACGGTGAGATATCTTTCTGGAGGAAGATTCCAGTGTCAACAACATAGAAAAGATGACCGAATACGAGAGAACTCGGTCCTTCAGCACCTGGCTTTAAACAGCCATGCCATTAAAGCCAAGGACTGTAAAACAGGATGAAGTATGGGATTATGAGACAGAAGGTCCACGCCAATAGGCAGTCGCCAGGAACGTCTGCGACTAGCCGAAGTAGATCGGCATACCAATGTCGCCGTTCCGGAGCAATGAGGATCACTGGAATGGCCTCAGCCCCTACTCTGCGAAGCCCGCGAGGCAACAACAGTAGCGGAGGGTAAGCATATATTAGGCGATACTTCCCCATGGGCTTCCAATGCGTCTGACGCGTCCGCCCAGGGGTCCCTGGACCTGACCACGATCTTGCCACCTTGCGAGTGAGTCAAGAGGCCATAAGGTCCACTTCCGGTGCCCCACCTCCGGTAAAGGAGGTGGAAACACCTCCGGATGCAAGGACCCTTCCCCTGCAATGCACACGGCCGACAGGACCGTCTTGCAGCGAGATGTATGAAAATCCCAAAGAGACTCTGCAATGTATCAGAGAAGAGAGGCCCCGGTGTACAGGGTGCCTCAACTGTTGGCCAATAAAGGCAACTTTACAGAGCTTCCCTAGAAACTCAGTCAGAGGACCAGTACCTCAGCCTCCACAGGTGGCGCAAACCCACCCTGGGCACAGAGACCCTAAAGGCTAAAACAGTTGCAGTGCACCTGCTAGACGACTGATGGATGAAGCAGAGGCTTTTGCCCAGTCATTGAGCTACAAAAAACGCCAGAGACGCAGCCACTAACGGGCGTAACGCTAACCTCAGCCTGGCGAACACAGTCCAAGCCAGCGCTTCTGATCACCACTGAAAGCAGGTGGAAAGTGGTACCCCTGAAACCAGGGATCCTTGTGACAATGCTCCATCCAGCAGCTACCCATGGATAAGTGCTGATTGTACAAACACATAGTTTATACTATGTATTGCGTCAAACGCACAAATAGAGTGTGGGAGGAAACCCACCCAGCCACAAAGAGCATAATACCACCACATACGGCGTATGTAGTTTAGTATGTGTGGATAAACCTATTAAACACGTTTATACTGTGCCAGCGACGAAGGCGCGCACATCTTTGGGGCTTGGACGTAAACCAGCCACGCAGATTACGTACACAACCGTGTAGGTATGTTAGCCTGCGAACAAATTGCACATGTTTATACTGTGCATAGCGCTGAAAATGCGCACACCATTGGAACGCAGGGGCGAAACATGAGCACCCGGATGAAACCCATGCAGACTGCATACGTATACCGTGTAGGTATTATAGTATGTGTGCTAAACATTTTGCACAAGACCATGTGTGCATAGCACCGAAGGCGCGCACACTATTGGCGCGTGGGAGGAACCAAAGTACCCCACGCATACTCAGAGAATGCAATACCTACAACTACTGTGAATGTATTTAGTGTAGTGTATAAACATAATGTGTATGTTTACACCGTGTATTGCACCAAAGGCATGCATGTCATGTAGTGTGGGCGGAAACCCACGCAGACTGCATACGCATTCCGTGTAGGCATTATAGTGTGTGTGCTAAACATTTTGCACAAGCCCATGTGTGCATAGCACCGAAGCCGCGCACACTGTTGGCGCGTGCGAGGAACTGAAGTACCCCACGCATACTCAGAGAATGCAATACCTACAACTGCTGTAAATGTATTTAGTGTAGTGTATAAACATAATGTGTATGTTTACACCGTGTATTGCACCAAAGGCATGCATGTCATGTAGCGTGGGCGGAAACCCACGCAGACTGCACAGACATACCGGGTAGGTATGTCAGTATGTGGATATCCAATCGCACAAATTTAGACTGTGCATAGCGCCGAAGCGCCCATACCAATGGAGTGTGGGAGGGAACCAGAGTACCCGGAGGAAAACCACACAGACTGCTTACACATACCGTCTAGGTATTATAGCATGCGTGATAAACATTGAACATGTTTAACTGTGCAGAAGGCCAAAGGCGCACATACCATCAGCGCGTGGGAGGAAACCGGAACACCCGGAAAAACTCCACGCAGACAGCACACAGATACCGTGTAGAAATGATAGCATGTGAATAAACATATTGCACATGTTTATGCTGTGCATTTCCATTGGAGCGTGGGGGGAAACCGGAGTACCCGGAGGAACCCCACGCAAACAGTATACCCATACTGTAAACATGTATAGTATGTGCAATAAACATATTGAACATGTCTATACTGTGCAGAGGACCGAAGCGCACATACCATGAGAGCGCGGGAGGACACCGGAGCCCCCGGCGGAAACTCGCGCAGACCCAGAGAGTATAATACATACATATACTGTGAATGTATCTGGAGTCGTGCATAAACACATTTTGTACGTTTATATCATGTATGGCACTGAAACAGCATTGGAACGTGGGGGGACACCCACGCAGACACAGAGACCAATAACACATACATACACTGTGAATGTATGCAGTGTAGAGGTATAGGATGAGTTTGAATTATGGCGCAGAGGCGCATAATCTTCTCTGTATCATTCCAACCTGCTTGACTGTGCTGCCGAAGCAGCATGCAGGTAACAGGTAACCTCTGACCCTCAGACCGTGTGTCTGTCAGAGCTCAAAGCGTTCCCCAGGAAATGGCGGGAAATGTTGCCTCAGGATATCACACAGAAGGCTCACAGGGACTAGAGACATAAATGAATAAAGTCCTCCCCCCCACCATGCTGCACCGACCAGGGGGAGGGAAACACTGTGTACCACTGTATCATCCATGCTGCTCTTCTAGCGTGTGAGGAAAACAGTGAGGAAGCTTTGTAAAAGAAAGGCTTGAAGGAACCAAGGGAAACAGCGTCCACCTGAGGTACCTCAGCCACAGCAATTCCAGCTTGAGAGAAACCCCCCATATAAAGGAACACAGCCAGCATGTACTCACCTGCAGTAGGAGAGACTACTTACCCGTCTCTTTCAGGGACCCACTGGCTTGTTTCAGACAGACCTATCACAGAGCAGTACTGCGTAGCTGTCGGCCCGTTCCACCGCGAGAGATACAGTCAGTCAGGTACAGTTCAATCTTGAGAGGACCGCGGGAGCATGAAAGCAACCCGGCCACCCTTGGAGTCATGGGGCATGTCGTGAACTGAGTATCACGTACACAAGGCGAGGATCAGCACGTTCGATGGTCGGACAGGGAAGACTATGAGGATACCAGTGTACCCAACCTGTTGCCCAGCCGACAGATGATTGAAGGTCTCAAAAATAAAATAATAAAATTCCCAAAGGAATAAAAAGTAAATGTAAAATCTTCCAGGAGACTGGCTCCTGAGAGAGCCACGTCTTCTTCTGCTAGGCAGAAAAAAAAACTGAGGTCTGCTGACTGCAGGTGGGAGGGTAATGTCCGGAGGGACCGCCCCCCTGGGCGGGGCTGTTCAGCTCTGGTTTGTTCTAGAATGTATGTTTCTAACATCTAACATTCTGCCTAGATCTTCTCCTGCGAGCAGGGACATATACCCACACGTTTACAGTATCCAGCTGTGTCAGTCCATGGACGGTAAGAGAAATGTAAAATTTGGGTGGCCAAAATAAGAATGCAATCTACTTACTAGGGGGTGAACCTCTGGGGGAATCTAGGATGGAAAAGGACCTGGGGGTCCTAGTAGATGATAGGCTCAGCAATGGCATGCAATGCCAAGCTGCTGCTAACAAAGCAAACAGAATATTGGCATGCATTAAAAAGGGGATGAACTCCAGAGATAAAACGATAATTCTCCCACTCTACAAGACTCTGGTCCGGTCGCACCTAGATTATGCTGTCCAGTTCTGGGCACCAGTCCTCAGGAAGGATGTGCTGGAACTGGAAAAAGTCCAGAGAAGGGCAACAAAGCTAATAAAGGGTCTGGAGGATAATGCCGCATACACACGACCGTTTTTCACGACGTTAAAAATGCCATTTTTTAAATTGGGCATTAAAAACGATCGTGAGCATTTTTAACGACTTGAAAAATGGCCTAAAAAAATGAGAACCTGCTCTATTTTTTCACGTCGTTTTTTTTAACGACGTGAAAAACGGTAGTGTGTGTGCTTTTACGAGGGGAAAAAAACACGCATGCTCAGAATCAAGTATGAGACGGGAGCGCTCGTTCTGGTAAAACTAGCGTTCGTAATGGAGATAGCACATTCGTCACGCTGTAACGGACTGAAAAGCACGAGGCTGAAAAGCGCGAATCGTCGCTCAACAAACTTTACTAACATGAAGGGTGGCGCCATTCGAACGGAACTTCCCCTTTATAGTGCCGTCGTACGTGTTGTACGTCACTGCGCTTTGCTCGAGCGTTTTTTTTAATGAACGTGTGTATGCAAGACAGGCTTGAGAGGAAACAAGAAAAATCACGTCGAGAAAAAACGTAGTTTTTGAAAATGACATTAAAAACGATCGTGTGTACGCGGCATAATAGTTATGAGGAAAGGTTGCGAGCACTGAACTTATTCTCTCTGGAGAAGAGACGCTTGAGAGGGGATATGATTTCAATTTACAAATACCATACTGGTGACCCCACAATAGGGATAAAACTTTTTTGTGGAAGGGAGTTTAACAAGACACGTGGCCACTCAATAAAATTTAACGCTAAAAATAGCACCTGCAAAGCGCCCTGAAACAGCCGTTGCTGTCTCTCCAGTGTGAAAGCCCCGAGGGCTTTCACGGCTTTCACACTGGTGCGGTGCACTAGCAGGACGGTAAAAAAGTCCTGCTAGCAGCATCTTTGGAGCGGTGAAGGAGCGGTGTGTATACCGCTCCTCCACCGCTCCTGCCCATTGAAATCAGTGGGCACCACGGCTATACTGCCAGAAACGCGCCTCTGCAGTGGTTTTAACCCTTTCTCGGCCGCTAGCGGGAGGGGGGTAAAGCGCCCTGCTATCGGCCGAATAGCGCTGCGAAATTGACGGTAAAGCGCCGCTAGAAATAGCTTTACTGCCGACGCACCCACCGCCCCAGTGTGAAAGGGGCCTAAGAGCGGCCGGGATGTCGAATTCCCTTCCACAGGCGGTGGTTTCAGCGGAGGGCATTGAAAGATTAAAAAAAACTATTAGATAAGCACCTGAACGACCGCAACATACAGGGATATACAATGTAATACTGACATAATCACACACATAGGTTGGACTTGATGGACTTGTGTCTTTTTTCAACCTCACCTACTATGTAACTATGAATCTCTATGTAAATACAGTACACAGTTTATAAAACTGAATTCATTTCTACTGTAATTAGGACAGAGCCACTATTTTCCCAACAAACCATTCAGCTAGAAAGATTGTAACATAATCACCTCTCAAAATAGACTGAACATTTAAAAAAAATTGGAGTGATATTGACAGTTTTAGATTTTCTAAAATGTTTTTGCAGCAGTAATTTAACATCTGTTTTACAAACATCCCTCGTCACACATGTAGCGATACCCCTGTAGGAGCTGCTGGTTTAAATTTGGGCCTGCCGTTACCTCACTGTTCCGTATGCTCATCTCAGGGGTTCTCCTTGAAGAAGTGTCAAGAAGAAGTTTGCACCAACACAAAGTCTCTTTCAAGGGTTTTATTGAATAAAGTTCCAACAGAGGGGTAGAAAGGGATGGGGAGGACTCAGGTACCTTAATTGCGGATCACAGGAATTTTCTTAGGTCCAGAGGAACAACTGTCTCCACGCTGGACTCAGCAAACACCCGATAGGCCCACCCTCACTGGCCTAGCAACCGATGTATAGCTTGATCACCTATAGTCTCTGCCACAGACTTGGTGTAACCCTTCGCAGGGTTACCTTCTGAATTGTGAACACAGCTCTCAGTGCCAGGATCTTCCAGCCGTTCCAGCAGCACTGTGAGGTAGATTATGACCCGGATGCATCCTTAAATTGAGTTCTCAATTGCTTGGTCCATTCCAGCAGGTAAGGCGACACGGGATCATCCCTGGATCAGTAGGCCCCCAGTAACTTCTGGGCCTACTCTTCAGGAACGGAGCCTCAGGCTAACATGGCCCTGAGGCGGAAACTGCCAACACTTCCCTGAGGCCGTGAGGGCCCTCAGGTCGGGGTCGGGTGGGTGGTGCCCACCACCAATGGATGGCGACCCCCAACTCTCCAGAGAGAGACTCCTCTCTAAAAATGGCGTCTGTCCCTTAAGTACCCACTCTCAGAATGCACAGCGGATTGACCACACCCCTGAGCCGCTGCTGGGAAAGAAATACCCAATGCGTCCAGCCTGTTGCGTTTCCTATCCTGACCAGTGGTGATAGCGACACCCACTGTCAGGAGGAAAATCACGCAGCCAGCTGAACTGAAACAGAGTACAATTTGTAAAACAATCCTTCTGAGCCAAACTATTGCTCAGACAAACTATAATTTTACCATATAGTGCCCACTCATTGGGAGCAGGGCGCTACACACACATTTCTGTTGAGGGGCACTCTAGACACCTTGTTAGACCAGCACATGTATGAATATCGTCTAAATTCTGTAAAAAAATGAATGACCTTTTTTCTGTGGAGCGGAAAATTAACATGTTACCTTATACATTTCAACCCCCCAACTTCCTCTGATTGGGGAGTCCTTCATTTACCCAGTATAAACATCTGAAGGATGTCCTAAACTTTACTCACATTCCCACAAAACACAACCCAGCTATTGAGTAGAGACTTCTGTACTTGGTTTTCCATGTTGTTCCAAAGAACCTTGTTTTCCGAGGGCTAGCCTTGATCGTCTGTGGTATTTTAAAAGTGACCAAAAAAAACACATACACTGTCCGAAATTTTTTTGATTGATTCTGCTCCTTTGAATTTTCCTACCACTGGAGGTCGAAAATTAATGTTGATTTGACCCCACTAACAATTAGATCTCTGAGTCTGATGATATGTACCAGATCTCTTCTGTCTTTTATTTTTAGATATTTTATTAACTAACCATATAGCTGGTTATTTATATTTACCATGCATACTGAATATAGATATTCAAGAATTTATTGTCTTTTTCTTTTTTTAAGCTTTACATATTACCTAAATTATACACCACACTTTTTTTTTAGGTTTTTATCCAATTAATCAAGACAATAAATCGACTAACTTATCGATTATGAAAATAATCGTTAGTCGCAGCCCTACTTGAGTTTGGTAATCAGTCATTCAGGCACCAAATGTCACCACGAGAAGGAGGTGATGAGAAGGCAAGCTGTTTCAGAAGACTCTAGATAGACTAATGCCGCATACACGCGATCGGAAATTCCGACAAGAAAGTCCGATGTGAGCTTTTGGTCAGAAATTCCGACCGTGTGTAGGCTCCATCTGACTTTTCCTGTCGGAATTTCCGCCAGCAAAAATTTGAGAGCTGGTTCTCATCGGAAATTCCGATCGTCTGTAGCAATTCTACCACGCAAAATTCCGACGCATGCTCAGAAACAATTCGACGCATGCTCGGAAGCATTGAACTTCATTTTCTCGGCTCGTCGTAGTGTTGTACGTCACCGCGTTCTTGACGGTCGAAAGTTCTGAGAACTTTGTGTGACCGTGTGTATGCAAGCCAAGCTTGAGCGGAAAAAACAACCAAGGTTTTTCCAACGGAAAATCCCATCGTGTGTACGCGGCATTAGGTCTACATTAACTAAGTGTATCTGAAATGGGAACACAAACATACAGCTGGGTTTTCTCAAATTGGACCGCAAAAGTGGAAATACATTTTAAGTTATAATTATGACAAGAAAAGTGATAAGATCTGGTCTACCTGGCTTGCAGTTAAACACTGACCTGAAGATTTGCAATTACTTCCAAGCATTTAATTAGAATGTTAATAATTTATAATGATGTTTAAATATCCTTTGTAATTCTTGAACTTGATGGCCGAGCAGAAGAGATAGTCTCCTTGCTCACATGGGTTAACAAAGAAAGGAGTTGTTAAAATACACTTTTTCACATACAGTTAGGGCTATTTGACAGAGGTGATGAGGTTTTGAAAAGTGCATTTCCACTATACAGTGCATAACTAAATGGTGGACCAAGTGACAGTCCTGTCCAGACTGCAGTCACGCAACTTAACAGCCTGGATGTCTTCTCCTGTGTGTACCCCTCCGCCTGCCACGCCGCCACTGTCAACCTCACAGCAAAGCAGAGAGTTGGGAGGTGAAGCAGGTCTGTACAGAGGGGGAGGGAAGCTGCCCAACTTATTAAGTTAACAGGAGGGTGATTAATTGCTAGAACTTGGGGAAGTCCCAACAACCACTTACCTGCTTGTTAACATGTAAAATTGGGAAGCCCCTGCCCTCTGTTCAGACCTTCTGCGCCATGATGTAAAGAAGAGACTAAATACAACGAATTAAGGTGAATGGGTGGGCAGCAGACACTGATGTAAAGCAGGGGGCTGTGATGTAAAGGGGGGTGGGGTTTAAGCTGTGATGTGAGGGGGAAAACTGAGGAAACTGATGTAAGGGGGAGGGGCATAAGCTGTGCTTTGAAGGGGGGATTGTGGACACTTATGTGAAAGGGGGACTGCGATATGAAAGCCGATATAGAACCGAGAACTGTACAGGTGGGGTTGAGGTAAAGTCAGCCCAACTCGACTGAAGCTACATTTTTACATCTTCATCAAGAGAGTCTCATATTAGTCATCAGCTCGGATCTACTTTTTGGAAATGTAATCTTTAACCACTTGCCGGCCGTGCTATAATAAAATGACCGCAGTCAGTTAGTTCTGCGAGGGCGTCATATGACGTCCTCTCGTAAATGCGCCCCCCTCACGCACTGGCATCAATCATTTCCCATCAGTGCTGCCAATACGTGTTTAACAGTGCCACCTATCAGTGCCCATCAGTGCCTCTTCATCAGTGCCGGCTTATAAGTACCGATTAGTGCTGCCTATAGGTACCGCCTCATCAGTGCCCATCAGTGCAGCCTATTAGTGCCCATCAGTGAAGGAGAAAAATTACCTGTTTGCAAAATTTTACAACAGAAACTAAGAACGTTTTTTGTTTTTTTCAAAAATAATGTTGCTCTTTTTTTGTATATTTAGCAAAAAATAAAAACCCCAGTGATGACTAAATACCACCAAAAGAAAGCTCTGTGTGGAAAAAAATGCTACAAATGTCATATAGATACAGTGCTGCATGACCGTGCAATTGTCAGTCATAGTGCGACAGCGCTGAAAATTGGCCTGGGCAGGAAGTGGGTAAAAGTGCCCAGTAGGCAAGTGGTTAAAAGGGGGGTTTTAGGACTCTTAAACCCTCTTTGGAGCCATTGGCCACTAAATTCTGCCTCTTAAAAACGGCTATAACCACATTCAAAGAGTGTGTGAGATTTAGGCCTTCTCTATTAAAAAGCTTTATTCGAATATTTAGGAGGAGAACACTACTATCCTGGACCTTTCCATCTTAAGGTGTCTCCTCAGTTTCACATGGCTCAAGAAATCATTTTACTTAAATTTTTTGGCACTCGGTGAAAGATGCTTCCTTCAAAACACTAAAGCAAGAAGGCCAAGTATGATAAGTAGGCAACGTATATTTTCAGAAGAGGTAAGCAGTGACAGCCTCTGCCAGGTTTTCTTTAACCACATCAATACAGGGCACTTTCACCCCCTTCCTGCCCAGGCCATTTTTCAGCTTTCAGCGCTGTCACACTTTGAATGGCAATTGCACGGTCATGCTACACTGTAACCATGTGACATTTTTATAATTTTCTTCACACACATAGAACTTTCTTTTGGTGGCATTTAATCACTTCTGGGATTTTTTTATTTTTTCCTAAAAAATAAATAAAATGTTTTCTTAGTTCCTGTCAGTAAATTTTGTAAATAAGTAATTTTTTTCCTTCATTGATGGGCGCTGATGAGGCGGCACTTATGGGCACTGATGAGGAGGCAGGAATATGCCGCACTTATGGGCACTGATAGGTGGCACTGATGAGCACCGATAGGTGGCACTGGTGGGCACTGATGGGTGGCAGTGATGGGCATCATTAATGTGCACCGATTGCTGACACTGGTGGGCACTCATTGCTGACACTGGTGGGCACTCATTGCTGACACTGGTGGGCACTCATTGCTGACACTGGTGGGCACTCATTGCTGACACTGGTGGGCACTCATTGCTGACACTGGTGAGCACTCATTGTTGGCACTGGTGAGCACTCATTGTTGGCACTGGTGGGGGCTTTATTGTAATCAGGGTACTGATGATCAGTGCTCTGATTACATACCTAGATGTCCTCTGCGAGGAGATGCTGCTGATCGGCTCTCCTCTCCTCACACTCTGTCAGTGTGAGACGAGGAGCACTGATTACCGGCATCTCCGTGTTTACATGCGACCAGCTGTGATTGGACACAGCCGATCACATAGTTAAAGAGCTGCGGCTCTTTACAGAGATTGGGGTTGCGCCGTGTCCTAGCAACACAGCGCAGCCGCGATCGCCGCGTGCCCCTGCGGGCACGCAAAAGCGGCAATTCTGGGTGCCATCATATGGCGTCCAACCAGAACGAGAGCCGCACCGCCCCACCGTCATTTGATGGTGGGTGGGCGGGCGGCAAGTGGTTAAAGTGATACTAAAGACTCTTTAAAAGAAAAAAACGTTCATGTTATACTTAACTGGTTTTGCACAGAGCAGCACAAATTCTCCTCTTCTCCTGTCCCTCTTCTGCGCTTGTGGCCCCTCCCTCCTGTTGAGTGCTCCCACAGCAAACAGCTTGTTATGGGAGCATCCGAGCAGTAGCTCCATGTGTCAATTTAAACACGGAGCCGCAGTTTGGTCCTGCCCCCCCTCTCTTGATTGGCTCCTACTACTCGATTGGCAGTAGTAGGAGCCAATGGCGCCGCTGCTGTGTCTCAGCCAATCAGGAGGGAGAGTCTTGGACAGCCGAGGCATTTGTGCACATCGATAGTTTTTTCAGTGTTGCGTGTATTATGTGATTTTTATATATTGTGATATATATTTCTGTTTTCATATTATTGCTGTGTCTATGTTGTTTTCACTAGTCCTAAGGGTGTCAGCCGTGACGCGGGAGTCTTTTTACACGTTTTTTGTTCCCTGTTGGAACTTTTAATTTTATTACATAAGGTTTTAAAAAAAAAAAAAAAAAAAAAATGAAATTATTTTTTTATGTTCTTTACTATTATTGGGCTGTGTTTCATTTGTTTACATTGCTGACATTTCATTCCCCTGTCTTCCGGTTGTTTGTAGACCTGTCTATTAGGTTGCCATGGAGTTGTAGTGTTTACTCCTCTTTGATTGGTCGGACGTCAGCTTCTTTTCAGTATGAATAGCGGGTGACTCATGTCGTCACGTTACCGCTGATGAAGTCCCGCCCCCTGGGACGCAACGCGTACGGAACGACGTGATTCTGCGTGACGTCACCCGCGTCCCATGCCGACACTCGTTTGGATACACTTAGACACGCTGTACATCCTCCGCACTGAGGCACAGTGCTATTTTTGTAAGTTAATTTTTATTTTTATCAATAAATGCCTTTATATATATATATATATATATATATATATATATATATATATATATATATATATATATATATATATATAGGGAGAGCACTAGATGTCCTTGCTTTTCATTTTATATCTGGCTTCCTGGACCTGACCTTCTGGATCACTTGGTGTGAGACTGACAAGCGCTCTAATTTTCTACCTGGTGTGGATTCATTATAGTTCGGATGTCTGTTATCCCAAAGAGGGAACCGCTTAAACGACCTGACTGACTAGCTCAGGGGTCCACTTTCTGAGGTGAGCTGCTAACCATTACCAGTGGTGGAGGTTGTCACACAAGTCACTTTAAAGAATCTAGAAGTCACCTATTGAACACTGATTGGTGTTTTATTTATTTATCTGTAAAAGACTTTGGACTGTTTTTATCCTTATTAGTTTTTATTTCGTTTTGTCTATTTTATGTTTGCGCTGCACTGCTTTTTTATAATTTGTGCACATCGCTGGATAGAGATTGGGGCTCGGGTAAGTATTAGGGGGGCTGCTGTACACAGAAGGCTTTTTATCTTAATACATAGAATGCATTAAGATAAAAAACCTTCTGCCTTTACAATCACTTTAAGTAGTATGAATTGGATGTTAATGCAAAACAAGTCCCGGCATTTGGTGTTAGGTCAGCACCTCTAGCCGTTCTTTAGGCTCCATCTACAATTTTAGTTGCCAAAGAAAATTAATGGCAGGCCAAAGTAAGAAGGATTTTTCAGGAGATGGATAGAGTGAAAACACTGCAAGTGAAGTTAAACAAAAATATTTTGCAGGTGCATAAAAATCTGTAGTAACTAGAAATCTACAAATGACAAAGAATCCTCCCTGTGCTTACTTTTTAAAGGTCCTTCACTTTCTATAGACCAGCCTTATTTGATGAGTTCATGAGGGAACATTAGAGGATTAGAGGCATTACATACATATAAATGTAGGAAGCTAAACTGGAAGGAATATTAAAAAAAATATATATATATATATATATATATATATATATATATATATATATATATATATATATATTAAAACTAAAAGCCACATACCTGCACCAATTTCATCGCTTATTCCTGGAATGACATCATCTTCAATGTTTTCTGGCAGCTCTCCCTCCTCTAGCTTAGATTCAATCTTGCTAATGGTTTTTGTAAGGGAGAAGTCTGCAATATCTGTGGGGATTGCAACGTCATTGGCAGCTTGTGTGTTGGTAGTTTTCGGTCGAGGTCTTGAGAAAAAAACAGAAAAATGCCCTTCATTATAATGCACATGTCCCTGATAAGGAGGAGCAAAAACATAGTTGCAGATCAGAGGTGTCACAAATACATTAGGATATCCAAAACATTTATATACACACACAGCAGGTAAAAGAAGTATTTAACACGTCACCATTTTTCTAGGTAAATACATTTCTAAAGATGCTATTGACATTACATTTTCACCCCATGTTGGTAACAACCCATGAAATCCAAACATACAAAGAAACCAAAACAAATAAGTTCAGAAATTAAGTTATGTGTAATAAAATGGAATGACACAGGGAAAAAGTATTGAACACACTAACTGAGATTTAATACTTCGTACAAAATCCTTTGTTGGTAATGACAGCTTCAAGACGCCTCCTGTATGGAGAAACTAGTCGCATGCGTTGCTCAGGTGTGATTTTGGCCCATTCCTCCACACAAACAAACAGTCTTCAAATCTTAAAGGTTCCGTAGGCCTCTATGTACTCTGATCTTTAGTTCTTTCCATAGATTTTCTATTGGATTCAATTCAGGTGATTGGCTGGGCTATTATAGCAGCTTTATTTTCTTTCTTTGAAACCAATAAAGAGTTTCCTTGGCTTTGTGTTTGGGATCATTGTCTTGCTGAAATGTCCAGGATGATGAAGATGTTTCATCTTCATCATCCTGGTAGATGGCAGCAGATTTTTATCAAGAATGTCTTGGTACATTTTTCCATTCATCCTTCCTTCAGTATTGTATGCTGAAAAAATAGGATTTTTATAACAGCTTACCTGTAAAATCCTTTTCTTGGAGTACATCACGGGACACAGAGCGACATAGTCATTACTAATGGGTTATATAGATACCTTCAGGTGCTGGCACTGGCAACTTCCAAAACCGGAAGTACCCTCCCCTATATAAGCCCCTCCCATCCGGGAGCACCTCAGTTTTGTAGCAAAGCAATAAGTGTCCCCAAAAGAGGGGTGGGAGCTCTGTGTCCCGTGATGTACTCCAAGAAAAGGATTTTACAGGTAAGCTGTTATAAAAATCCTATTTTCTTTCTCGTACATCACGGGACACAGAGCGACATAGTCATTACTAATGGGATGTCCTAAAGCAATGCCCAACGAGGGGGGGGATACACCATACATAAGCTGAGCGCCATCAGACATGAGGATCTTTTGCGGCCTGCAACACACTGCGCCCAAAGGCGACATCCTCCTGACTTCTAACGTCCACCTGGTAGAACCTAGTAAACGTGTGTACTGAAGACCATGTTGCGGCCTTACAGATTTGAGCCAGGGAGGCCTGGTGATGCGCTGCCCATGAAGTTCCAACTGCTCTCGTGGAGTGCGCTCTAACTTTGAACGGAGGCGGTCTCCTTCTTAAGCCATAGGCTTGCATAATGACCTGTTAAATCCACTTGGCTAAAGTAGATTTTGACGCTGCCTGACCCTTTCTGGGGCCTTCCGGAAGAATAAACAAAGTATCCGTTCTGCGAATCTGAGCAGTGGCTTTTAGATAAGCTTTAACTGCTCTTACTACATCCAAAGAATGCAATAACTTTTCCTCTACCGAACTAGGTTTGGGGAAAAAAGAAGGAAGAACCACATCTTGGTTCAAATGAAAACCTTGATACCACCTTAGGAAGAAAGGCTGGATGAGGACGTAACACTACTCTGTCCTTATGGATAACCAGATATGGCTCTTTACAGGACATAGCTGCTAATTCCGACACTCTTTTAGCCGAACAAATGGCTACTAGAAAAAACAATTTCCTGGTGAGAAGAACCAAGAAACTATGCTGTAATGGTTCAAATGGTTGTTTCTGTACAACCGACAGAACCAGGTTTAGATCCCATGGACATATGGGAATATTAACCGGAGGACTAATATGCATCACTCCTTATCTAAAGGCTTTGACTAGTGAATGCGAAGCCAAGGGCCTTTGAAAAAATATTGACAAGGCCGAAAACTGACCTTTGATAGTACTCAAGGCAAGCTTCCTATCTACAGCCCACTGTAGGAAGTCCAGACTCCTACCTATTACGTACTTATGTGGATGCCATTTCTTGGCCTCACACCACGCGATGTACGCCTTCCAGATTCTATAGTAGATCTGCCTGGATACCGGCTTCCTGGCATTGATCATGGTAGATACCACAGGATTAGAGAGCCCTCTCTTTTTTAGAATGTGGGCTTCAATAGCCAGGCCGTCAAACCTAGGGCTGGTAAGGAAGGGTGGTATATCGGTCCTTGCGAAAGCAGGTCCGGACGACGTGGGAGAGACCAAGGACTCCCCACTGACATTTTACAATCTCCGCGTACCACGCTCTTCGGGGCCACGCTGGAGCCACCAGAATCACTGGTTTCTTTTCTACCCTGATTCTGCGGAGTAATCGAGGTAACCATTGTGGCGGTGTGAATGCATATATCAGCTTGAACTGATCCCAAGGGAACACTAGGGCATCCGAGCCGCAAGCTAGGGGATCCCTTGTCCGAGAGACAAACCTGTCCACCTTTGTGTTGAATCTGGATGCTAGAAGATCTACATCCGATGTTCCCCACCGCTGACATATTGTCCAGAAAACCTCGGGGTGAAGGGACCATTCCTCTGGGCATAATTGCTGGCGACTTAGAAAGTCCGCCTTCCAATTCTCCACTCCTGGAATAAATACCGCAGATATGGCTGGGACATATCTTTCTGCCCATTTCAGGATGTAATTTACTTCCCTCTGGGCTGCACGACTCCTGGTGCCCCCCTGATGATTGATATATGCCACTGCTGTGGCATTGTCTGATTGAATTCTGACAGGGGACCCTTGGAGTTTGGATGTCCATGCTACTAGGGCATACCGGGCTGCTCGTATCTCTAAGAGATTGATGGGCAGGGCCTTTTCTGCATCCGACCATCTGCCCTGGAGAGACCATTGCTCCAGTACTGCTCCCCAGCCTATAAGGCTGGCATCTGTAGTGACCACCTTCCAAGAAATCGGACTGAAGGATTTCCCTTTATCCAGATTTTGGGGAACCAACCACCAACGGAGGCTCTTGCGAACGGAAGGGGACAAGGACATTGTAAGTCTAGGGCCTGAACTTTTTTGTTCCAGGCTGACAGTATGGCCCCTTGCAAATTCCTTGAATGGAATTGACCGTAGGGTACTGCTTCGAATGATGCCACCATTTTTCCCAGCAGCCTCATGCACAGGCGTATGGACGGCTGTCTTTTTTGTACCCACTAAGTGGATCAAATCTTTCAAAGACAACACCTTTCCTTGAGGCAAGAATATTTTTCTCTGGCCTGAATCCAACCTTAGCCCCAAGTATTCCAGACTTTTGACTGGTTTTTAGGGCTGACTTGTCTCGGTTGATAATCCAACCGTGAGATTCCAGATACTTGATTGTCTTGTGAACGACCACGTCTAGTTTTTTCACTGAGTGGTCTATCAGCAACAAGTCATCTAGATATGCCATTATCATTACACCTTGTGTTCTTAGATTGGCCAATAAAGGGCCAGAATTTTTGTAAACACTCGTGGTGCTGTGGCCAAACCGAAGGGTAAGGCTCTGAACTGAAAATGGCGCCCTTCTACTGCAAAGCGTAGAAATTTTTGGTGGACTGGAAAGATGGGAATGTGCAAATAAGCATCTTTGATGTCGATCGCGGCTAACCAATCCTCCCCTTGTAGGGCAGTGGCCACCGATCGGATCGACTCCATCGGAAAGTCCTGATATACAGGAATTTGTATAGCCCTTTTAGAATTAATATGGGCCTCCCGTCCGCGTTTGCTTCGGGACTGTAAAGAGGTTTGAGTAAAACCCGAACCCTCATTCTTCCAGGGGAACCTCCATAATTACTCCTTGGAGCAACAGTTGTTCTAGTGCCAACAGGAGGGACTCTCTCTTCCGGGGATCCCTTGGCACGTTTGACCTCAAAAAATGGGAAGGAGGAGAGTCTTTTAACTCCAAACTGTATCCCAAACATACTGCGGAGAGCACCTATCTGTTTTGATCGTGTCCCGCCAGGTCTCTTGCGAACAACTGGAGTCCTCCCCCCACCTGACTGAGTGGGGGCAACCCTTCAATGAATTTAACTTTGGGGGAGGTTTTGTACCTCCCCTGACCCAGGGTTTCTCATTACCCTGCTATTGTCCCTGTTTTTTACCCCCGGGAATTGACCGAGGAGGCCGTCGGAACTGTTACACAGCCGATGCCCCAGGGACTGGAGAAGCAGGCCTCTTAAAGAGGGACCTCTAACTCTGTTTTTAACCGGCAAGAGCGTATTTTTACCGCTGGAAATTTTCTGGATATATTTGTCCAGGTTTTCCCTGAATAAGCGTTCACCCTGAAATGGGACGCTAACCAGCCATTCTTTACAGGGAGCTTCAGCAGACCAGTTTTTGAGCCATAGAAGCCTACGCATATGTACTATACACAGCGTAAGGCGGGAGGCCTGATGGACTGAATCCTTTATGGCGTCAACCGCAAAGCCTAAGGCTCTAGGTAGATCAGCTAGGGCAAGGCCTGCTGATCTGTCAAGTCCCTCAAGACCTGTTTCAACTGATCCTTCACTGCTTAGCAGACCCCAATAGCTGCTACTGCTGGTTGTGTCACCAAGCTTGCTGTAGAAAGAAGCAGACTTTCATAAGGACTCCAATCTTTTATCTATTGGGTTCTTGAACATTTGGACATTATCCACTGGACATGTCAGTGATTTATACATACAAGAGATTTTCTTGGCCAACACCTTAGACACTGGCAAAAAACTGAGGTGCTCCCGGATGGGAGGGGCTTATATAGGGGAGGGTACTTCCGGTTTTGGAAGTTGCCAGTGCCAGCACCTGAAGGTATCTATATAACCCATTAGTAATGTCGCTCTGTGTCCCGTGATGTACGAGAAAGAAACAGTCCCACATCATGATGTGCAGTGCCATTTGACCTCCAAACATGGTGTGTATTATGGCATCCAAAGAGTTCAATTTTGGTCTCATCTGACCAGACTATATTCTCCCAGTATTTCACAAGCTTGTCTAAAAGTTATGCAGCAAACTTTAAACTTTAAACAAGCTTTAATATGCTTTTTCTTCACTGTGGTGAGCATGCATACAGGCCACGGCGGTTGAGTGCATTACTTATTGTTTTCTTTGAACAATTTTACCTGCTAATTCCAGGTCTTTCTGAAGGTCTTCACAAGTGGTCCTTGGCTTTGGACAACTCTTCTAATAATTATTTTCACTCCTCTGTCAGAAATCTTGCAAAGAGCACCTGGCCATGGCCGGTTTATGGGGAAATGATGTTCTTTCCACTTCCAGATTATGGTCCTAACAGTGCTCACTGGAACATTCAGAAGTTTAAAAATCCTTCTGCAACCAATGCCATCAGTATGTTTTGCAACAATAAGGTTGCGAAGGTCTTGAGAGAGCCCTTTGCTTTTACCCATCATGAGATGTTTCTTGTGTGACACCTTTTTTTAAGCCATCAGTTGAGACTGAACCAGCTAATATTAAACTTGCACTGGAAAAGGGCAGCAGTGCTTTCTAATTACTGATAGATTTCAGCTGGTGTCTTTTTTTTCTTTTCTTACCTAGGCATTTGTTTTTTCCCATTGTTTGCAGAAAATGGCCTGCTCCGAGCTGATGACTTTGTCAATTTTGGATTTGGTTTACTGTCATTCTGTAAAATGAAGACGTTACATTACGCAGAAAGTCATAATTACCACATTTTACACTGTACAATTACATTGACCATGCAAGCCACCCTTTGTCCTGACAGATGTCTGCTGCTCTTCAAAGTCTTAGTTTCTTCATACAATGCTGTGTTGAATCAAAGTGGGTCCAAACTGACCTAATATGTAAGTATTCAAAATACTAACAACATACAAAGCCATTCACAACTCTGCCCCAAGCTACATCACCAATCATGTCTCCAAATATCCAAGCTGTGCTCTCCGCTGCTCTTAAGCTCCCTTGTCTCCTCCTCCCAAGCTTGTAATAACAATTATAATAATATTAATAATAATAATAATAATAATAATAAGTATCTCAATACCCAAAGAGAGAGTTGTAAGCAAAGTTTTGTTTTGCTGATCTTTTACAGCATGGATATGCAATTAGCGGACCTCCAGCTGTTGCAGAACTACAAGTCCCATGAGGCATAGCAAGACTGACAGCCACAAGCATGACATTCAAAGGCAGAGGCATGATGGGACTTGTAGTTTTGCAACAGCTGGAGGTCCGCTAATTGCATATCCATGTTTTACAGTATGCTACATTAAAGCGGAACTTCAATGTTTCATCTTTCCATCTGTTAAATCCTCTGCCCTTGCTGTTTTACCTTTGGATAGTAAAAAAATTTTTTTCTGCCAGTAAATACCTTATACAGCCAACTTCCCGTTTCTTGTCTGGTTCCTTTAAAGCAGTTGTATACCCCGCTTTGCTATTTTTACCTACAGCGGGTGTCTTTTCAGACAAAGCTGAAGCCAAGCTGAAGCCAAGCTTTTGAGACACCCGCCTCGGTGTCTCAAAAGCTTGGCTTCAGCTTCCCGGGTAGGTGGAAGTGGTAAAGGGCGTGACTAGTGACGTCCGGCGCACACGCCTTCATGACTTCTTCAGGACGTGTGGCTATGGTAATCTGCCTATTTTGTATATCACTTAAATGCTGCTTCATTCGACCACCAAGAGAATGGAGAAATACCAAGTATGAAGAGAAGGTGGCTTATGACATACTGGGTGCCCGAGAAGCCAATCACTGGGACCTAGTGATGTCACGTTGGAACAGAGAAAGAGAATTCCCAGCCTGTGTAAGTTCCAACCAGAGCAAACCATATAGTTTATCCCAGGCTTTTCTCTTATTTCTCGCAGGGAAACGTAGTGGTGAGGGAGAGAAAGGAGCATAGGCAGCAGAAGAATCACTTAAGTGAATTTGTTGCTTTTCACTGAATATGATTTTAATGTCCTTATTAAATTCATACAGAAAAGCACATCCAATCTACTGTAGATGGAAGCACATTAACCCACCAGTATGTTTCTGGAACGTGAGAAGAAATTGGATCACCCAGAGGAAACCCATGCACCTCAGAAGAACATTCATACTCCATGAAACATATCAATCTATTTCCTTCTCTGAGGTCACAGATTTTTCTAGTTGCTAAGAAATCTAAATAAAATGGCACTTAACAAGTATAAAATCAATGCTTTACATTTGAAAAACCTTGCATTAAAAAAAAAAAAAAAAAAAGAAGAAGGATTCCAATTTTTATAAATCAAGCCTACAATTATATGCATGCATGTGAACCATTTTCATACCATATTCCGCGGAAGTGTTAAAGTTGGTACTTCAGGGGACAACAGATGCCTAACAGATATATATAAAAAAATAAATCAAAAAAAGGAAAGAAAAAAAAAAAGATAGAGAGAAAAATGGCATATCATTTTTTCATTATAATGGTTTTGTGCTAAATGTAATTTTAATTTATATACATTTTTAAATGGTTTTAAAAAAAAATAATTATACAATAAACTTAAAAACAAACATTTAAGGCTCGGTTCACACTGCAGCGATGCAGGAACCCTGCAAATCCAGTATGGGTACCTGCATCGCATGTCTCCCGCCGACGGCTCACACTGCCTTATGCAAACCGCTGAAAGTGTCAATACAAAAGTTAATGACTCCCCCATATCGGGTGCAAACTGTCAATTCGGACAGAAATCGTATCGCATGGGTGTGAACACCCATGTGATCCGATTCTGGTGCGGATCAAAAAAAGGGTCCTGCACGAGTTTGGTCGGAATGTGATGCAAATTCAGCCATGTAATCTGTATGGCTGAATTTGCATCACACAGACATCGCAGTGCGATGCAAATCACATTCGATGTCTGACATTGCAGTGGAAACCGGCCCTTATACATGATAAAGACGTTTTGGTGCACAATGTTTTTTTTTTTAAGACACAGTCCAGCAGCAGCTTACATTGAGGTTCATTCTGTATTGCTGAAATCTCAGATGGAGCTAATGAACTGGTTACTGCTCCGATTTATTCTGTTATGTGTGTAAAGCTAAGGCTGGCTATAGATTATACAATTTTCTAGCTCAATTTTCCTTAAGGCCGGCCATACATGGCTCAAATCTCAAATCCTCAAGTCAAAGGGGAGTAGGTAAAATATATTGTTTGGTTTTTAATCGCCGATAGATACATCTTCTATCCTTTTTAAAAAGGAGGATCAAAAATGGACTAAAAAAAAAACTGAACTGCAAGCATTGCTTAAAGAAGTACAGCCAAAGCTTGTTTGGCTGTACTTCTCCTATGGATCACAGGAGTGCAGTTGGTTTTGCACTTCTGTGACCCGTTTTTAGCTGATAGCAGGCAGAAGCCCGCTGTCGGCTGACGTCACAGAACCAGTCCAGCCTTGGGCAAGATCACGGCAGTAAAGTCAGGATCCGCCCACATGCCTGGACCGTCACCTGGCTCCTGGCGCTCAGCCACCACAACCCAGCGCTCCAGAGAGCAAGGGGGGGCAGAGAAGTCACCAGCTCTCTGCTCAGGGAGCTGTGAGAACTGAGCGATCTGCGGTGTTTGATCGCTTGGTTCTCAGTGTTAGAGCCAGTGTGGGACCAATGCTGCATCCAGCTAGGTAAGTATGATTTAAAAAAAGAAAAAGCCATACTTCTTTATAAAAAGAGGTTTAAAATAGATTATGCTCTTCAAAATTATTAAGATAATTTCATCTAGTGTTTTCAGGTTTATAGAGTGGGGAAGTATGGTCAGAAAAGAAGTAAGCACTAAGTCTTTACTCATTAGGATTGAAATGAAAAGTGGGTTCTGGAATTCAATTCACCAAAAGTTATAATTTAAAGACTGCCATCCCCCAATGTGATATGGAACATACATTACAAAATGTGTTCAGCTTAAAAGAAATGAGTATACAGTAGAACCTCGGGTTGCGAGTAATGCGGTTTTACGAGCGTTTCGCAATACAAGCGTTTTTTTTTTATAAATCCTGACTCGCTTTGCGGACGTTGTCTCGCAAGACGAGTAGAATTCAAGCTTCTAGGGTGTGCAGTGCCGCATTTGGCCAGAGATGCGGGGGGGGGCGGTGCTGCTCAGATCTGCAGCAGTCAGCAGTAGGGTCCACTACCTTAGCGGTGCACACATCTGTCACCTGGCCTCAGGTGACCTGACAGTACCCCCCTCTTACAAGGTCTCCCCCGCTCGGGCCCAGGCTTGGAGGAAAACCTCAGATGAAACCTCCTCAAAACACGAGGCGCAAAAACATCAGATGCAGTGATCCAAGACCTCTCCTCAGGACCAAACCCTTTCCAATGCACAAGGTAATGAAGAATGCCTTTACAGAGTCGGGAATCCAGAATTACTGTCAGATCACCTGATGCACACTGTTGGAGTCAGGAGTGCACAGTTAAGGTAGTGGACCCTACGGCTGACTGCTGCGGATGGAGCTCTGGGTGGTTCAGGAAAGCAGGTCCACTGGAGCACCAACAAAGATCCCACTGGGAGCTAGAGCATAAGATTCCCCAGGGCGTGGAGTATAGTGGTGAGGATGGACTGCGCTGCAACTGGCTCGAGGTCGCGGCCCCCAGGGTCTCCCTGCTCATGCTCACAGTAGGCTACTGGAGGATAGAGAGAAAGCAGCAGTCCAGGACAACAAAGGATAGTCAGGAGATAAGTTCCTGTCCCGCTCCTGAAGCAAGATTGGGTCGGGCTGGACGCTGCTCAGTCCTTCACACGCAGCTTTGTATGAATGAATACAAAGCTTCCTCTGACTGGCTGAGGCAGCGAGGTGGACTGATGACATCATGATCTTCACTTCAGTGGAAGCTTTGTATATACAGTTTATACAGAGTGCACCCAGCAGACATATCGGTTCCTGAACTAAATAGTTTATTTTTGTTTGAGTCAGCTTAGACTATATAAAAGGCAAAGCAATTTTGCATCAGGCATTTGCAACATTGCTAACATACATTTTTTTTTTAAAAACAACACTAACCTGAAACTTTCATCCTCATCTTCATCAAAAAGTTTAACCTGCGTCAGTGCTGGTTGTGATAGCAGCTGCTGTTGCTCTCTCTGAAAGAAGAAACATGTTAACATTTGCTTTTGCAGTATTCATAACTAGAAACAAACTTACCGTACCCTCTGCACACCGAACACTTCCATTCATAGAGCACCTTGATTTATTTTTATTTTTTTGAACAATAGTTTTTATTGAATTTTTTTTGTTTTAGCATACACACAACAGAACAAACATAAGAAGAAAGAAATCATTAAAAGGAAAAAGCCATTTGCAAAAAAAAGTGTAAAATACACTTATTAACATGTCACATGCTGATACATTATGTAAAAATGCAAATATCCACCCCTAGCATAGCTTAGTCTCATACCCAAAAACATACTCTTCTGAAAGCACTTATTTAGGGTTGCAGAACAGCATTTGTTATTTAGCATCACGCCTGTCTCACCCCGGAATGCAGGTCTTCATATTCTCTACCTCCACCGGTTATACGACTCAGAATGACCCACTGCAATCCTTACATTTGAGCAACCATATTGTAATTGTATTAAGCAACGCGTTTCCACGTAGCTGATTCGTGGACTTTTGAGAGAATAGCCAGTACCCATCAATATAGACCCTATGCATTCACCACAAGCCTGCCTAATCATCCACTCTGCAGTAACCTGAAAGAAACCAGTGCAACTGAAGCCAGTCCAGACACCGCTAGCCATGGCTCCCAAATTTTGTAAAATGTATTCGGTGTGCCCCTTACCTTGATTTTTTAAATGAACAACAAGACAAGGCTTTGATTTGATATGGTAGAGAGGAGGGGTAGTGACACCACATGTCATCCTACAGTGATTTCTAGATTTCCCAGCAGCTCATCAGATATAAGATATGCATATTTAAAAATGATTGCTGTTTTTATATAAAAAAAAATGAGAATTTACAAACATGTTAAACTTACCTGTTCTGTTGCAGTGGATTTGCACAGAGCAACCCAGATCCTCCTCTTCCCGGGTCCCTCTTCTGTGCTCCGGGCCTCTCCTTCCTGTTGAGTGCCCCCACAGCTAGCAACTTGCTATGGGGGCACCCAAGTCAAGCTGGAGCTCTGTGTGTCCATACAGACACGGAGCTGCGGTTCGGCCCTGCCCCCTCTCTCCCCTGATTGGCTAACTGACTTTGATTGACAGCAGCGGGAGCCAATGGCACCGCTGCTGTGTCTCAGCCAATCAGGACGGAGAGTCCCAGATGGCCGGAGACATTAATGGACATCGTTGGACAAAGATTGGGCTCCAGTATTAGGGGGGCTGCTGCACACAGAAGGCTTTTTATTTTAATGCATAGAATGCATTAAGATAAAAAAAACCTTTGGACTTTACCCTTTAAGCCCAGTACACACGGGATAAATGTAGTCGGCATTGGCCAGTTCAATAGAAACCAGCCAACATTCTGCCCGTGTGTAATCGAGACAGTCCGACAGAAGCCGGCTTTAATTTGTTAGACAAGGCCGAAAAAGGTCACCCAATCGACTCACAATCAGCACTCTCAGCCAATGACTGGAGTGTTCTGGTGGGGGGGCATCTCCCTGTCAGAACACAATAGAACAGCAGGGGAGATCGCTGTACTAATGTTGGATAGTTAGTACAGCGGCTCCTCCTGAGCGGTCAGTTTTTTGTCGTTCAGCCCTACTAGTGTGTACAAGGCAATGAATACACTAATCAGTATATTGTGGTGCTGGGACCTCTCCGTGTAGAATAATTAGTTTTTGGCTTTGAGAATTTTGGAGTAGGAAAAAAGGGTATGCAAAAAAGGGGTTAACTTTAAAGAAGAAAGAGTTTACAGAAAGGTTTACAGAAAGAATTCATGTGAAGGAAGCCTCGGGTTGCATTCACACTATAGCGTCTTGTTAATGCGAGCAAATCATAAGATTTTGCGTGTATTTAAAAAATGCGTGCTGCAGTTGTGGTGCCATCCATTGTTAATGGCGCAGGCAAAACAGACGTGTGATTTTCGTATGAAAAAAAACAAACACACATGACAAATGCAACAAACCACACGGTTAAAAACTTGTGTAGCTTAACGCTCAAAAAGATACATGAGCTACCTAGGCATGTTTGTGGCACATAGGGCAGCCCATTTAAAATTAACGGGCTACACTATGCTATGTATATTGTACCAAAACTCACATACGCGCTGCACGATTTTACGCACACTCCCAAAATGCCATCATGTGAATGCAGCCTTAGGGTAAGGCATTGCTCTCAGAACCAGGAGTTTTGAAAGTTGGTGCATTGAGAATAACATAACAGCAGTTCTAATCATTCCGCAGACTATCCAAAACAAAAAAAACAAAAATTACTTAAAAGCGGAGGTCCGCCGAAAAAAAAATAATATTAAAAGCCAGCAGCTACAAATACTGCAGCTGCTGACTTTTAATATATGGACACTTACCTGTCCAGGGAGCCCGCGATGTCGGCAGCCGAAGCCGATCTGTCCGTCAGCTCTCGGCTGCTGCCGCTGCCATCCTCGGTAAGGGAATCAGGAAGTGAAGCCTTGCGGCTTCACTTCCTGGTTCCGTACTGTGCAAGCGCGAGTCGCGTCCTCGCTGGTCCCTGTTGTCTTCTGGGACCTGTGTGTTTCCCAGAAGACAGCGGGGGGAGGACAGAGTAGGCGCCGAAAGTGGCGTAGGTCACCGCGTTGGTCTATGCCAGGAAGTGGGAGCAAATACATGTATTACACAGGTATCTGCTCCCTCCTCCCCTCTGAAAGGTGCCAAATGTGACACCAGAGGGGGGGGGGGGGAGGATTCCAAAACGTGGAAATTCAATTTTTGGGTGGAACTCCGCTTTAAAGAATAATGAAATCAACCTATCCTTTTGTAGCGCACCCCTCACTCCACTCTTGTCTTCAGTTCGTCTTTCTCTTGTCTAGGGGTATCTTAGAGGAGAGGGAGCGGGGAAACCATGCCTGGCCTCCACCACGGGTGTCAGTGCGGTATAAGCAACGTTCTTGTTTTACCTTCGGGTCAGTGCTGTGCACCTGGATCCTCCATCCCAGAGTTACTTTGAACAATGTCTGTCAGGAAATGAGCCCCACACCATTAAAGTCCAACACTCCTTTATTCTCATGCGAATGAACACAATCAGTTGAACTCCCTTGAGGAACAGAACAGGAAAGGTGGTGTGGATGCGAATAGGCCCAGACACAATGCGTTCTCCACTTTCCTTCCTGAAAGTGGGCTGTGGTCTCCGAGCGAGGGGAGATTTCCCTCCAGGCGGTCTCCGACGAGAGACTCACCAGTCACCGGCAATATGCTGCACCGGGTCTTCAAGTGAGGAGCTCCCCCCGGTCCATTACGTCTTCTGGATTCGGGTACCCACTCCCGGGGTTCCCTAGGATCTCCTTCCCTCACGGAACTCAGTGTTGGGCACTGAGCTCCAGACCTCCATCCGAGTACCTCACCCCAGGCCAAAGGTGCCTGAGATGGAACACGACCTCCAACTGTCCTCTAGGCCTAGGCCGCCCAGAGGACCGACACGAACCACCGCCCGCAGGCTGAAGGTGCCTGGGACTCCGACCGCGTGACAAAGATGGCCGGCCCCTTTATACCCTCTCCCAGCAAGCACGGCGGGTTCCCCGCCCCACCATACTGCTGCCGAGAGAGGACAAAAAGGAGGCCCGGCACACAGAAATGATTCAACCCCAACCCAGGGCGACAGCGCCACCCACTGGGCCGCAGGAAATTACACATCACTGATGTCTCAGCCAAGTTCAAATTACACCCGGGAAAGTACATACCCGCTACACTTTAAAGCCAAGGAAGTTGCCATCTGCAGTTGTTGCCATAGTGCTTCACATGTGATCAGTTAGGACACCAGTCATTTGATGGCTTGACAGTTCAATTGAGAGTCCAACCAAATGTGATAGTTATCATTCACAGTATGCCTGCAATGTAACTGCTTTGGGAAACCATTAAGTCGATTCGTTTAATTCTACTTGAACTTGGTTTTAGACCTGCTTGACACATTTGATCACTCCTGCATACTGTAACTGCTAATTACTGCCAGGGTTCCTTTGTTTGCTGTGACCTGTAGTGCTGGTTTTATTCAATAAAGGCAACTTTTGTTCAGAGTGCGGCCGTCCAGAGACAACTCTTTGTTCCTGCCTTGCTGATCGCATTGCCTGCACCTGTGATATCTGCACGGTGGATTTTCATCAAGGTTCCCACCTAGAGCGGCCACATCCTCTCCCTTTCCTGCACATATACGTCGGCAGAATGGCACGGCTGTGCAAAGTAATGTATATTTACGTTACTTTGAATTTCACGCTGGCGGCGGCCACCACAGCGCAATTGTCAGTTAAAGCGACGCAGTGCCGAATCGCAAAAAGTGGGCCGGTCATTTGGCAGCCAAATCCTCCGGGGCTGAAGTGGTTAAATGTACTGTGATTGGTATTCATTCTATTCTAATAAAATAGATTATAATGAAACATTTTCTGAATGGCCAAACAGTTAGGCTCAGTGTCCTTTAAGTCTTGACCCTTTCTAGTAGGAAAGTGATATGAAAATCTTAGGACCATACTGGGATTTCTACCTGCCATCACCACTTCATTTGTTTATTACCTTTACTTTCATTACCAACTAAAAACTTAAACAAAAGGAGAACTGATGTTTGGTAAAAGCGGTTGTTTTCAGATTGCCATTTTCAACCACAAGGCTCCGTGCTTACAGTATATATGTCAACCTAGACATTTTTCTTCTGTGGACAGATTTGGCCTTAATAGTGTTTCACACATTTCAAACCATAAACTATAGGACAACAGAAGGGTGACATTCCACTTGGATTTTGTGTTACCAGAGATAAGCACCTGTCTACTGTACTTACCATCACTTCTTCAGCCTCGCGAACAAGCTCAGCTGTTTTTGCCTCCAACTCGGCATTCAGGCGCCTATATAAATAAAAGTACAATGGAATTTGGATCACGTATATTACCAATTTCTGCTCTTTTGTACATTTTGTTAAGCTGGCAATTTCTTTGTTTAACTGGGGGTGAATAATTCTGGGAATCACAGAACCATAGTACAGCAATATGATCCCAAATACAGCAAAGCAATCTATTAAATGATGACATAAAAAAAAAGCACACTGACTTATTGTTTAAGCTGAAGAGATGAATGAAAATCTTTTCTAATGCCCCATACACACGATCGTTTTTCATGCCGTTAAAAATGCCATTTTTAAAAATGGGCAATAAAATCGATCGTGTGTATGCTCCAGAGCATTTTTAACAACGTGAAACACGGCCATTAAAAATTTCGAACATGCTCTATTTTTTCACGTCGTTTTTCATGTCGTTTTTTTTTAACGATGTGAAAAACGATAGTGTGTATGCTTTTACAAGGTGAAAAAAAACGTGCATGCTCAGAATCAAGTATGAGACGGGAGCGCTCGTTCTGGTAAAACTAGCGTTCGTAATGGAGATAGCACATTCGTCAAGCTGTAACGGACTGAAAAGCACGAGGCTGAAAAGCGCGAATCGTCGCTCAACAAACTTTACTAACATGAAGGGTGGCGCCATCCGAATGGAACTTCCCCTTTATAGTGCCGTCATACGTGTTGTACGTCACTGCGCTTTGCTTGATCGTTTTTTAAAATTATTGTGTGTACGCAACACAGGCTTGAGAGGAAACATGAAAAAAAACGACGAGAAAAACGTTGGTTTAAAAAATGTCATGAAAAACAATCGTGTGTACGCCGCATTAGACATGTGGTGGGTCTTTCACTCTCTTATGGGATGGTGATAGGAGAGATCTCTAATGCCGCTTACACACGAACATTTTTCTCGTCAGGAAAAATTAAATTTTTTCTCTTTGACGAGAAAAACGACCGTGTGTGGGCTTTTGATCATTTTTCCCGACGAGAAAAACGGCATTAATCACGATGAGAAAAAATTAGAACATGCTCAAATTTTTCTCGTCGTGATTCATGCCATTTTTTCCCACGGCAGTTTTCCCATAGGGAAACACTGCCAGGGAGCCCACACACGGTCGTTTTGCTCGACCAAGAGAAAAAATGTCGGGAAAAACGGCCGTGTGTAGGGGAACAAGCCGTTCCTCGTTTTTCCCGTCTATTTTCTCGACGGTGTTTTCACCGTCGAGAAAATCGATCGTGTGTACGCGGCATAAGAACTTGTACTTATCATCAGTATATGGATAAAGCAGTTCTTGATTCCCCTACTGAGGAAGGGAGTGAAACTTCTCTGGTGGGCCTCCCTTTCTCTGGTGGGCCTCCCTTTTTTTGTTAGAAGTTCACGTGTGGCTTTTGGTTTTAAAGGGGCAATAAAACTTTTTGGTGAAAGGGTATATGTCTGGTAAGCAGCATTATTGGCATGAAATGGATTGATGTTTAACATCTTTGTGAGTAACATATTTTCTAAATAATTTTGGGCTTATAACAACTTACTACAAAATATCACCTTTGTGATACACCTTGAGCAAACGGTGTATGGGACTGCATGACCTTTGGGTTAGAAGAAAGAGGATAGTTCTGGTGACAGTCTGTCGCATTCACATGTACGGAGGAAAAACATGGCTATGACTCTAATTTTGGAGGCATCTATTCCTGGTGAGCTTTTAACCACTTGCCGACTGCCTAACGTAGATATACGTCGGCAGAATGACACGGGCAGGCAAAGCAACGTACCTGTACGTCAGGGCTTGACAAATTTGCTTTGAATCTAGGAGCCAGCTGAAAAAGTAACTGTACGTTGTTGCCTATCGGCCGAGAGCTCTGTGACCTTGCCCGCGGGACCGGCGGACTCGATGTCTGCCGGTGTCCCGCGATCATGTCACGGAGCTGCAGTACAGGGAGATGCCTATGTAAACAAGGCATTTCCCTGTTCTGCCTAGTGATAGGACAGTGATCTACTGCTCCCCGTCATCGGGAGCAGTGATCACCATTGTGTCACTTGTAGCCCAGCCCCCTCACAGTTAGAATCACTCCCTAAGACACACTTAACCCCTTCCTCGCCCCCTAGTGTTTAACCCCTTCCCTGCCAGTGTCATTTACACAGTAAATAGGGCATTTTAATAGCACTGATCACTGTATAAATGACAATGGTCCCAAAAAAGTGTCAAAAGTGTCCGATGGGTCCTCCGCAATATCGCAGTCACGATAGAAATCGCAGATCGCTGCCATCACTAGTAAAAAAATAAATTAATAATAAAAATGCCATAAAACTATCCCCTATTTTGTAGACACTATAACTTTTGCGCAAACCAATCAATATACACTTATTGCTAATTTTTTTACCAAAGATATGTAGAAGAATACATATCGCCCTAAACTGAGGAGAAAAAAAAAAAAATTTTATATATTTTTGGGGGATATTTATTATAGCAAAAAGTAAAAAATATAGCTTTTTTTTCCAAATTGACGCTCTTTTTTTGTTTATAGGTAGCGCAAAAATTTAAAACCGCAGAGGTGATCAAATACCACCAAAAGAAAGCTCTTTTTGTGGAAAAAAAAAGGATAGCAATTTTGTTTGGGTACAGCGTCGCATGACCGCGCAATTGTCAGTTAAAGCGACGCAGTGCCGAATGGCAAAAAATGGCCCGGTCATTGGGCAGCCAATTCTTCCGGGCTGAAGTGGTATTAAAAGGAGAAGTATGGGATGGGTTAAGTAACTAGTACATATTACATTAGTCACATATCAGCTAATCTTTTAGTTTTTAGAGCATGTGCACATGAACATTCCTTCTGCTGGCAAAAACGGTCCATTTTCAGTTTGAAAGGTTCTCAGGGGGTGTAAACATCTGCACCAACAAACCCTCTGCCTCTGTCCCCCCTCTCCTAAGAGACGTGGCTGTGCTGATAGATAGTGCTGTGTATGAGAATCTACACTATATATTTCTATCAGTGACTTCTCTCACATTACACTCACTGAAGTGCTTAAATCTCTGCCGACTCTTCTGAACATTAAAACATGCTGCAGAGGAGGAGGGAGGGGGAGGAGAGAGGAGTGAGAAGGGAGGGGGGAGTAGCTATGCTCTGTGAAGTCTTAGGAACAGCAGAGGGAGGAGAGCCGACATCAATCAAGCAAAATGACAGGAAAGGGGGTGGATCCAGACTTCATATCCAGGCCATTGTCGGGATGATGCTGTATCAAAGACTGTAGAACCTCCCACAGGTATTTATCTCGATTTTAACAGAATGGGGGCACTTCTGAGAGGGCTGGGAGGGTTTATAGATAGCAGCTCACATAGAATAGATGTAAGCAAAAAAAAGGAAACCCATACTTCTCTTTTAAGTAGAACACATTAGGAGACCTGACTTTTGATAAGATAGTGATATCAGTTTGCTTTGTGAGTACAAATAGTTTTTTTATAACTATTTATAATATACTATGCTATGGTGATGTCTCTCTTCTAAAGCCGGGCACACACGGACCAGATGTCAGGAGAAAACGGCCGGTTGGAAAACCAGCAGCCGATCGACTCCCGATCAGAGGTCCCATCAACTGGCAGAGAACGCTGATCTGATTATTCTGACGGGGGGGCTGTCCCCCTGTCAGAACACAACAGCTCAGCGGGGGAAGTCGCTGAACTAACCTCGCATGGTTAGTACAGCGGCTCTGACCGGAGCTGTCAGTTTTTTATTGTTCAACCGGCGGTGTTGTGAACAAGCTCCAATTACAAGGTTTCATTTTGTACTGGTATCCTTGTTTATTGCTTTGCCAACATGTAGTACTGCACCTTGCTTGTTATGTACTACTTTGAAAGCTGGGGATGAAACTAAATTTAAAAAAAAGCACCTTCCAAAAAAATTGGAATTCATTTTTTTAATTGTATAATTTAAAGATAAATAATATACCATAGTTACTAACAACATCCTTTGAAAAGGGTCTTGGGCTTGGCACAATTACATATAGTGCAATCATGGCCTGGAGTGTAGCCATGGCTTTTTGGCTCTCCCCTGACTCTTTGCCCCCAGCTGCCTCAGTGGACAGGCAGATGCTGCATTCTGGCTAAAGATTCTTTTCAATTTGTCTTGCCAACAGACTGGCAAACACCACAAGGATATGAGTCCCCCCGTCAGTCAGCCAATTCTGACATCAATTGCTATGGTATGCCAAAAATTCAGATGAGGCTCAAAGCAGAGCAGCTTTATAATGACTCTACTTTTATCAATATGTGGATATCAAAGGCTGAGGTGAGCTATTGAACCACTAGTTTAAAAGGAGAAGTCCAGCCAAAGCTCATTTGTCTGTACTTCTCCTATGGATCACAGGAGTGCAGTTCGTTTTGCACTCCTGTTAACTGTTTTCAGCAGAGAGTGGGCTGAAGTCCGCTCTCTGCTGACGTCATGCATGTCAGTCCAGGCACCGCGTCATCACGACAATAAAGTCTGGATCTGCCAGGTGCCTGGACTGACACCCGTCTCAGCCTCTCAGCGAGCTGATGAGAGCCTGAGCTTGCCGCTCCGCCCCCTCGACAGTCCAGCGCTCCAATGAGCGAGAAGGGAGCAGAGCAGAGAGCTGTGACTGACAGAGCTATGAAAACCGAGTGATTGGCGATGTTCGATCGCTCGGTTCTTAGTGCAAAGGGGCCGGGGGACAGATGCAGCATCGGACTCATGCTGCATCCACCTAGGTGAGTATGAATAGGGGGGGGGGGGGGGGGAACCTTTACTTCTCTTAAGAACGCTAGTCAAAAACCACTGCTGTAAAGAGTGAAAAAAAAAAAATATTCTACTCACCGAAAAATCTATTTTTCCGAGTTCACTAAAGGACGCAGCCCAGTAACAATCTTCATTGTAGGGTTACTGACAGGAGTAGGACACTAAGCCTATGGGCAGCCCTTACTTATGGCCAAAACCCCATCTGCTATAGGCAGCTCAGTTAGTTACAAAGCAGCACAGAAACAATATCAGCGGGGTGGAAAATCCCGTTTTCTGTCACGTTCATTAACCACTTAAGCCCCGTACCAATATGCAGCTAAAGGACCAGGCCCCTAGTTGCGATTCGGCACTGCGTCGCTTTAACTGACAATTGCGCCGTCATGCAACGTGGCTCCCAAACAAAATTGGCGTCCTTTTTTTCCCACAAATAGAGCTTTGTTTTGGTGGTATTTGATCACCTCTGCGGTTTTTATTTTTTGCGCTATAAACAATAACTATAATAAATATCACCCAAAAATATATATATAAAAAAAAAAAAATTCCACAGATTAGTCCGATACGTATTCTTCTACATATTTTTGGTAAAAAAAAATTGCAATCAGCGTTTATTGATTGGTTTGCGCAAAAGTTATAGCGTTTACAAAATAGGGGGTAGTTTTATGGCATTTTTATTCTTTTCTTTTTTTTTTACTAGTTATGGCGGCGATCAGCGATTTTTTTTTTGCCAAAGCTCCTGAACTCAACTACCGTATATACTCGAGTATAAGCCGAGATTTTCAGCCCTTTTTTTGGGGCTGAAAGTCCCCCCCCTCGGCTTATACTCGAGTCAGCAAAATTTTTACATTGTAAATATTACCTGTAAAGAAGTTGTGGCTGCGGCGTCCATCGTTCAAATTCCGCGGCGTCCATCGTTCAAATTCCGCGGTCTCTTCCTGTTCCTTCCTTGATAGGCGAGTCTCAGCAGACACTCTCCGCCTATCACGAACGTTCTCTCATCCTCAGTTTTCCAGCAGACGTCTGTGATTGGCGGAACACCCAACACAGTGTCTGCTGGGAAAACTAAGGATGAGAGAATGATCGTGATAGGCGGAGAGTGTCTGCTGAGACTCGCCTATCAAGGAAGGAACAGGAAGAGACCGCGGAATTTGAACGATGGACACCGCGGAATTTGAACGATGGACGCCGCAGCTTCTTTACAGGTAATATTTACAATGTAAAATAGGGAACAGCGAGCTAGGGAACAGTGGGGCATCGGCTTATACTCGAGTCAGTAAGGTTTCCCAGTTTTTTTGGCAACATTAGGTACCTCGGCTTATACTCGAGTCGGCTTATACTCGAGTATATACGGTACATAAAAGCCTTTGTGACCATGTACACATAGACTTTTAGCAGAGTTTAGGAGCTGCTGCGTTTAGGTAGGAAGTTGAATCTCCCTCTCCTGAACATGAAAGGATCATGTTCAGGATAGAAACGTTTTGACCAATGGTTGCAGGAAAACGCAATTTGCGTCTTTGCTACGTTTTGCATTTTCCTGCGGCCGAGGTCAGGGTAGGCTATTGTACATGTTGCCTAAGGGAGGAAACAAGAACCTCATACTTCAGCCTTCAAAACCTTGCAGCCAGCACATCAACCTTGTAAAACATGGTAAAGGTATGGACAGACAACCAGGTAACAGCCTTGCAAACCTGAGATATGGAAGCCCAAGGGCCCAAAAAGCCCAAGATGCACCAATTGTCCTAGTGGAGTTTACCATGACGGGAAAGGTAAGTGATTGACTCTTAATGGCATAGGCCTGAACAACAGTCTTCCTAATCCATCAGAAAATAGTGGCAGAGGAAGATTCACCCTGCCAAAAATACAAAAGCAAAATGTGCAACTAAATCCTTATACACACGATCGGATTTTCCTCGGACAAAGCGTAGGACTTTTGTCCGAAGGGCGTTGGCCGTGGACTTGTCTTGCATACAAACGGCTAAGAATTGTTTTCCAACAAACACGAAACTACGTGGTTTTTCAGCTCTTTACTGCCACCCTTTGGGCAACTTCTGCTATTGTTGTCTGATGTTTAGCATTGGTTCTGAGCATGCGTGTTTGTACTTTGGATTTTAGTCCGATAGATTTGTGTACACATGATCGGATGATCCGAAGTAACACATTTGTTGTCGGAAAGTTTGAGAGCATGCACAGCGAACATTTGGCCGTGGAAATTCCGTCAACAATTGTCTGATGGAACATACAGACGGTCGGATTGTCCGATAAAACACGTCCGTCGGACCGTTGTTGTCGGAAAGTCCGATTGTGTGTATGGGCCTTAAGAGTACCATTAGTGAGCTAGGTCCTCACTCCGAGATACTAGGCTGCCTATAGCAGGTGGGGGTTTTGCCACCGGTAAGGGCTGCCCATAGGTGGTGCTGTGTTGTTTTTTTCTGCCCAGTGCCCTACGCCTGAAGGTGGCGGCATAACCCTATGGCTAAGATTATTACCAGGCTGTGTCCTTCAATGAACATAATGAAATGAAACGCTTCAAAATTAAAATAGATGGTAAGTACATAAGATCAAATAATAGAGCACTAGAACAAACAAGCTGAAATTCGACTGAAAAATATATTTAAAAAATGTGCTATTCTGTCCTGACCAACAGACTTCTTTAATACATTATTCAGCAGAAAGAAATTGCATTTTAAAACCAAGATAAAACCATACTTGTATTCTTCTTCTTTTGCCAAAAGACTGTCTTGTGTGGCCTTCTTACCAGACTCAGGTACTACATGACCAGCACTGTTTGACTTCCGCACCTAAAAAAAAAGATTTTTTACAAATTTTTATTCGAAAAAAAGACCTTAAAGGGGGTTCCACCCGCAATTTTTTCTTTTTTAAAAGTCAGCAGCTACAAACATTGTAGCTGCTGTCTTTTAATAAGGACACTTACCTGTCCTACTCACCCGTGATGTCAGCCCCCCCGAGGCCGATCCCTCGATCCTGGCAGCTCCCGATGCCGCCATCCTCAGTAAGGGAAACAGGCAGTGAAGCCGTGCGGCTTCACTGCCCGTTTCCTACTGCGCATGCGCGAGCAGCGTGACGCTTTGTGAATGGGCCGGCTGCTCTCTAGGATACACACAGTTCCCAGAAGGCAGCGCGCCCCATTCACAAGAATACACCGAGTGTAGGACGAGGAAGAAGATCCACTGCGGAGGATGAAGATGCAGATTAGGGACTTCCGCATAGCAATCGCTATTTCTCTATGCATCCATAAGACAGAGCCCTGGCTCGGCCCCACCTCCCTCTCTCCTCATTGGCAGATGTCTCCCACTGCTGGGAAAGCCAAAGCTCTCGTGCACATTGCTGGACCAAGAAGGGGCTCAGGTGAATATTAGGGGGGGCTGTGGGGGCAGCCTTTACAGTCACTTTAAAGTTTTTTTGTTTTTTTTAAATAACAAACATGTTCTACTTACCTGCTTTGTGCAATGGTTTTACACAGAGCAGCCCAGATCTTCCTCTTCTTGGGTTCCCTGCCAACACTCCTGGCTCCTCCTCTTCTCCAAGTGCCCCCATAACAGGCCGTTTGCTACGGGGCACTTATGCATGCTCGCTCTAGAGCCCCGCTCTGTGTATTCATAAGACAAATCAATGACAGGCGGCCAGCAACACAGACCTGCACAGATCTCCAAATTCACAACTGCGCAAGTTGGATCTGAACAGGCCTCTTGCATGTCTCTGCACAAACACCCGTACTTTCTGAGCAGCTGAAAACAGCGCTTCACACTGGGATATGGATCGGTATACTTGTGTGAATGAGGCATAGAAGCTTATACAGACCACAAGCAGCTGTACCAACACACAGTCATGGTCCACTCTTATCTCTACCAGAAAGCCAATCTGGAGCAGAAATGTGCATCCAATACAGAGTATATGTAGACAGGAAGTGAATGAAAGTGGCTGCAGGAGATCTGTAGCACTGAGGTATAGAAAAAGTGAAAGCAGCAGTGGCGGCTGGTGCTCAATTTTTCTGGAATGGGGCAGCCCACAGCCTCCCCAGCCAGCTAAATAGATAAATAGAGCTTTCTTTTGGTGGTATTTAATCACCTCTGCGGTTTTTATTTTTTGCACTATAAACAAAAAAAGGCCGACAATTTAAAAAAAAAAAAAAAACATTTCTTACTTTCTGCTATAAAACATATCCAATAAAAAAAATATCTTCATCAGTTTAGGCCAATATGTATTCTGCTACATGTTTTTGGTAAAAAAAAATCCCAATAAGCGTATAATGATTGGTTTGCGTCTACAAACTATGGGATATATTTATAGAATTTGTATTTATTTATTACTAGTAATAGAGACTTATAGCGAGATTGCGATATTGCGGCGGACAACTTGGACACTGACACTTTTTTGGGGACCAGTGAGACTAATACAGTGATCAGTGCTAAAGAATATGCACTGTCACTGTACTAATGACACTGGCTGGGAAAGAGTTAACATCAGGGGCGACCTAAGGGTTAACTGTGTGCCTATCCAGTGTTTTAGTGTAGTGGTGGGGGGGTGTTTTTACTAGGCGAAGGCATGGATCCATGTCCCTGCTTTGCAGGAACTCAGGATCCATGCCTTTCTTACTGACAGAACGGCAATCTGCCTTGTTTACATAGGCAGACTGCCGTTCTGCCTGTGTACTGAACGATCAGCGGATGACGGCAAGCATTGAGTCCTCGGGACACACTGTTTAGCTCCCGCTGTGTATAATCACAGCGGGAGCGAGCCACCAGCAGCGCACACTCGTACCCGCTACCCTGGAAGTGCAGGATCATGTATATATATATACACACACACACACACACACACACACACACACATGATCCTGCACAGCGTAGCAGTAAAAATGCTATAGGGCAGTCGACAAGTGGTTAAAGCAGAATTAAACCCTCCTGTCCTTTACAGCAGGGGTCCCCAACCACCGGGCCACGGCCCACTATCGGGCCGTGGCCTCTCTGCAGCCGAGCCACGGCCAGCATGAAAGAGCCGGGCGGGCGGCATGAGACCTGGGTGGATGAGCAAAGCGAGCGGGCAGGCAAGCAGAGATTACATCTCTCTCCGCCCCCCGCATCACCGCTCTTCCGTCGCCCACAGCCGGTGTTCTGTCAGCCTCAAGGTCGGAGGTGCGGCAGGGAGCAGAGAGATGACATCATCTCTCACCGCCTGCCCCACATCACTGCTCTCCTGCCTTCACTCGGAACTCACCACAGGCCTCTGTGGTAAATGGACCAGTGCTGCCAATGCAGTGATAATTCACATCTGGGGGCAGGCAGCATGGCAAGTGACATTCCGCATCTGGTGGCAGGCGACGTGGCAAGTCACACGCTCAGGGCTCCCACTGATTCTGCATTATGGTGAGTTGAACTATTTCATTTATTACTACAACGTAATATAAGAAATAATGCGCTTCAATCACCATGATACCATATCAAGCACGGTGCCGTGATGATTGAAGCGCTAACACCAGCCATTGCCCACAAAAAATGTGCCCCCCCCCCCCCCAGGCCTTGCCACAATTTTCTTCCACGCAGCCAGTCCCTGGTGCCAAAAAGGTTGGGAACCGCTGCTTTAGAGCCAAGTAAGCTGCTTCTGTTTGATCTGCAACCGCCATGGTGCTGCACATGTGATCAGTTATGACTGCAGCCATTTGATGGTTTGACAGTTTAGTTGAGGACACAAGCACATGTGACAATCCCGACATTCCAAGAATGGAACTGTTTTTGAAACTGTTAAAGGAGTTGCATTCTATGCGTTAAGATAAAAAATAAAAAATCCTTCTGTGTGCTGCAGCTACCCTCCAGCACCCCCTAATACTTACCTGAGCCCAGTCTTCCTCCAGCGATGTCCGCGGGTTCCTCGGCCGTCCGGGACTCTCCTCCTGAATGGCAGAGACACAGCAGTGCCGCCATTGTCTCTCGCTGCAGTCAATCAAAGTCAGTTAGCCAATCAGGATAAAGGGGGTGGGGCAGAAATGGGGCTCTGTGTCTGAATGGAGACATGGAGCTGTGACTTGGCTCTGGTGCCCCCATAGGAAGCTAATTGCTGTGGGGGTCACTCAACAGGAGGGAGGGGCCGGGATCACAGAAGAGGAACCTGAGTGGAGAATCTGGGCTGCTCAGTGCAAAACAACTCCACAGACCAGGTAAGTATAACATGTTTGTTATTTTAAGATACAAATAAATAAAAATAAACAAGACTTTACAATTACTTTAAATTGATGGGTTTAGTTCCACTTTATGATTTACTGCTGCTCAGGGGCTCTGGGCTTCAGCAAAATGGCAGCCTCCAGCAAGAAGAAACCAGAGCAGAGCTGGATGCAATTTACAGCCACACTAATTTTGTTAGCATACCAAATAATGTGGAATGTATGTTCCTTGCTAAGAACATTATTGTTTATCAAGTTTTCATGGGTGGAGTTCCACTTTAAGCCTTTCTTTACAAACTTAGCAGGCCTGTCGTTTGTTGCGCAAAATTGCACGCTTCCCGACACACACATAAAACGTCCTTTAGCAGATGAGCTGGAAACCCCACACATTTTCTAACGTGCGCATTTTTGCAAGCGACAAAGCACATGGCGCACCATGCAGTTTGGTGCCATTTTTAAAAAGGGTCAGTGGCTGCTTTAGCGCATGTAGGAATCGCACTGAAATGAATGGGCGCTCCATCGCACCTCTATGGTGTGACCTCAGCCTTGCTGTAGTGCAGGATGGAGGTGAATTGAATGCAATATTCTATGGAATGAGCCCGATTGTCTCATTTATCCGATGTGATTGTGTGCTGTATGCCCCATACACCTGTCTACAGAGCAGAGAATCCCAATACACGGGGGCTCAGTGCTAAAAATTTATAACAATTCTGCACCGGGCACGGAAATATCACCCGCCTCCATAGCGGCTCACCTTGCGGGAGGACACCGGCGCTCTCCGGTTTTCCGCCATTGCACGATTATTGTTGCAAATACGCACCGGCGTTCAGTTGCTAAGCAACCGTCGTACAGCAGTCTCGCGAGAATCTTCGAGGACACAGAGGGGATGAGGTCACGTGATCTCTGGTGTTGGTGAATTGTTGTGGATTGTGTGTAGAATCCGAGGCTGTGTGTTTTAGGATGACTCTGTCTATCTCCAGCTGAGGAAAGCTGTACACACAGGGAATCCTGGAAATAAACAATGTTTTATGAGGAGGGATTGGGATTGTGTACACTTCTTCCTAAGCCTAAGGGTTCATTCACACTAACAGTTGGGAGATAAACCCCTATGGTTGGACCGCGGTTTACCCCCCCATTCCAAGGTGACCAGATTTTTAAAATGAAATCCGGGGACATATTTTTTTTCTTTTTACTAGTAATGGCGGCAATCAGCGGCTCTTTGCCCGTCGCCGCCCGCCTTGCAGCCTGTCAAGTCTTACTCTCCGGGCCCCGGCTACTACTGGGAAGATCACTCCGCCAGGGAAGGCAGGAAAATAAGCAGGCAGGCGGCTGGCCAGGACTTGAGCCAAGGCAGAAGAACATGTAAGCAGGAGCGGAATGGGCTTGCACCCGAAACTGAAGAAATATTCCCTCCGCTCCGACCAGCACATGATCATCAGAAAGGGGCACAGATAATGGGAAAAAAATATACCCCCCTAAGCTAGTAGTGTAATTCAGTGTGTAATTCATTTTTTATTTTTTTTTTATTTTGCACTGACTGTCTTTGAAATTGCCCAAGCCCCTGTTCAAATCCAATCCGGGGACAAAACTGGGGACAGACTTGGTCCAGGGACAGTGTCCTCAATCCGGGGACTGTCCCCTGAAACCGGGGATGTCTGGTCACCCTACCCCATTCCAACCACTACCCCCTTTAGCTGCTGGGGGTGTAACACATGCCACACCTACGATGCCTTGCTTCACAGTCACGGCTGGGACTTCACTTAATACCCCTGTCGCTTGTTTGGCGTAGCATTCTCTGGGCGTAGGGTTGCTACCTGTCCGGGATTCACCCGGATACAGTGGCGGAACTACCGCCATAGCGACCCACGCGGGCGCTATGGGGCCCACAGCCGAGTGGGGCCCGGTGAGGATGAGCAGTCCTCAAATTTTCCACTCGCACGTGGAAAATGGCTGTTGGCGAGCATGGGGCTGCTTCAAAGTGGGGGGGGGGTGAGCACCGCTGGCACAGTCTCCCAGCCAGGGGAAGAGAGAGGAGAGGAAGAGGCGAGCTGTCCGTATCAGCAGAGAGCGGGATTGCCCGCTGTAATAGCTTTCATTAGAACTTCCAGTGTTCCCAGGGCTCACGTCACATAGCCCCACCTTTTATAGACAGAACGCCAGTCCAATGCGGGACGTGTGACGTCATCAAAGGCATTGGGCCAAGAGGTAGGGATATGTGATGATAAGCCCCGGGAAGACGGGAAATTCAAATGAAAGCTATTACAGCAATCCCGCTCTCTGGTGATCCGGGCGGCTTGCCTCTTCCTCTGCACAGGTGAGGCTGTATTGGGCATAGGCAGGCCAGGCTGTATTGGGCACAGGCAACGCTGTATTGGGCACAGGTCATGCTGCATTGGGCACAGGTCCCGCTGTATGGGGCACAGGTCACGCTGCATTGACACTAGAGTGGCTGTGGGGGGGGGGGGGGCTGTTTGCAGGGCGGGAGGCCCATACAACATTTTGCTATGGGGCCCTGTGATTTCTAGTTACGCCCCTGCCCGGATAGTTCGGGTTTTGAATCATGCGTCTGGGTTTCAGACTGCCTGAAACCCAGACACATTATTCAGAACAGACTGTGGCTTCCTAGCAGGGTTGCTGGCTACAGTGGTCTAAGCAGAGAGTGTCTGTTACACTCTCTTTCACACTGCCCAAAGCCAACACAAACAGTCCCGCCCCCCCCCCCCCCCACACACACACACATAGACGGGAGAGGAGAGACTGCTCGATCAGCTCCTATTCCTCCCGATCCTGCCCATCTGTGTCTGCCCACACTCCAATACCCGGTGCTGTGCCTTAGAAAGTGAGGTGGGAAATTTGAAGCCCAGCAGCCCCACAAATACATCTGGATGAGAGGTGCTGACTGCCAAGGGGTGAGTGAGCTCACCATCCATCCCTGTCTATGACTAATGTCTTCACCCTCCCCCTTCTCTCTCCTGCCTCTAAGTGAGTACGCTAAGGTAAATCAGGGTTCTCAGAGCACCCCTTACATCAGAGTTCCCCTTTACACCAGAGGCCACAATGTCCCCCCTTACATTAGAGTCCTTTCTGTACATAAGAGTTCTCAGTGTTCCCCCTTAAATCAGGGTTCCCAGAGCATCCCTTATGTTAGAGTCCCCAGAGTTTTCCCTTACATCAGAGTCTGAAGACTCCCCCCTTACACTTAAGGGAACTCTGCAGGTTCAGATGTAAAAGGGGAACTCTGTGGACTCTGATGTAAAGGGGGACTCTTGTTTTTAACTTCATATGATTAGAAACTTTATTTATTTGCAAAATATATGTATACCGTATATACTCGAGTATAAGCCAAGTTTTTCAGCCCTTTTTTAGGGCTGAAAATACACCCCTCGGCTTATACTCGAGTCAGTGTACCTGAAGGGCTGCGAGCCTCCATTGTTTAAAAGTCGCGGCTTCCCCCTGATCCCTTCCGTGATAGGCGTTTTCCAGCAGAAACTGTGTTCAGTGTTCCGCCTATCACAGACGTTCTCTTGTCCGAGGATGAAAAGACGTCCGTGATTGGCGGAACACTGAACACAGTGTCTGCTGGGAAACTGAGTCCGAGGATGAGAAGACGTCCGTGATAGGCTGCTGGGAAACGCCTACCACGAAACGGGACCAGGAGGAGACCGCGACTTTTAAACAATAAATGGGCGCCCGCAGCCTGTCAAGAATTTCAGGTACACTGATTAGGGCACGGTGAGGTTGCAATGGGCACAGTGAGGTTGCAATGGGCACAGTGAGGTTGCAATGGGCACAGTGAGGTTGCAATGGGCACAGTGAGGCATGCAAATGGGCACAGTGAGGCGTGCAAATGGGCATTGTTGATCCTCTTTTCCACTTACAGTAGCTGCTGCATTCTCACCCTAGGCTTATACTCAAGTCAATACGTTTACCCAGTTTTTTGGGGTAATATTAGGTATCTCGGCTTATACTCCGGTCGGCTTATACTCGAGTATATACTTATAATAAAATTGCTGTGCACCGCTAAAGTGTTCGGGTTTGACTTGAAGAAAAAGTGGCAACCCTATCTGGGCGCAATCCATTCAAGCGAATTAGGCGGCTCTGCAAGTGCCATGCAAGTGGTTTCGCATCCTCACCACCTGTCAAGTGATCTCTGAAGAGTGATCTGAACAGGGATTGCTCTTCAGAGACCAAAGCAACTGTGAACGAACTCTAATGGTGGCTATACTGGTAAATAATTCATACATCTCAAGTCTCCCGCATTTCTGCGGCGGCACCCGCAAGCGACTTGCGATCTCCCGGGAATGCGCGGTGCGGCGGGGGAACAGCTGTGAACACCGATCTCCCTAGTATAGATTTTTAGCTGAAAGCTGTTGGAGATTGGTGTTCACAGCTGTTCCCCGCCGCACCGAGCATTCCCGGCTGTTTCTTCCAGTTTGCTCCTCCCCCAGCCTCCTCTGTGTCCTTCAAAGCCCCCCCCCCCGTTCACCGTCGGCCCCGTGTTCTCCTCCGCCCCTCCTGTCCTCCTCCTCCGCCCCCCCTAGTCCCCCCCCAGCCGGATCCTCTCCTCTCCTCTCCCGCCAGCTGCGGGGGGAACTGTCAGGAATTGGACACAGTGGGCGAGAATAGATCGCTCCTGTGATAACTGAGTTTATGAATGAACAGGAGCCTCTGTCTCCTGTTCATTCATCTTTAGTGCTGAGAAAGGGACTAGGGAATCCGTGTCCTCATTCCTTTTGTCTGTCTCAAAGGGGAGACCCCTGACATCTCACCAAAGCCCCCCAAATATATAAAAAAATATTGTAAAAAAATTCTAAAAAATGAAAAAGAGTGTTAAAAAAAAAAACTGATACCACTCTCCCCTGCCCCACCAACACTGCCCACTGCCCCACCAACACTGCCAACTGCCCCAACCCCCTCCCCCCAAAAAGGTTTGTGAAAAAAAAATGTAAAAAAAATCTATTATTAAAAATAAAACTGGCATGTCCACTGCCACATACCAACATTTTTGCTTGCGATTCCTGCTTTTTTTTTTATCATAAAGGGGTGCACCAAATCACAGCTTTTGGGCTTTCCTGTGAAAGAGAGCTTCAATTACAGATTTTTGCCTGCAACACCATCTGATGGTGAAATCTTGTATTGTTAATAAAGTGATTCTCAGAGAACTATTGAATAATGTATTTCACGGACTGGCTTCCAGTCTACCACAGTAAGAAACACTGGCACAGTGGTTGGCACAAAGGCTGGCATGGTGGCAATGTGGTCAAAATAATGGGCTCACCTTTTGCCAAGGATGCTTTTTGCATGGAGTATGTATGTAGTTCTTGCATTTTCTTCATGTGTCCTGGCTTCCTATCTAAACACACGCTGCTAGGTTAATTAAGTTTGAATAAAATATGTCCCATGAGCATACTGTGTATATATACTGTATCTGCAGAGGCATTTTATTTAGCATTCTATTAATTACAAAAACAATTTTTCCATCTTTCTTCGCAGTTAGTAAAATACAAAAGTGTATGCAATCCTCCACCATAAGAGTCAGGATATCTACAGCCTGAATATTTGGGTTCAGGTCTACCTCTCCCTGTCCTTTAGCCCGGTCCAGGTCCTCCACATGCTGACTTCATCTACCTGACCCTGGCTCCCATGACCCAACTGCACAAGGGCTCCTCCCAACCTGGCTTATACAGTATGTAGCTCAGCACGGTGTAGGGACAGACAAGTCTTTCGAAGACTGCGGTGTGCCAAGTTTTCATCTAAACTTACCCTGGGGAATCTCCATCTGAGTGTCAGTCAGGAGGACTGGGAAGAGAAAGCAGCCAGGTGCAGCTGGTGGCAGCCAGGTGGGCTAGCATTTTCTGTAAGGGATGGGATCAGTGGCCACAGGTAATCAGAAGGATATGTGATATGCTGTCTCACTCCATATGTGCTACTTTTCAAGGGACTGAGAGTTTCTGCCTATAATGGGCTGTTGCTGAATTGACAAAAAAGCCTGTCAGTTCCCTCAGGAGTGAACCAACAGAAGCTGTGCAAAGTGGAACAAAGTTTCTGCAGGTGGAAGGAAGAAGAGGAACCTGTAAATAGCAAGGAAGTGTCCCTGTATGGATTTCATATATATTTTTTTAATCACATGGTTAGAGCCTGAGGCTCTAATTGGCTTCAAAAAAGGGCGGGCTCCCGGCGCAGAGCACTGCGCCCTGACCCTTCCCAGTTGTGTGGCAATAGCAAATTATTATTCGCTATTGTCTTCCTGATTCTCCTCCCGGCCAATCAGGAAGGGGGTCTGAGACCCGATTGGCCCAAGAGGAAAAGCGATCGTATTGGCCGCCGAGGAGGAGTAGACGCAAGGGAAGCCACCGTGAAGCAGAGGAGAAGGCGACGTGGGGTGAAGCCACTGAGGAGGAAGCGCTGCCCACGACCTAGATGGGGTAAGTGCGGGGCTGGTGGGCTGACGATCAAGCGACGGGGGGGGGGTTGATTCCACCGGGGGTGTGTGGGAGATTTGACCGATCGCCCGGGGGGTGGTGGTTGGATTGGTTGACACCCCTCCTCCCAAAAAAAATGGAGCACCAGCCGCCACTCATACAGGCTATGACATATAGTTATCACATGCAGGCTGGAGATTTAAAGCGGAGGTCCACCCAAATTTTTTTTTTTAAAAGCCAGCAGCTACAAATAATGCAGCTGCTGACTTTTAAAAAATGGACACTTACCTGTCCAGCGCGCCCGTGATGTCGGCAGACGAGGCTGAGCAATCGCTCGGTCCTTAGATGCTGCCGCCGCCATGCTCGGTGAGGGATTTAGGAAGTGAAGCCTTACGGCTTCACTGCCTGGTTTCCTACTGCGCATGCGCGAGTAGCGCGGCGCACCGTCACTGGTCCCCGCTCTCTCCTGGGAACAGTGTGTTTCCCAGGAGACAGCGGGGGGGGACGGGAAGTGGCATAGACTCCCACGGGAGTCTATGCCCGGAAGTGGGTGCAAAGACCTGTCTTAGACAGGTATCTGCACCCCCCTCCCCCTGAAAGGTGCCAAATGTGTCACCGGAGGGGGGGGAGGGTTCCGAAAAGCGGAAGTTCCATTTTCGGGTGGAACTCCACTTTAATTGAAAAAAATAAGCCTTCACCCTGCAGATGAACACTGCCATCTTCAGGCTGAAATGGCTTTTGCCATATCATTAGTGATGTCGCAAACATAAAATTTTCCGTTCGCGAGCGGCGAACGCGAATTGCCGCAAATGTTCGCGAACGGGCGAACCCGGCGAACCGCCACAGACTTCAATAGGCAGGCGAATTTTAAAACCCACAGGGACTCTTTCTGGCCACAATAGTGATGGAAAAGTTGTTTCAAGGGGACTAACACCTGGACTGTGGCATGCCGGAGGGGGATCCATGGCAAAACTCCCATGGAAAATTACGTAGTTGACGCAGAGTCGGGTTTTAATCCATAAAGGGCATAAATCACCTAACATTCCTAAATTGTTTGGAATAACGTGCTTTAAAACGTCAGGTATGATGTTGTATCGATCAGGTAGTGTAAGGGTTACGCCCGCTTCACAGTGACAGACCAAACTCTGACAGACCAAACTCCCCGTTTAACGCACCGCAAACAACCGCAAGCAGTCCATTTGCACAACCGCAAGGCTTTAATGATCACCTTAGATGAGCACAAAGAAAATTTATGTTTTTTTCTATGCAAAATTATCCAGCCGATCGCTTTTGGTCTGTTCACAATGAAGCAACGACCTTATCATCTGGGGTGTGCCAACATTGCCATTGCCAACACACTCATAGAGGTGGTCGCTTCATTGTGATACGCAAGCCCCTTCACCACAACAAGGTAACGATCACGAAGGGGAATTGACACATATATGTGCTTTTTTGTTTGTTTTGTTTTTGCAGCCACAGTGCAGCACCAGAGGCCAGAAAAATTAGGCATGTACACGTGCCTGAAAAATCAGGTATTGTTGCAGCCGCTGCTGTTGCAGCCGCTGCTGTAGCAGCGGGCAGAAAAATTGATGTTTTCCAGGCAGAAAGTGCCCTAAAACATTGCAGCTTGAACCCTAGTTGGTGGCGGATAAGTCACGTAAGTCATCCGGCATGCAGAGATAAAATACAGCAGCGTGTGGACCATTTTTAGCCCAAGGCAGCTCATCTCATCAGGCCTTTTTTAGTCAAATGTATCGCCCACTGTCAGTCCCTTCGGGATCCATGCCTCATTCATCTTAATAAAGGTAAGGTAATCTAGACTTTTTTGACCTAGACGACTTCTCTTCTCAGTGACCAGGGGAGGGCTGGGCCAGGGGGCAGGGTGGCAATTGCCTCCCAGGCCCCCCTAACTTATGTTCAAAATGGCCGGCAGCCACTGCCCGCTACCATTTTCTTTTTTATTCTGGTCTAGGAAGTAGGGCCGGGGGCATGGCCATGGCGGCCGACCACTAGCTGTTGCATTCCGGGAGTTGTAGTCTGCACTCAAGCTTCTGGTGGGTGGAAAACACAGCAGCGCAGAGGAAATTACTACTTCCTGGGACCGGATTCTTGGAAGCAGGCAGAGGCAGGGCGTGCCAGGGAGTTGGGACGCAGGGCTGCAGGGCTGGGCGCTGGCTGCAACTTGACCCCAGGATCAGGAGCGTTACCCCCCCAGGAGACCGTGGCGTGCAAGGACCTGCTGAGCTGAGATCGCTGAGGGGAGAGACCCTGACACCCCTAGCTGACCCCCCATCTCCCCCCCATACACCCCATGTAACCTGCCCCAGTGATCAGGCTGCATTGATGGGCACTGGAGTTGGCTTCACTGATGGGCACTGGAGAGGCTGCATTGAAAAACCAGGTGGGCCATGGATGGTGAGCTGATTCAGCGGTTCAATGGGCCACTTGACTGGACTTGCCCCCCAGGCCTAAGGCCGCCAGCCCTCCCCTGTCAGTGACAATACCTCCTGCTGCACTGAAGGTCCTTTCTGAAAGGACACTTGAAGCGGGGCAGGCCAGAAGTTCTATCGCAAATTGGGATAGCTCAGGCCACAGGTCAAGCCTGCACACCCAGTAGTCAAGGGGTTCATTGCTCCTCAGAGTGTCGATATCTGCAGTTAAGGCGAGGTAGTCTGCTACCTGTCGGTCAAGTCGTTCTCTGAGGGTGGACCCCGAAGGGCTGTGGCGATGCGTAGGACTTAAAAAGCTCTGCATGTCCTCCATCAAAAACACGTCTGTAAAGCGTCCTGTCCTTGCTGGCGTGGTCGTGGTAGGAGGAGGATTACTTTCACCTCTTCCCCTGTTAGATTCCCGTTCTGCTGTGACATCACCCTTATACGCTGTGTAAAGCATACTTTTTAATTTATTTTGGAACTGCTGCATCCTTTCCGACTTCCGGTAATTCAGTAACATTTCTGGCACTTTCTGCTTATACCGGGGGTCTAGTAGCGTGGCCACCCAGTACAGGTCGTTCTCCTTCAGCCTTTTTATACAAGGGTCCCTCAACAGGCACGACAGCATGAAAGACCCCATTTGCACAAGGTTGGATGCCGAGCTACTCATGTCCCGTTCCTCGTCCTCACTGATCTCACTGAAGGTCTGTTCTTCCCCCCAGCCACGTACAACACCACGGGTACCAGATAGGTGACAACGAGCACCCTGGGATGCCTGCTGTGGTTGGTCTTCCTCCTCATCAAAGCCACATTCCTCCTCTGACTCCTCTTCCTCAGACTCCTCTTCCAGCGTTGCCGCAGGTCCAGCAAGCGATGCTGATAAGGCTGTTTCTGGTGGTGGTGATGGTGACCACAACTCTTCCTCTTCCTCTTCACGCTCCAGGAAGAAAAAAAATGGGATGATGTCGCTGATGGTGCCTTCAGTGCGACTGACTAGGTTTGTCACCTCCTCAAAAGGACGCATGAGCCTACAGGCATTGCGCATGAGCGTCCAGTAACGTGGCAAAAAAATTCCCAGCTCCGCAGAGGCTGTCCTAGCACCCCAGTCATACAAATACTCGTTGACGGCTTTTTCTTGTTGGAGCAGGCGGTCAAACATTAGGAGTGTTGAATTCCAACGTGTCGGGCTGTCGCAAATCAAGTGCCTCACTGGCATGTTGTTTCGCCGCTGGATATCTGAAAAGTGTGCCATGGCCGTGTAGGAACGCCTGAAATGGCCACACACCTTCCTGGCCTGCTTGAGGACGTCCTGTAAGTCTGGGTACTTATGCACAAAGCATTGTACAATCAGATTTAACACATGTGCCATGCACGGCACATGTGTCAACTTGCCCAAATTCAATGCCGCCAACAAATTGCTTCCGTTGTCACACACCACTTTGCCGATCTCCAGTTAATGCGGAGTCAGCCACTGATCCACCTGTGCGTTCAGAGCGGACAGGAGTGCTGGTCCGGTGTGACTCTCTGCTTTCAGGCAAGTCAACCCCAAGACAGCGTGACACTGTCGTATCCGGGATATGGAATAGCCCCTGGGGAGCTGGGGGGGTGCAGTTGATGTGGAGCAAGACGCAGCAGCAGAAGAGGACTTAGCCGAGGAGGTTATCGAAGAGGATGGAGTAGGAGGAGTAGAGGAGGTGACAGCAGGCCTGCCTGCAAGTCGTGGCGGTGTCACCACCAACTCCTCTGCAGAGCCACGCATTACATGCTTGGCAGCCGTCAGCAGGTTTACCCAATGCGCAGTGTAGGTGATATACCTGCCCTGACCATGCTTTGCAGACCAGGTATCAGTGGTCAGATGGACCCTTGCCCCAACACTGTGTGCCAGACATGCCATGACTTCCTTTTGCACAATAGAGTACAGGTTGGGGATTGCCTTTTGTGAAAAGAAATTTCGGCCGGGTACCTTCCACTGCGGTGTCCCAATAGCTACAAATTTTTTGAAGGCCTCAGACTCCACCAGCTTGTATGGTAAAAGCTGGCGGGCTAAGAGTTCCGACAAGCCAGCTATCAGACGCCGGGCAAGGGGGTGACTCTGTGACATTGGCTTCTTACGCTCAAACATGTCCTTGACAGACACCTGACTGTGGGCAGATGAGCAGGAACTGCTCAAGGCGAGAGACGTAGTGGCGGATGGTTGAGAGGGGGCAAGGAGGACAGCAGTGGTTGACGTGGCTGAAGATGCTGGACCAGGAGGAGGATGGTGGCTTTGAGCTTGTGTGCTGCTTGTACTCGTCATCATGTGTTGATCCCATAGGCGTTTGTGATGTGCGATCATGTGCCTTCGCAAAGCAGTTGTACCTAGGTGGGTGTTGGATTTCCCACGACTCAGTTTCTTTTGGCACAGGTTGCAAATGGCAACGCTGTTATCAGAGGCAGACACACAAAAAAAATGCCACACTGCTGAGCTTTGCAATGACGGCATTCTGGTGGTGGCAACAGCATGCGTTGATTGGCATGCTGTCTGGCTGACCCCGGGTGCCGATACATGCTGTCTGACTGTGCCACTAGCTCCTTGCGACGACCTACCCCTGCTTCCAACTCGTCTCCTCCTCCTCTCTGTCTCCCCATCTGAACTTTCCCCCTGTTCTTCTTCTCTTCGAGCGGGCACTCACGTGACATCCACATCGTCATCATCAACCGCTTCACTTGTATCTGACAACTCAGCAGAGGAAGCAGCAGCGGGTACAACATCATCTTTATCACACCGTACGTCCATGTGTGTAATGCTGCCTGACTGAGACATATCCCTTTTTATCTACATCCTCTGGCAATAATGTTTGTGCATCACTAATTTCTTCCAACTCATGTGTAAATAACTCCTCTGACAGATCAAGTGAAGCAGCTGTTGTGCTAGTGTTGGTGGTGGCGGCAGGCGGTCGAGTGGTAACTTGAGAGGTGCCCAAAGCTGAGCTGGAGGAGGATGGTGCGTCAAGGTTCCGAGCGGAAGCTGTAGAAGATTGGGTGTCCTGTGTTAGCCAGTCAACTACGTCCTCAGAACTTTTCAAGTTCAGGGCATGTGGCCTCTGAACACTGGGCATTATTCTAGGGCCAAAGGGAATCACAGCACCACGACCACGACAGCCCCTACATTTTTTTTAGATTAGTTTAGTTGTACTATGCATGCAAGCTACTGTGACATCAGATATGAGTGGCACTGTGCACTGGCAGAAGTTGGCACAGTAGACGCTGTAGGCTTGACACACACGCTGGCAGGCAACTGACTGCTATTCTACTGCAGTCAAAACTGTTGTGTTTTTTTTTTTTTTTTTTTTATGTAAGCTACTGTGCCGGAAAAAAAAAAAGAAGAAGACTGAAGTACCAGCCCTAAAAAGGGCTTTTTGGGGTGCTGTCAGGACGCTGTCCTTACAGCAGAGATCAGATGAGTCTTTCAGGAGTGGAGTGAACACTGAATACACTGGCCTAGTTATAGCTTTCCCTATTAAATCAGCAGCAGATACACTGTCCCTCCTCTCGCTAAGACTGCAGCTTCAGAATGAATCTAAAACGGATGCTGTCCAGAAAAAAAAAAAAAAAGCAGACTGATGTACCAGTACCAGCCCTAAAAAGGGCTTTTTGGGGTGCTGTCAGGACGCTGTCCTTACAGCAGAGATCAGATGAGTCTTTCAGGACTGGAGTGAACACTGAATACACTGGCCTAGCTATAGCTTTCCCTATTAAATCAGCAGCAGATACACTGTCCCTCCTCTCACTAAAGCCCCGTGCACACGATCGGATAACCTATGGATTTTCGTCCGATGGATTTGTCCATCGGAAATCCGATGAAACTGTTTTTCATCAGTCTTGGCCATACACCATCAGTCAAAAAACCGACCGTTCCAAACGCGGTGACGTAAAACACTCCAATGAGCCGAGAAAAATGTAGTTTAATGCTTCTGAGCATGCGTCGACTTGATTCTGAGCATTTGAAAAATCAAATAATGAAAAAATGGACTGCCGCACTCCAAAAACCTTTCGGTGGCTTTTATTTAAGATGACATCAAACAAATGGCACTACAAGTCACAGCAAAGCAAAGGAACAGCTAACGCGTTTCACACTTTTAAATAGTGCTTACTCATAGCTGGACTTGATTCTGAGCATGCGTGGGTTTTTTAACCGATGGACTTGCCCATAGACGATCGGAAATTCCCATCGGTTTTTTATCCATCGAAAATTTTTAAAACAAGTTCTATTTTTTACAACCGATGGAAAAAAGACAGATGGGTACCATACACGATCGGTTGGTCTGATGAAAACCATCCATCGGACGGTTTTCATCAGTCAAACCGATCGTGTGTACGGGGCTTTAGACTGCAGCTTCAGAATGAATCTAAAACGAATGCTGTCCAGAAAAAAAAAAAAAGCAGACTGATGTACCAGTACCAGCCCTAAAAAGGGCTTTTTGGGGTGCTGTCAGGACGCTGTCCTTACAGCAGAGATCAGATGAGTCTTTCAGGAGTGGAGTGAACACTGAATACACTGGCCTAGCTATAGCTTTCCCTATTAAATCACCAGCAGATACACTGTCCCTCCTCTCACTAAGACTGCAGCTTCAGAATGAATCTAAAATGGATGCTGTCCAGGAGGTGGGAGGGTCTGGGAGGGAGGGTATGCTGCTGATTGGCTGGAATGTGTCTGCTGACTGTGAGGTACAGGGTCAAAGTTTGCTCAATGATGACGAATAGGGGGCGGACCGAACATCGCATATGTTCGCCGGCCGCGGCGAACGCGAACAAGCTATGTTCGCCGGGAACTATTCGCCGGCGAATAGTTCGGTACATCTCTACATATCATCAGTTTTATATTATAATGGAATTAGAGAAATAGAGAAAAAAATATGTAAATTGTGTTCAATTTGCACATTTGTCAGCATAGCATTGCACATTGTCATTTATTTGTGAATACCAAATATAAGTGTAGCGGCCCTCTCTCTCTCCTCTCTTTATCAGCTCGTCAGTCTCTTGTCTAGGGGTACCTTAGAGGAGAGAGTGCGGGGTCACCACGCCAAGCCTTCACCGCAGATGCTTGTGTGGTGTAAGCAAAGTTCTTATATTACCTTTGGGTCGGTGTTCTGCACCTGGAGCCTCCAAAGAGAGTTACCTTGAACAATGTCTGCCAGAAAGCGAGCCCCACACCATTAAAGTCCAACACTCCTTTATTCTTCTCAATGCACAAGTGAACACAATCAGTTGGACTCCCTTAGAAAACAGAACAGACAAGGAGGTGTGGATGCGAGTGGGCCCAGACACAATGAACTCTCCACTTTCCTTCCTGAAAGTGGGTTGCGGTCTCCGAGTGAGGGGGAATTTCCTTCCAGGCGGTCTCCGATGGAAGGCTCACCTGTCACCGGCAATATGCTGCACCGGGTCTTCAAGCAAGTGTCTCCCACCGCCTTCCGGATTCGGGTACCCACTCCCAGGGTTCCCTAGGATCTCCTTCCCTCGCGGAACTCAGTGGTGGGCACTGAGCTCCAAACCTCCATCCGAGTACCTCACCCCAGGCTAAAGGTGCCTGGGATGGAACACGACCTCCGAACGTCCTCTAGGCCTAGGCCGCCTAGAGGACCGACACGAACCACCGCCCTCAGGCTGAAGGTGCCTGGGACTCGACCCCTTGACAAAGATGGCCGGCCCCTTTATACCCTCTCCCAGCAAGCACGGCGGGTTCCCCGCCCCACCATACCGCTGCCGAGAAAGGACAAAAAGGGAGCACAGCACACAGCAATGGTTCAACCCCAGCCCAAGGCGACAGCGCCACCCGTGGGGCTGCAGGGAACTGCACATCACTGGTGTCTCTGCCAGTTTTAAACACACAGAAAAGTGTATACCCGCTACATAAGCCTTATAAAGTAAAACCTTGGTTTGAGAGTAACTTGGTTTGAGAGCGTTTTGCAAGACAAGCAAAATGTTCTAACAAATTTTGCCTTGATATACAAGCAATGTCTTGATATAAGAGTAGCGTCATGTCACAACTGAGTATAAAAAAGAAGAGAGGAGCCTCTAAGTCAGGCATGTCCAAAGTCCGGCCCACGGTTTCGGACGGCCCGCCTAATAATTTTGACATATATATCTTTTGTGGCCCCCAACGAATCCCCGAGCGCTGGGGGCCACAAAAGATATAAATGCTTGCTGCCTTGGAGGAGACAGGACAAGTGCCGTACAGGATACAGGAGTATTTCCTGTTTACAGGCATCCTGTGTAAAAGGAAGTGCCGCTGCCATTGGACAACTGTTCTGTCCATCACAGGAGGCGGAACTTTCAAATAAAGAGGCAGCCGAGAAAACAGGAATTTCTCCTGTATGTCTGTCGGCGCTCGTCCCGCCCCCTCCCTGTCTCCTAAAGGCTGCAGGTGGACATGAATCAGGCTGCACTGACGAATGGTGAGTCTGCATTTATGTCAATGTGGGTGCTGAATTAATGGTAATATGGTTGGTGCTGCATTCATGGAACTGTGGGTGTTGCATTAATGGCAATGGAGTGTGGCATTCATGGCAATATGGTGGGTGGTGCAATTATGGCAATATGGTGGATGCTGCAATTATAGCAATATGGTGGGTGCTGCAATTATGGCAATATGGTGGGTGCTGCAATCATGGCAATATGATGGGTGCTGCAATTATGGCAATATGGTGGGTGCTGCAATCATGGCAATATGGTGGGTGCTGCAATCATGGCAATATGGTGGGTGCTGCAATCATGGCAATATGGTGGGTGCTGCAATCATGGCAATACGGTGGGTGCTGCAATCATGGCAATACGGTGGGTGCTGCATTCATGGCAATACGGTGGGTGCTGCATTCATGGCAATACGGTGGGTGCTGCATTCATGGCAATACGGTGGGTGCTGCATTCATGGCAATACGGTGGGTGCTGCATTCATGGCAATACGATGGGTGCTGCATTCATGGCAATACGGTGGGTGCTGCATTCATGGCAATACGGTGGGTGCTGCAATCATGGCAATACGGTGGGTGCTGCAATCATGGCAATACGGTGGGTGCTGCAATCATGGCAATACGGTGGGTGCTGCAATCATGGCAATACGGTGGGTGCTGCAATCATAGCAATACGGTGGGTGCTGCAATCATGGCAATACGGTGGGTGCTGCAATCATGGCAATATGGTGGATGCTGTATTCATGGCAATATGGTGGATGCTGTATTCATGGCAATATGGTGAATGCTGTATTCAGGGCAATATGGTGGGTGCTGCATTCATGCCAATATGGTGGGTGCTGCATTCATGGCACTTGTGAGGCTGCAGATGGGCACTGATTAGGCTGCATTGATGGGCACTGACCCTTATTTTGCTTCACAGTTCTTTATTTAAAATGTAAGATTTCTTCCTGAAACTTCCTTTTTAAAGTTAAGGTGCGTGTTTTAAGCCGATAAATACGGTATATCCAAATAACACAAAATTATATATTATGTGCAACCAGCAGTGATACTGGCAATAAAATGTCCACAAAAATACACATGTGATATAAGTCCATAAATGAATAAAATGGTGACAGTGTAACAAAGTGTCCTATGAAGGATTGAAGACCAAGGAGGAAGGTAGACCGTGGGGGGATAGGCAGTAGGAAAACCAAATCCACTGGAAAAAACACCCGTGTCCACCACCAGTATATAGGCTGCTTACCAGAGGTAAGAATCAAATGAACTCATCTGCAATTCCAGAGGGTGAAAAACCAGATCATCTCGGAGTCTGACCAGAGACTGAATCTCAACAGGTATTCCCCAGAAAGAAAAAAGGAAGCTCGATGGTGCATTACCAAATGACAATTTATTTAAAAGGAAAGATTAAAAACACTTACAAAAATGAAGTGTAAATAAGACAAAGCGGCCGGCCGGTCCGCCGATACCTGTCCCGTAGTGATGACGTCAGCACGTACACCTCCCGACGCACGTTTCGTGTTCCTACACGTCGTCAATGGGGATCAGGTGACGTGCTGACGCATCACAAGATATAGTAACAAGGAGCCAAGCCTCACTCTGAGCGACCCATGGGTGCAGAGCAAAAAGCCAAGCCTCCATATCACCGCGTGGACTTAGCTCCAACCATGATGTGAACCAAGCCTCACTATGAATTCCAGGCAAAGGTTCACATACTGCATAAAAAATATGACATCGGACCAAAATCAAATGGCAAAGGATGACATATATATTAAAAAAAAAACTAGCGCATCTGTTTATTTTATACCTTTTGTCACCTATATGCCATCACATATCACAGTTGCTGCTTTTATTGTATTGTTCATAGATAGCGCAGTTTTTTCCTTTTTTATTGTATTTTTTGATATTTAGTACTGCAGCTTTCTCACACAATTTGGTTTGTGTCATCACGTATCACTTCCTCACGTTCACTTATTCATTTTGTAAGTATTTCCTTTCTTTAGTAGGAGGATGGATATTTTTGAGTTCAGAGCCACTAGGGTGGTGAACACTGAAGGTGTTTTTGAAGCCTTCACAAATGAGGAAGGTGATCTTGGAGGGCTTTTTATGCGTCTTAAGAACCTCATGGTTTCTGAGACACATACCCAATGGGATATTGCTTATCTAGAAACATACGTTAAAGTGGAGCTCCACCCTAAATAGCAACTTTTGCTATTTGGAACCCTCCCCCCCTCCGGTGTCACAATTGACACCTTTCAGGGGGGAGGGGGGTGAAGATACCTGTCTAAGACAGGTATTTTCACCCACATCCGGGAGTCCTGTCTCCGGGAATCTGCGGGAGTTACGTCACTTCCCGCAGACTTCCCTTGGTGTTCTGGGAGACACTCGGCTCCCAGAACACAGGAGCACCAATCAGAACGGCGCAGCGCGACTCGCGCATGCGCCGTAGGGAACCGGGCATGAAGCCGCAGGGCTTCACTTCCTGGTTCCCTCAGCGAGGATGGCGGAGGGAGCAGCAGAGCGACGAGCGGTCGCTCGTCCTCTGCTGCGGACGTCGCTGGACTCCAGGACAGGTAAGTGTCCAAATATTAAAAGCCAGCAGCTGCTGTAGCTGTAGCTGCTGGCTTTTAATTTTTTTTTTTCCGGCGGAGCAACCCCTTTAAGAATGGGATGGTTCCACGCAGTCTCAGGTGGGAGGTCAGCCCACAAAAGGGTGATGTCCAACTAGAAAAGTGGTTTAAGTATTTTAACACTGCTGGGATTAATTTCCTCAGGTTCCTCATTGAGAGAAAAAATACCAAATTGACTCGATTAGATGAGGAAATTAAAATCATGAAAGAAAAACTCATCACTTTTAATGAGAGTAATGAATACAAAGAGAGATCATCATCACTTTTAAAAATTTTAGAAAAGGAGGATAGGGAGCAAAAATTCAAGAAAAAGAAGAAATACAATCGCGACCTGGCTTATTACCAGAGTAGCATTGTATTTGAATGGCAAAAGAAACTTTTAGCCGAACAATCCATTCCTGTTAGTCAAGAGATGGAGGTTGCAGCTCCCATGAGTGGAACTGGTGGACCATCTGTCTCCAATTCCCAGCCGATTAACAAACACCTGACAGGGGGTCGACCGCCTCCTCTGCCTAAGGGGAGACGGGGTTCATATCAATCGCCCTCTAGACAGGGAGGGGGTGGTAAGGGTTTACCTCCAACCTCTCAGACACCTAAACCACCACGTCCTTTTCGAAAACCTGGACCTTTGCCTAATGGCCAACGAGGTCGTGGTTTCGGTCAGGGCAACCCAGGATTTAATCAATCTAGGCCACCCTATCAGGGCCATACAGGGAGTTCATATAAAAATGGTCCACCCCATTCACAGAACTCCAATCAGGGATGGACTCAGGGACACAATTATGGCCCCTACTTTGGACATGGACATAATCACATGGACAAAGGAGGTGCAACATCGCATCATTTTGAACCCCCAGGTCCATCCAATTATAGAGACGAATATGATTACAACATAGACGTCTCTAATAATTTCTTCCCTCTTAGTGACCGTTATGGTCCCATGACTGACTATGGAAATGTCTATTATAGTCAGGTGCAACATGCTAGTGCTGCCCATCATGAGATTTGTGAGAGCCCTGGTCAATCAGGACAGGATGGACCCCATTGGGGTTTTCACAAACTAGGTCAGGGTACCAAAAGGTCGTGCGACACAAGAGAGGAACTAGAGGGGGCAAACGGGCTCGAAACAAAAAGACAAAGACCATGATGGGAGCAGGGATTTTTAATTTAAGTTCTGTTATTTTAACCGATGCAGAAACTACAGTATTGGATAAGGGATTAAAATATGCCCCTCCACGTAGGTTAAATAAATTTCAAACCTACATGGACGTCCACAAATTTATTAGGAGAGTTAACATTAAACGACATTTTATGTCTAATCCCATACAGATGAATAGTAATTCTTCATCTGATTTTACTCATTCAGGGTTGTCCAATTCTTCTTTGTTTAATCCACCTGGAGCTTTGGCCCCCCCTTTAAAGGTGTTTAGGGATGTAGTCCTCAGGGATCTCGACCTCTTACCCGTTAAAAAGGTATATTCTGATAAGACCTTGGTTGAAGGCCTTGATTCCTTGTGTAAAAACAAGGGTCTTATCATTAGGCCCGCAGATAAAGGGGGAGGTATCATCATTTTGGATAAGGCTGATTACCTTGCTGAGATGCACCACATTTTGAGTGACAGGGTTACATATACCCCCCTTCCCTCCGATCCCAAGACTCTTTATATTAAGGAACTGTCATTATTGGTTCAAAGAGGTTTTGATCTTGGGATACTCAATAAAAAAGAAAGTGAATTTCTAGTGCCTAGGGCACCTCGTACACCTGTAATTTACTATCTTCCCAAGATACACAAAGACTCCACCCACCCCCCGGGACGCCCTATAATTAGTGGCATAGACTCGATCACTTTCCGGGTGGGACATTACATTGACCATTTTTTACAACCATTGGTCTCCATGATGCCTTCCCATCTTAAAGACTCTCGTCAGGTCATTAACATTCTTGCTGGGCTTACCCCCAAAGCAAATATGTGGCTGGTGACGGCTGACGTCACGTCTTTATATACAATTATCCCACACAATTTGGGTCTATTTGCAGTGGAGTACTTTCTGAGACGTGATTCCAAGCTGTTTGATGAACAGATCTCTTACATCTTGGAGTTGCTCTCTTTTGCAGCCTCTAGAAGCTATTTTTGGTTTAATGGCCAGTTTTATAGACAAGACAGGGGAGTTGCTATGGGGGATAAATACGCCCCTAGTTTGGCTAACCTTTTTATGGCCCTATGGGAGGAGGACGTCGTGTATGCCCAACGTCCATCTCAGCTTATGCTGTGGGCCAGATACATTGACGACGTCCTCCTCCTTTGGGACGGTAGCCGCCATGATTTGGATATCTATATGGAGGGTTTGAACACCAATACAAGGGGCATTATTTTTAATTTTGAGGCGAGTCAAGAAGAGATTCATTTCTTGGATTTGAAAATATCCATTAGAAACAACTCTTTTGCCACCTCCACTCATTTTAAGAGTACTGATAGGAACTCATATATCCCCACTAATAGTTGTCATCATTCATCGTGGCTCAATTCTGTACCAAAGAGCCAGTTCATCAGACTCAAACGGAATTGTACAGACCACGATGAATTTCTAACTCAAGCAGGGATATTGACTAGTCGGTTCGTGGAGAAGGGATATTCTCACTCTTCCCTTGTCAGTACTCTTAATGATGTGGCCTTATTGGACAGAAATGACCTTCTTAGGGACAAGCCCAAGTTACAATTGAGAACTCCATCTATCCCTTTTATCACTACGTTTTCTTCTCAGCATAGAGGGGTTAAACAATTGATTAAGAAAGATTGGCATATATTGACTAATGACAATGTTCTACAGGCTATATTGCCAACACAACCTCAGGTTATATATAAAGGAGCTCCCTCACTACAAAGAAGAGTAGCGCCAAACATTTTAGATCCCCCCATGTTAAAAGTACCTTCCTGGACCAATTGGTGGGTTTTTATCAATGTAAGAGATGTAGAGTATGTTCATATAGCGGTTGTTCACATAGACGTACCAATACGTTTAGGTCTACTATCACTGGTGTTGAATTTGATATCACTCCTTTCATCACTTGTTCCACGGAGAGAGTCGTTTATCTCCTGCAATGTCCTTGTGGACTTCAATATGTGGGCAGGACTAAACGACCTCTGCGTGTGAGACTCAATGAACACATCACGAACATCCTTACAGGTTTCCCTAAGCATCCAGTATCTCGCCACTATTTGGAGGTCCATGCTAAGAGCCCCACCAATACCATATTTTTGGGGATAGATAAATATTCCCCGAAATGGAGAGGTGACTCCATGATTCGGAGTATATCCAGATTAGAGATGGCTTGGATCCACAAGTTGAAGAGTTATGCCCCATATGGAATGAACGTTGAAGTAGATCTTAACGCTTTCATTGATAACTCTTAGACTAGTTGGGATTGTTTTCAGTGTACTTACATCCACGCATATGGCATCACTGGTTCATTTATGCATAGGTGAACATGTTATATTTACATTTTGATTTACTATACGATGTCCCTGGTCATACGATATCATCTTGTTTGACCAGTGTCTTCCTTCTTTTCACCCTTGGTTTGAGTACTGTGAGGGGGTTAGCTCGGTAGCGGGTGTGTGTGACCCCCTGGATGGGCTCCCCACACAAAAACAGGCCCAGCAGACGGAGGTTGTGGTTTTCAAGATCAAAAGGTGTGGTTTATTTCTCTATTTACAGTGACAAAAACACAGCAAAGCAAAAAGAAACATAAACAAAATAAATCCTGGTCAGCTTGACCTCTGACTAAACATGCAGGTTTCCCTAACTAACAACTGGGATCAGCCTGGTGCTGTCCTAGTCCCTAAGTCCCTGGTTTAGTAAATGTCCAAACAAATAGCCACACAGGCTTTGTCTCACCGCACAGGGGTTCACTCTCCCTAGACAGTCCACACAGGTCTGGGTCCAGGCATGAGCAAACACCTAATGAAGCTGGGAGTTTTTATAGAGGCCTTAAACGAGCTGACAAGCTTCAGCTGGTCTCATCAACTCCCTGCCTGCACGACGCCCAGCACTCTCCCTAGAGGTATGAATCATCCATGAGCCCACTAGCCTCAGCTGGGCTTCATCAACTCTCTCCCTAGTTGTATAAGTCGGCATAAAGCCTGAATCTGGGAGAAATATACCTACCCCCCTGGATGCAACCAGGTGACTTTACCTTCCTGCTGTCACATACCCCCCCCCCTCTTGTTTTAACCTTGGGGTTGGAACACCAGCAATCAGGCATTCATGTACTCGAGACAAAGTATCCACATTCCCCATTTGAACGCCAGGGCGATGCTTTACTGTGAAGTTGAATTCCTGTAGGGCCAGGAACCACCTATTTACTCTTCTATTTGTCTCCTTGTTTTGAGCCATCCACTTTAACGGAGCGTGATCCGTAACCATGTCAAAGTGCCTACCTAGCAGATAGTACCGAAGGGAATCTAGAGCCCACTTCACCGCTAAACACTCCTTTTCAACCGTGGCGTAATTTACCTCATGGGACTTCAACTTCCTGCTGAGGTAAATGACTGGGTGCTCTTCCCCGTTCCAGACCTGGGACAATACTGCTCCTAACCCCACATCTGACGCATCACTTTGTACGACAAAGTCTTTAGAGAAGTCGGGTGAGTACAACACTGGCTGGCTACATAAGGCTTGTTTCAAGAATTGGAATGCTGCCTCAGCCTCGGGGGTCCATTTAATCATGACCGACCCTTTCCCTTTCGTCAGGTTGGTTAGGGGCACAGCCTTAGAAGCAAAGTGGGGAATGAAGCGCCGATAATAACCCGCGATTCCCAGAAAGGCTCGTACCTGCTTCTTGCTGTTGGGACGTGGCCAAATCTGGATGGCCTCGACTTTGTTGAGTTGGGGTTTTATTACTCCCCTGCCAATGGTGTACCCAAGATATTTGGCCTCCTCCTGCCCAATGGTACACTTCTTGGGGTTAGCCGTAAACCCCGCTTCCCGGATAGAGTCTAGGACTGCTTGCACTTTTGGCAGATGTGAGGCCCAATCTGTGCTATGGACAATTACGTCATCCAGGTAAGCCGCAGCATACTTCCGATGGGGCCTCAGTATCTGGTCCATTTTCCGCTGGAATGTGGCCGGCGCATTCTGTAACCCGAACGGCATTCTCTTATATTGGAACGCCCCGTCTGGGGTTACAAATGCGGTTTTCTCTTTGGCCGACTTGGCCAGGGGAATTTGCCAATACCCTTTTGTGAGGTCAAGAGTCGTCATGTATCGGGCTGTTCCCAGCCGGTCGATCAACTCATCTATACGTGGCATGGGGTAGGTGTCAAATTTTGTAACTTTGTTCAACTGACGAAAATCGTTACAAAATCGCCAGCTCCCATCCGGTTTAGGCACCAACACAATGGGACTAGACCAATCACTTTGGGACTCCTCTATCACCCCTAAGTTCAGCATTTTCTGTACTTCCTCCCGTATTGCCTCCCGTCGGGCCTCTGGGATCCGATAGGGTTTTAACTTCACCCTTTCACCGGGCGGGGTAATAATATCATGCTCTACCCCAGATGTTTGTCCCGGCAGCTCAGAGAACACCTCCTTGTTGCGAAGCACAAACTCCTTAACCTCCTGTTGTTGGGGTTGTGACAAGGTGGCTGCTATTCCAACCTCCGGAATCACGCAACCAGTTTGAGCTGGTGACCAAGTTTCTGCGACTAGGGACTCTCTATCCCTCCAGGCTTTCAACAGATTAACGTGATAGATCTGTTCGGGCTTTCGCCTTCCTGGTTGTCTGACCTTGTAATTCACTTCGCTCACTTTTTCCATTATCTCGTAGGGGCCTTGCCATTTGGCAAGGAATTTACTTTCAACCGTAGGGACAAGTACCAATATCCTATCCCCCGGGGAAAAGGTACGGGTCTTGGCTCCACGGTTGTACACTCTCTGCTGTGCCAACTGCGCTTGGGCCAAATGTTCCTTCACGATGGGCATTACCTGTGCAATTCGATCTTGCATCAGGGCGACATGCTCAATCACACTCCTGTGGGGAGAACTCTCACTTTCCCAAGTTTCCTTGGCAATATCCAACAGCCCCCTTGGTTGTCTTCCATATAGTAACTCAAAGGGGGAGAATCCCGTAGAGGATTGGGGCACCTCCCTAATAGCAAACATCAAATAAGGAAGTAGACAGTCCCAATCCTTTCCATCTCTATCCACCACTTTCTTCAACATTTGTTTTAGGGTTTTGTTGAATCTTTCAACCAGCCCATCGGTTTGGGGGTGATACACAGACGTACGCAATTGCGTCACTTTGAACAATTTACACAGCTCTTTCATAACCCGGGACATAAAGGGTGTACCTTGGTCCGTAAGCAGTTCTTTACAAATACCCACCCGGCTAAAAACAAGAGATAGCTCTTTGGCTATGGTTTTGGCCGAGGTATTTCGGAGAGGGATCGCTTCTGGATAACGGGTGGCATAGTCCATTATAACTAATATGTACTGGTGCCCCCTAGCGGACTTGATTATAGGACCTACCAAATCCATTGCGATCCTCTCAAACGGGACCTCAATGATGGGTAGAGGGACCAGCGGGCTACGGAAATGTGGCATCGGGGCCGACCTCTGACACACAGGGCAGGAGGAACAATAATTTTCTATGTCCTTCATCACCCCAGGCCAATAGAATCTCTGTAATACCCTCTCTCGGGTTTGCTCTGTCCCCAGATGACCTCCAAGAATGTGCCCATGGGCCAACTCCAACACCAACTTCCTGTAAGGTTTGGGCACCACAAGCTGCTCAACGGTTTCTTCTGCCCTTTTTGCCACCCGATACAGTAGGTCCTTCTCTACGCTGAAGTATGGGTAAGTGCAGGTATTATCTGGGTTCACTAACTCGCCATCTATTTCCACTACGTTTTCCCGTGCCTTTATTAGGGCGGGGTCTTTTAACTGTTCTGTGGCAAAATTTTCCCTGTGAACCTCAAGATCAGAAAACTCCACAGACGGTAGGTTTTCGTCTGAGGAGGTGGGCTCCTCTCCAGTTTCTTGAGTCTCGCCTGCCAATACTGACAAGGGAAATTCTGGAGAGTCCTCACCACTCTCAGAGGAGTTCTGGCTATCACCTTCCTGGTACATAGGGGCACCAGTGGGGGGCTCAGGATCATCCCACAGTTCCCAGAACTTCGGAAAATCCCTTCCCACAATGGCATCATGCGGTAGTTGAGATACTAACCCCACTGGATGAGAGAGGGTACCTTTGGGGGTCTTGAAACACACTGTAGTCACTGGATACTCTCGGGTGTCCCCATGCACACAAATAACAGCTACCTTGCTATTCCCAGAGACCTCTGTTTTAACTAATTCAGCCTTTATCAGGGTCACAAGGCTACCTGAATCCAGTAATACCACAACATTTCTACCATTAATACACATTTTGCATAAATGTTTCTCAGTTCCCCGAATGGCAGTGCATGCGACTGTCGCACACAGCGACTGACGTCTGTCCGTCAGAAAGTCACATTGCATGGGTTCCTCCACAACCGGGCAATTTGCTGCAATATGTCCCGCTTGCCGGCAGCGGTAGCAAACAATCCTTTTGGCTGCCTCTTGAGCCCCCGACTTCCCAGGCTGTTCTCGCTGAACCCTGGGCAGAGCTCCCACCCTCTCACTCTCTCCACCCTCACCCCTTGGAATCATCTTATCCGCCCCTGGGGATGGTCTGGTCTTAGGGTGGAAAGTCCGAGAGTCTCTGGAAGAGGCCGTCAGGTTCTCTGCAGCCAAGTATCTCTCTACACGATCCACAAGTTTACCGGCCGTTTCTGGGTCTCCATGGCTTACCCACTTTTGAATGGCGGTAGGAAGAGCTCTCAAGAAACGATCCATCACAACACGTTCCACAATCTCCGGTGCGGACAAAGTCTCTGGCTGTAGCCACTTCCTGCTCAGGTGAATGAGATCATACATTTGAGACCTGGGGGGTTTTCCAAGCTGGAAAGTCCAGTTATGCACACGCTGAGCCCGGACAGCCAGGGTGACACCCAGCCTTGCCAATATTTCAGCTTTTAGCATCACATAGTCTTTTGCTTGGTCAGACTCTAGGTCATAGTAAGCTTTCTGCGATTCACCAGTTAACAGAGGAGCCACCAGTCCAGCCCACTGCTCCTCAGGCCACTTTTCTCTTTCAGCAGTCCTTTCAAATGTGGTCAAAAATACCTCTGGATCATCCTCTCCAGTCATTTTTGTCAATAAACGACTCACCCCAAAGGACGCGGTATTAGTGGGACGGCTTTCCTCACTGGTCTGCGGACGTTGCTGCATTACTGCTTCCATCTGTTGTTGTAGTCTCTGCTCTTGCTTCTGCAACAGGTCTATGAAGCGGGCCTCAGATTGCCGCTGGGCTTGTTGCTGGGCTACGAAGCTCTGTTGTTGAGCTGCAAGGCTCTTTTGCAAACCTGCATTTGTCTGCTGTTGATTGGCATTTGCTAGAGCCAGCTGTTTCAGTATCTCCTCCATGCTGGCTTAAAAAAAACTGCCACTGGTTCTCCACCAACTGTGAGGGGGTTAGCTCGGTAGTGGGTGTGTGTGACCCCCTGGATGGGCTCCCCACACAAAAACAGGCCCAGCAGACGGAGGTTGTGGTTTTCAAGATCAAAAGGTGCGGTTTATTTCTCTATTTACAGTGACAAAAACACAGCAAAGCAAAAAGAAACATAAACAAAATAAATCCTGGTCAGCTTGACCTCTGACTAAACATGCAGGTTTCCCTAACTAACAACTGGGATCAGCCTGGTGCTGTCCTAGTCCCTAAGTCCCTGGTTTAGTAAATGTCCAAACAAATAGCCACACAGGCTTTGTCTCACCGCACAGGGGTTCACTCTCCCTAGACAGTCCACACAGGTCTGGGTCCAGGCATGAGCAAACACCTAATGAAGCTGGGAGTTTTTATAGAGGCCTTAAACGAGCTGACAAGCTTCAGCTGGTCTCATCAACTCCCTGCCTGCACGACGCCCAGCACTCTCCCTAGAGGTATGAATCATCCATGAGCCCACTAGCCTCAGCTGGGCTTCATCAACTCTCTCCCTAGTTGTATAAGTCGGCATAAAGCCTGAATCTGGGAGAAATATACCTACCCCCCTGGATGCAACCAGGTGACTTTACCTTCCTGCTGTCACAGTACATACAGGTTTTTTTGTCTTTTTGGACCTGTATTGATAGTTACAGTATTTCATTTTATGAATATACACCTTATACTTACATCCATTTTTTATATATAATAATATATATTTTTTATATATGATCTCCTATATATTTTTATATTGTATTTCACATTACTTTATATATGACAGGGTCACGGATGATTTCTATTTGATTAGTTGATCTCATCTAAATTATTATTTTCAATAGTTTGCTCTGCATGATGTTACAATTATGTGTTTTTTTTCTAGTTTTTTTTATATATATGTCATCCTTTGCCATTTGATTTTGGTCCGATGTCATATTTTTTATGCAGTATGTGAACCTTTGCCTGGAATTCATAGTGAGGCTTGGTTCACATCATGGTTGGAGCCAAGTCCGCGCGGTGATATGGAGGCTTGGCTTTTTGCTCTGCACCCATGGGCCGCTCAGAGTGAGGCTTGGCTCCTTGTTACTATATCTTGTGATGCGTCAGCACGTCACCTGATCCCCATTGACGATGTGTAGGAACACGAAACGTGCGTCGGGAGGTGTCCATGCTGACGTCATCACTACGGGACAGGTATCGGCGGACCGGCTTGCCGCTTTGTCTTATTTCCACTTCATTTTTGTAAGTGTTTTTAATCTTTCCTTTTAAATAAATTGTCATTTGGTAATGCACCATCGAGCTTCCTTTTTTCTTTCTGGGGAATACCTGTTGAGATTCAGTCTCTGGTCAGACTCCGAGATGATCTGGTTTTTCACCCTCTGGAATTGCAGATGAGTTCATTTGATTCTTACCTCTGTTAAGCAGCCTATATACTGGTGGTGGACACGGGTGTTTTTTCCAGTGGATTTGGTTTTCCTACTGCCTATCCCCCCACGGTCTACCTTCCTCCTTGGTCTTCAATCCTTCATAGGACACTTTGTTACACTGTCACTATTTTATTAATTTATGGACTTATATCACATGTGTATTTTTGTGGACATTTTATTGCCAGTATCACTGCTGGTTGCGCATAATATATAATTTTGTTTAGCGCATCTGTTTATTTTATACCTTTTGTCACCTATATGCCATCACATATCACAGTTGCTGCTTTTATTGTATTGTTCATAGATAGCGCAGTTTTTTCCTTTTTTATCCAAATAACACGCCTAAGCTCATCTCTTCACCACACACAGCCACAAAGGCAAGAGAATTTGTGTTGGGCAATGTATTGGTGCTCGAACGAACACACTTCGACCAAATTTTAATGGTTTAAGGAATGTCAGGCAAAATGGTCGGCCCTCAAGCATGTTCACTTCATCAAATCTGGCCCTCTTTGAAAAAAGGTTGGACACCCCTGCTCTAAGTGTAGCAATATGGTTACATTTAATGAAGGTACAACATTTAGCAACTTATTGCTACACGTAGGGGTGCCTCTCTTCTCTTTTATACCCTATAAAAGAAATGCTTTGATATACAAGTGCTTTGGATTACAAGCATGTTTCTGGAACGAATTCTGCTCGCAAACCAAGGTTTTACTGTATGTACTTTTAAAATAATAAACAAATATTTAGAAATGCTAATTATTCACAGAGTTATTGTTAAGTTAACTGTTACAGCCTAACACTTTTAAATTTGGCCTGGGCAGCTAGGCACCAGTGACCTATGGGCAAGAAAAAAAAAAAACATGAGAGCCCACACCCTACACAAATCTTGCCTTACATGTCATATTTAGGACACCCTATTTCTGTTTTATATTGTCTCCCTGGAGAAGAAACTGAGACAATTTATCCAACATATTGGAACATTTCATGTGCCAGCTTCACTTTTCTGTTGTAGATTAGAAAATGAGTCTAACCAGTTTTCATAGAAAAACTTTTGCCCTCCAATATTTAAATAGTTAAATATCTTTACCTTCTATTCAATGAGTGACCCCCAGCAAATCAGAAAGGGCACCTTCCTTATTCAGGAAGTTGCTGGGTGCTGAAACCCATGTAATATTCTAATTTGATTAATGCATCACTACCAGGAAGGAGTTACGGAGGGTATTATCCATTTAAAAATCACCAACCACTTGGCACTGCTTCAAATAATGTTACTAGGAGGCTAAACCAAGCAACGTATGACCTGTTCATGTCTGTATGATGTGATGAGGACTGACTTCAACTCTAACCTCTCAAATATTGCATTTATTGATCGCTTTCTCTGCAGGGAGACGCTCAAAAAATCCCCAAATAGAAGCAAGGACGTTTTTTTTGTTTTTTGTTTTTTACAGATTTTAGTTTTTTGCTAAATATTTGCAGCAGGTCAGATAGTAAACAACAATACCGAAGCTGCGTTAAACTCTTAAACCCTTCCTCCATTAAAGCATTAGCACTTTGACTGTAACCCAGATTGACCTCGCCAGTTGTGCATGTGTTTGTAATTCTGACTTGGTAGCTGGGTAGAGAATAAGCTTACTTTCTAGAAATCATCCAATCACAGGCTACAACTGAGAAGAAAACAATGTGTCACCCTGTATCTGTGTAAAAAAAAAGCAGCATTTCTCATTGTAAAACATGCCATAGGTTAAAGAAGACCCACAGTTCCTTCCTAGTGGATGATGACAGCTGGCTTTGGATATAGACTAATGTCATCACATTTTGTAAACAACTTGACAATAAGCTCCAGGGAAACGTAATAAAAAAATAATCACAAGTGATTATAAGAGGATTCACATAATAAAATTGGACGGTGTTTTACAAATAAAACAACAAGGGTAGTGATTAAGAAAAAATAGAAAATTAATAATATATGGGTTAAAGACTATATAAAATTTTACATTTATTTCAGGGAGATGTAAAAAAAAAATCTGAATTTGCCTTGTGATTTTCAAGGGTAGATGTATCATAGGAAATGCTTCAAACTGAACCAAAACAGGAGTTGCTGAGAAACAATAAGAAAACTAAAACGAGGAAATAAAAAAATAAAAAATAAAATCCAGACCACTTTTTTCTTTTTTTTAGCTTCCATATTTTATAGAATTTTTTAGCAAACATCTTGCCCTTAGATTTTAGTGTATAAAATATTTTCTTAGCTGAACCTATATTGACTTTTACCTTTTTTAGTGAAGTTTACAGCTCGAAGTGGGTACCCAGCCGAGAAGACTCCCAAGGCACAATGTAGAATCCTCAATGAGGTAAAGAATAACCCATGAGTTACAGCTAAAGGCTTGAAGACATCACTGGAACTGGAAAACATCCATGTTCATGAGTCTACCATACACAAGTCTTTGAGCAGGCTGGTTGTCCATGGCAGAACACCATGGAGGAAGCATCTGCCATCCAAAAAAACATTGCTGCTTGTCTGAAGTTTGCCAAAGAGCAACTTGGCAAACCACAACGCTACTGGGAAAATGTTCTGTGGACCGATGAAACAAAAGTTGAATTGTTCAGGAAGAAAACTCTGCACTATGTATGGCAGAGTGAACATCATGATTTGGACTTGCTTCGCTGCTTCAGGACCTGAAACACTTGCCATGATCGAGTGGAAATAGAACTCACAAGTTTACCAAAATATCCAGCAGGATAATGGCAGGGTGGCTGTTTGCCAGCTGAACTTTAGTAGAAGTTGGGTAATGCAGAAGGACAATGACCCTAAGCATCAAAGTAACTCCACCACAGACTGGCTTCAGAAAAAGAAAATGTATCCTTTGGAGTGGTCCAGCCAAGGCCTAGAACCCCATAGAGAGACTATGGAATGACCTCAGGAGAGCTGTTCACACCAGACATCCTACAAATTGTCAGCCTATGTCTATGACTAGCCAAAAAAAAAAACAAAAAAACATTTAACATACATACTGTAGACTGTTTCTTTTTAAAGGGGGAAGGGGGTCCTAGACAAATTTTATGTGCCAGTTTTAAATTTTAAGCAAAATTATATCTTTTTAGGTCAAAATAATTTAGTCTGTAGCACAAAAAATATATATATACAGTAAATATCGACTTATAAAAAATGGTTACTTCCTTTAAATAAACACAGGGTGATTAACAATAAAATTAACAAAGATCGATCAAAACAGTGTTAGAGGACAGGAACAGCATCTTGTATCACTGGGGATAATGGCTTTTCTAGGGATAGTCTGATTACACTGGCTTTGCTATCTACATGAGAAAGGTTCTTAGATGGTAAATCCCATAAGCACAAGAAAAAATTGTAAACATCAGACTCATTGTCTGGAAACACCACAATTCTTCCCTTAGGCATAATCTTTTAATCTGGAGATTCTGTGCATTTAAAAAAAAAATACTTTTATTTAGGGTTTTCAATACAGTAACAAAAATAAATAGGACACAGCATTTTACAGTCAGGTACAAAGTAAACATAAATCTAACAGTATTAATAGTGTGTCATAAATGGGCAAGATTGTCTTATAATTGCATATCTAACATGAAAATCCAAACAAACAGGGAGCACTCAACCTTTGTATTGTAGTAACTTGAGAGAGGGCACCTTCTGGTACCATAAGCAAGGAGTAGTGTTGGACGAATGGTTTGGGCTGAGCAAAAGTTCGTGATTGACAATGGATCTACATCAGGAGAAATTGTTTTTCTTATTTTTTTAATAAAGGAATTGTCAAAAACTCTTGTACTGTCTTTATTCACTTAAAGTTGTGCTCATAAGTTTAAATACCCTGGCTGAATTTATGATATCTTGGCTGTTTTTCAGAGAATATAAATGATAACACAAAAACTTTTCTTTCACTCATGGTTAGTGTTAGGCTAAAGCCATTTATTATCAATTAACTGTGTTTACTCTTTAAATCATAATGGCCACAGAAACTACCCAAAAGACCCTGATCAAATGTTTACATACCCCAGTTCTTAATATTGTGTATTGACCCCTTTAACATCAATGACAGCTTGAAGTCTTTTGTGGTATTTGTGGATGAGGCTCTTTATCTTCTCAGATGGTAAAGCTGCCCATTTCTCTTGGCAAAAATCCTCCAATTCCTGTAAATTCTTGGGCTGTCTTGCATGAACTGCGTGTTTGAGATCTCCCCAGGGTGGATCAATGATATTGAGGTCAGGAGACTGAGATGGCCACTCCAGAACCTTCACCTTATTCTGCTGTAGCCAATGACAGGTCGACTTGGCCTTGTGTTTTGGATCATTGTCATGTAGGGATGAGCTTCGAGTTCACGTCGAACACACGTTCGACTCGAACATCGGCCGTTCGATCGTTCGTCGAAGAACGAACGTTACGGTCCGTTCGCGCTAAATTCGTGTTGCGCGACGTGGCATCGCAGTGCATTGCTGGCTGATGATTGGCCAAGCATGCACTAAGACCCGCATGCTTGGCCAATCACAGCGCAGAAAAAACGGAGAGCCGTAATTGGCCAAAGCCAGGGTGGCTTTGGCCAATTATGGCTCAGGGGGTTTAGTACACGCCCCACACTATTTAAGGCCGCCTGGAAGTCGGCCTTGTGTAGTGTGTTGGCGTTTGTGTAAGAGGCAGTGTCAGAGAGATAGACAGTGTCATTTATATTGAGTTAGATAGAGCAGGCAGGCGAGTCAGTTAGCTGCTGTTACAGTGTGTAGAGGATATATATGCATCCTAGGTGTTGTATATATATTTATACACTGTATTGAATTTAGCTAGATCCGTTCCTGTTAGTCTCTATACTGTGACAGGCAGGCAGGTGATTGTGCTAGCTGCAGACAGTCAGTGTTTCACTTAGGGCTCTTTCACACGGACGGACCGTTCAGGTCTGCCTGTCAGTTTTTTAGGCGGACCTGAATGGATGCTCCATGTACCCCTATGGAGCCACGGATGTCAGTGGTGACATGTCCGCTGACATCCGACCCGCTCCGATCCGCCAAAGTGTGACGGAGGAAAACCCTACTTTTCCATCCGTCTGCGGATCGGATGACAACGTACTCTACGGTCTGTCGTCATCCGATTCCCCATAGGGGAGAGCGGTGCTCTGACGTGTCGGTCCCTGCACAGTGTGTGGAGACAGACCTGTCATCTGCCTGCTCAGCGGTGATCGACGGAGCGATCCCCGCTGAGCAAAGCGGAGCCCGCACACGGACACAGAACGTGTGAAAGGGGCCTTAGTGTACGACTGTGTGCTTTGCATAGCATTCACCTAAAGCTCACCTGGATACAGTTATTCTCTATACTGTGACAGGCAGGCCGGTGATTGTGCTAGCTGCAGACAGTCAGTGTTTCACTTAGTGTACTACTGTGTGCTTTGCATAGCATTCACCTAAAGCCAAAATTTTTGATGCAATACTTTGCAACAGGGCTCATTGTTGCGCTCTAAGTACACTATCTGTGAGGGGTTGCAGTGTTGTGGCACCAGCACCAGTGCCTAAGGCCCAATTTTTCAGCCCCTGTTCAACAGGGGCATGCAATTACAATTCTTGATCTAATAATTCACAGCAGGGCCTATTCCTGCACCCACCAAGAGTAACTGTGAGGGCTTACAGTTTTGTGACACCAGCACCGCCACCAAAGGCCCAATTTTTCCTACCACTGTTCAACAGTGGCATGTAAATACAATTCCTGATATAATAGTTGACAGCAGGGCGTTCCAGCGCCCACCAAGAGTAACTGTGAGGGCTTACAGTGTTGGGGCAAATTTCTACAGAGTATATATGGCAGGCCCCTACTTTCAAACATCCAACTTACAAACGACTCCTACTTGCAAATGGAAGGAGACAACAGGAAGAGAGAGAAAATCTACCCCTAGGAAGGCAAATTCTCTTCTGTAAGTGTTAATATGTGAAAAAGGTGTCTCCTCTCCACTGATGCTTTATCACCAATCCTTGTTTCAATAAAAAAAACAAATTTTCCTAAAACATTTGTCATTGGGATGGAAAGTGAGGTGAAATGTTCTGAACAGGGCCACAGACAGCAAAACCAATGTTACAGGGGTGATAACCCTTCCCTATGTTCTCCAAAAAGCTTAAAAATAGATTTTTTGGCTAGAGCTACACTTAAAAAATGTACCTGTTCCAAATTACAAACAGATTGTATTTAAGAACAAACCTACAGTCCGTGTCTTTTTTGCACCGCCTGTATACTGCTGTTCAGAGTATATAGGGCCTTTTTTTTATTTTGGGTGCGGGGTTCCCCTTAATATCCATACAAGACCCAAAGGGGCTGGTAATGGGCTGGGGTAGGGTGGGGGGGGGTGATGGGGTATTTCCGGGACCAGACATTACATTAAAGCCGCAAGCAGTTTTAAATGGCTTTTTTTCCTTTTAGAAATTTCATTTTTTTGCAGGGACAGTTCTAAACACGGGAAACACGTGCCACTTCACAGGCATACTTTAGACACCCCCCAGGTACGATATTTAAAGGAATATTTCACTTTTTTTTTTTTCACTTTATGCATCATTAACCACTTCCATACAGGGCTTTTCATACCGGGCCTATTCTGGCACTTCTCTCCTACATGTACAAATCATCATTCTTTTGCTAGAAAATTACTCAGAACCCCCAAACATTATATATTTTTTTTAGCAGACACCCTAGGGAATAAAATGACGGTCGTTGCAACTTTTTATCTTGCACGGTATTTGCGCAATAATTTTTCAAACGCCTTTTTTTGGGGAAAAAAATGGTTTCATGAATTAAAAAATAACAAAACCGTAATGTTAGCCCAATTTTTTTGTAAAATATGAAAGCTTATGTTACGCTGAGTAAAAAGATACCTAACATGTCACGCTTTAAAATTGCGCACACTCATGGAATGGCGCCAAACTTCGGTACTTAAAAATCTCCATAGGCGACGCTTTGAAAATTTTTACAGGTTACCAGGTTAGAGTTACAGAGGAGGTCTAGTACTAGAATTGTTGCACGCGCTCTAACGCACGCGGCGATACCTCACATATGTGGTTTGAACGGCGTTTACATATGCGGGCGGGACTTACGTGTGTGTTCGCTTCTAAGCGCGAGCTATTGGGAACGGGTGTTTTAAAAAAAAAAATTTTTTTTTTTTAACTTCTTTTTTTTTATTCTTACTTTTTTTTTACACGTTTTTTTTTTTGATCACTTTTATTCCTATTACAATGAATGTAAACCTCCCTTGTAATAGGAATGTGTGTGAAAGGTCCTCTTTATGGAGAGATGCAGGGTCAATAAGACTCTACATCTCTCCTCCAGGCTGGAAAGCATGAGATTGTGAAAAAAATTTCACTGATCTCATACTTACAGCCGCAATGGCGGCTTTGTTTACATTTGAGGACCCAGGCGTGACGTCATCACATCGCGCCTGGGCCTCCGACGATCGTAGAGATGACTGGTGACCATCTGGTCACCAGTTATCTCTATGCTTGTCACGTGACCCACCACCGGCGCCAACGATTCTCTCCGGGTCCCCGATCGCACGGGAGAGCCCGGAGAAGCACCGGATGTCGGCGGGAGGGGGGGGATGTCCCCTCCCGCCGCCTATAAGAACGATCAAGCGGCGTAATCGCCGCTATGATTGTTATTATGGTGCGCAGGATCGCCGGCTGAAAAAAAGGATATCTGAATGATGCCTCTAGCTGCAGGCATCATTCAGATATCCCCCCTCAAAGCTGAGGACGTCGTATGACGTCCACCCGGAGGGAGAGAGGGTTCCTGCCGGCGTCATTTTACAATGGCCCGGTATGGAAGGGGTTAAAATCACTGCTCCCGAAAAAACAACCGTTTTAAACGATTATTTTTACATTGATACATGTCCCCTCGGACAGGACCCGGGTCCCCAAACGCTTTTTAGGACAATAACATGCATATTAGGCGTTATAATTAGCACTTTAGATTTTGAAACGTTCGCGTCCATTGTATTTAATAGGGTTCTAAAGTTCGTGCGAACGTTCGGTCCGTTCGAAGGTTCTGGTGCGACCCGAACGGGGGGGGGGTTCGGCTCATCCCTATTGTCATGTTGGAATGTCCAAGTACACAGCTTCCTGGCTGATGAATGCAAATGTTCCTCCAGTATTTTTTGATAACATACTGCATTCATCTTGCCAACAATTTTGACCAAATTTCCTGTGCCTTTGTAGCTCACACATCCTAAAACATCAGCGATCCACCTCTGTACCTTTCATCATAGGCCTTGTTGACTCCTCTCCAAATGTAGTATTTATGGTTGTGGCCAAAAAGCAAAATTTTAGTCTCATCACTCCAAATGACTTTGTGCCAGAAGGTTTGAGGCTTGTCTCTATAATGTTTGGCGTATAGTAAGCGGATACTTTGTGGCATTTGCGTAGTAATGGCTTTCTTCTGGCGACTCGACCATGCAGCCCATCTTTCTTCAAGTTCCTCCTTATTGTTAATCTTGAAACGGCCACACCACATGTTTTCAGAGAGTCCTGTATTTCACCTGAAGTTATTTGTGGGTTTTTCTTTGCATCCCGAACAATTTTGCTGGCAGTTGTGGCTGAAATTTTAGTTGGTCTACCTGACCGTGGTTTGGTTTCAACAGAACCCCTCATTTTCCACTTCTTAATTAGAGTTTGAACACTGCTGATTGGCATTCCCAATTCTTTGGATATCAGGGTAATTTGGGTAGTTTCTGTTGTGATTATGATTTAAAAAGTAAACACAGTTGATTGATAATGTACTATGTACCCCATACTCATTCCCATTGGGGGACAGGATCCGGAGGCTCTCTTGTTAAAGGGGGCTTCCAGATTCTGTTAAGCTCCCCGACAGCAGACCCATACAACCACAGCCCAGGTTTGTCGGGAACAGGCCCTTGTCCCCATCAACATGGGGACAAGGTGCTTTGGGGTGGGGGGTGCCCCAAAGCACCCCTCCATGTTGAGGGCATGTGACATGGTATGGTTTAGGAGGGGGGCACTCGCTCGTCCCCTCCTTTCCTGGCTTGCTGGGCTGCATGTTCGGGTAAGGGTCTGATATGGATCTTGAGGGGGGGCCCACACCGTTTTTTTATTTTATTTTTATTTTGGCATGGCGTTCCCCTTAAAATCCATACCAGACCCGAAGGGCCTGTTTTGGATTGGAGGGGGACCCACGTCGTTTTTTTTCTGATTTTTCTATTGCTGCCAATGTTATTGTATTGCCGGAAATTTAAATTTCATTTTTTTTTCTTTAGAAATGTCAGTTTTTCTGCAGCAGGTTCTATACACGGTACAGATGCGTCACTTTACAGGCAGACTAAGGGGATCCCCCCAGGCACTTCATTTAAAGGAATTTTTCATTTTTATTGTTTCACTTTAAGCATCATTAAAATCACTGCTCCTTTAAAAACAATATTTTTAAAAATACCCCATAACCTTTTTATGGCCAATAACTTGCATATAAGCCTTCAAAATGGACTTTTGATTTTTCATGTTCGGGTCCCATGGGCAAGAGTGGAAAGGGAACAGGATAGGGACGGGAGTGTCATGGATATGCATTAATGTCTGTCTGCCATCTTACCTTTCCTCCTCATGTGTTCATCTTAGAGGCCAGACTCTCTCTCACCTGGCTTCCTTTATAATCTCCTCCCAGCCTGACTCCACCCCAGGCCCTATCACAGAACACTATATTAACCTGTGCACTGCAAGCCTGCTTTGCTGATCAACGTGTTTGTTATGCATTGTGTGTTTGGGTTCCTGCCTGCCGTGTGCTACGTCTGTCTCTCTGTTACGTTATTGGCTTGTCCCCGACTATCCCTGTCTGCTTGTGACCCTTGACCTTTGGCTTGTCCTTCGTTATCCTTGTCTGCTTGTGACCCTTGACCTTCGGCTTGTTATTCGTTATTCTTATATCTTTTGCTGCTGCTTCCCCACTTCTCCCCTTACCCTACGGGGCGTGAGCTAGGAGACTCTAGGGGCCGCGACCTGGACCTAGCCTGCAGCGTAACATCACCACTAGAGGCTCTGGAGAAGACCTGCTGGGTCTTAGACTCCGCGCCCTGGGGAATCTTGGCTCTAGCCTCCTGTGGGATCCCGGTTGTGCTCCTCTGGTCCCACTTTCCACAACCACCCAGTTTCCTATCCACAGCAGTCAGCCATAGGGTTCACTATCTTGTGGTGCACTCCTGCCCCCCTACGGTGTGCACCTGTCATCTGGCCACAGGTGACCTGACAGTTTGATCAGCCATGGACCCGGCTGATATGCCACTCCCCGCGGATGATCCATTACGGGGCATAGTCCGCAGACTTGAAACCCAGAAATCGAATCCGACTCAGGTGATGCGATTCCTCCAGGATCTGGCTTCTCGATTCGAGCAGCTTCAGGCCTCCTTGGGAACCCTGAATCCGCAACCTCAAGTACAACCAGCGGCTGTACCTATCGCACCAGTCGCAGCCACACACTCACTAAAACTGCCAGCTCCGTTCCATTTCTCTGGGGACTCCAAGGCCTGCAGGGGGTTTCTCAGCCAATGCACGATTCATTTTGAGCTTCAGTCTCAAAACTTCCTGTCTGACCGGGCTAAGGTAGCCTATATCATTTCCCTCCTCTCCGGTGAAGCTTTAGCCTGGGCTGCCCCCCTGTGGAGAGGAATGATCCGGTGGTTTCCAGCCTGTCCGACTTTTTGAAGCTCTTTCGTAATATCTTCAAAGAGCCAGCTCGGGCTTCTTCAGCGGCTAGTGCTGTCTTACGTCTTCGCCAAGAATCTAGTTCAGTGGGACAATATGCTCTTCAGTTCCGTATCCACACAGCTGAATTGAGCTGGAATAATGAGGCCCTGGTCACTACGTTTTTACATGGCCTCTCTGACCGAGTGAAAGACGAATTAGCGGGAAGAGCCATTCCCGTCGGTCTGGACGATGTAATTTCGTTATGCAATCAGATTGACATTCGTTTTCAAGAGAGGTCCCTAGAAAAAAGACGCCAGCACTCTCTGGGTCCTAGCCAGTCTGAGCTCCCCTCCCTTCGTCCCGTGGAGCATCCTCCACCTGCTGAGGAACCTATGCAGCTGGGCCAGACCAGACTAACCCCCGAAGAACGTGCTAGGCTCAGAACTCTGGGCTTGTGCCTCTATTGTGGGGGCAAGGGTCATTTTCGTGACTCCTGCTCGCTTTGTTATGGAGATATTTCTAACCTCGCTTAAATGCTTAAAATAAGGGATTAAAAACCTTTTGTCTATATAAAATGAAATCAAACGATAGCGTCGGGAAAAGAGAAAACAATGACATTTATTTATACAGAACTGGTACCACCTAATAGCAAGGTGATACCAATGTTACACGATACATAATAGGAATATTGCTATGACAAACATGATACCAATGTTACATGATAATAGGAACAAGAGAGCAAACGCAAAGTAATATTAATCTTAAACATGGGGGAGAGAGAGAGAGAGAGGGAGAGAGGCAGAGAGGCCGAGCGAGAGGGAGAGAGAGAGAGAGAGAGGGAGAGAGAGGGAGAGAGGGAGAGAGAGAGGGAGAGGGAGAGAGACAGAGAGCTTATTACGTCACCATGTCGTCTGCATCAGATCTTCATTCGCAAGGGGCAGAGAGAAAGAGAGAGAGAGGGAGAGAGAGAGAGCGAGAGAGAAAGAGAGAGAGAAAAAGAGAGCGAGAGAAAGGCAAAAAAGAGAGAGAGAAAGAGAGAGAGAAAAAGAGAGAGAGAGAAAGGCAAAAAAGAGAGAGAGAGAAAGAGAGAGAGAAAAAGAGAGAAAGAGAGAGAGAGAAAGAAAGCTTACTACGTCACCATGTCGTCTCAGATCACCGGCAAAAAGGGCTGAGCTTTTGGGTCTGCATTCAGATAAATACACTCTGGTAAAACCCCTCCCCTCCTCACCCCCCCTTTCCATATGCTAAGACCTTGCATTCCTTTAAGGGGTGGGTGGTTTGTTAACTTGGGTGCAAGACTCAGTCACAACTCACGTTCTTCCTGTTCCATTGTCACCTCCCACCTCCTTTTGAAGTAACATCAGTCTACCAACAAATGGTCAGATAATAGGCTTTTGTCAGATGAATTTCCCCAGCTGTGTATGCTGTTGATTCTAAACATGTTCTAACACTATAGAGTCATTGAAAGATAAATTTAAGTCACCTTAATAATAAAGTATTTTAAAATCATATACAACCATATATACACGTAGAGCCCTTTTAATTAAAGAGTTCTCTTGAAGCTTCTTGTTATAAACATGGATTTGAAAAATCTCCACCACAGCTTCGTCCGGGAAAAGCTTGGGTCTAATACATTTGGAAGGTGGAGTATTGGACCCAGAAACATCACCTTCTCACCTTCTCTTGCCGGTGTTCCTTCATGTAGGCACTTCTCCTCAGTCAACCCTTGCATATCTGGATTCCGGGGCTGCCGGCAATTTTATGGATTGGAGAACTGCTTCTTCTATGAAACTTACCCTTTCACCTCTCACTACCCCATTGGTAGTCTTGGCAATTGATGGCACTGTTCTCCCAGGAGGCCCTATTCGCTTCCAGACGCTACCCATTAGGATATCGGTAGGGATTCTCCACCAGGAGTGGATATCCTTTCTCATTCTACCCAAGGCCTCTACCCCCGTTGTATTGGGCCTTCCTTGGCTACAGCTCCACTCTCTACATGTGGACTGGGTCTCTGGGCAGATCCTGGCCTGGGGTTCCTCTTGTTTCTCGTTGTGTCTTCTCAAGGTTGCCCCCAAGGAGAGTCTTCCGGTTGCTGCCACTTCTGTTTCTTCTGATCTTCCCGCTGCATACAGCGATTACCGGGATGTGTTCTGTAAGAAATCAGCTGAGGTGCTTCCTCCCCACAGGTTTTTTGACTGTGCTATTGATCTTGTCCCCGGAGCAACTCTACCCAGGGGTCGTACCTACCCTCTGTCCATCCCAGAGACCCAGGCCATGTCTGAGTATGTCGCAGAGAATCTGGAGAGAGGTTTCATCCAGAAATCCTCATCGCCTGCAGGGGCAGGGTTCTTTTTTGTTGCCAAAAAGGATGGTACCTTAAGACCTTGCATCGATTATTGAGGTTTAAATGTGGTTACTATTAAAAATCGATACCCCTTACCCTTGATATCTGAGCTATTCGATAGGTTGAAGGGTGCCTCCATTTTCACCAAGTTGGATCTCAGAGGCGCGTACAATCTCATTCGAATACGGGAGGGTGACGAATGGAAGACTGCATTCAACACTAGAGACGGGCATTACGAATACCTGGTGATGCCTTTTGGTCTGTGTAATGCTCCAGCCGTGTTTCAAAACTTTGTCAATGAAATCTTCAGAGATCTGCTGTACCAGTTTGTTGTCATCTATCTGGATGACATTCTGATCTTTTCTGAAAATATGCTCGTCCACAGAAACCATGTCCGCACTGTACTTCAGCGTCTTAGAGAGAACAATCTCTATGCCAAGCTGGAGAAATGTTCCTTTGAATGTTCTGAGGTCCTGTTTCTGGGGTGCTTTGTCTCATGTTCGGGTCTTCGTATGGATCCTGGGAAGGTCTTGGCTATTACCAACTGGCCTCTTCCTGCTAGCCTCAAGGCCACACAGCGCTTTCTTGGCTTCACAAATTATTATAAGCAGTTCATAAGGAATTACTCTTCCATTGCCGCGTGTCATGGATATGCAGTAGTGTTTGTCTGTCAGCTTACCTTCCTTCCCATGTGTTCATCTTAGAGGCCTGAGCCCTTTCACCTGGCTTCCTTTATAATCTCCTCCCAGCCAGACTCCACCCCAGGCCCTATCACAGAACACTATATTAACCTGTGCACTGCAAGCCTGCTTTGCTGATCAACGTGTTTGTTAGGCATTGTGTGTTTGGGTTCCTGCCTGCCGTGTGCTACGTCTGTCTCTCTGTTACGTTATTGGCTTGTCCCTGACTATCCCTGTCTGCTCGTGACCCTTGACCTTCGGCTCGTTCTTCGTTATCCTTGTCTGCTTGTGGCCCCTGACCTTCAGCTTGTTATTCGGTTCTCTCTTATCGTGTGCTGCTGCTTCCCCTCCTTTCCCCTTATCCTACGGGGCGTGAGCTAGGAAACTCCAGGGGCCGTGACCTGGTCCCAGCCTGCAGCATAACATCCTCACCACTAGAGGCCCTGGAGAAGACCAGCTGGGTCTTAGACTCCGCGCCCTGGGGAATCTTGGCTCTAGCTCCCGTTAGGATCCCGGTTGTGCTCCTCTGGTCCTGCTTTCCACAACCACCCAGTTTCCTATCCGCAGAAGCCAGCCATAGGGTTCACTACCTCGCGGTGCACTCCTGTCCCCCTACGGTGTGCATCTGTCACCTGGCCACAGGTGACCTTGACAGTTTGATCAGCCATGAACCCGGCTGACATCCCGTTACCCGTGGATGATCCGTTGCAGGGCATAGTTTGCAGACTTGAAACCCAGGAATCGAATCAGACTCAGGTGATGCGATTCCTCCAGGAACTGGCTTCTCGCTTTGAGCAGCTTCAGGCCTCCTTGGGAACACTGAATCCGCAACCTCAAATACAACCAGCGGCTGCACCTATTGCACCAGTCGCAGCCACACACTCACTACAACTGCCAGCTCCGTCCCGTTTTTCTGGGGACTCCAAGGCTTGCAGGGGGTTCCTTAGCCAATGCACAATTCATTTTGAGCTCCAGCCCCAAAACTTCCTGTCTGATCGGGCTAAGGTAGCCTATATCATTTCCCTCCTCTCTGGTGAAGCTTTAGCCTGGGCAGCCCCTCTGTGGGAACTGAATGATCCAGTGGTTTCTAGCCTGTCTGGCTTCTTGAAACTTTTTCGGAATATCTTCGAAGAACCGGCTCGTGTCTCTTCAGCGGCCAGCGCCCTTTTACGTCTCCGCCAAGAGTCTGCTTCTGTGGGACAGTATGCCCTTCATTTCCGCATACTGTCGGCTGAGTTGAGCTGGAACAATGAGGCCTTAGTCGCAACCTTTTTGCATGGCCTGTCTGATAGAGTGAAGGATGAATTAGCAGGAAGAACCATCCCCACTGATCTGGCCGGCGTTATCTCCTTGTGTAACCAGATCGATATTCGCTTTCAGGAGAGGACCTTAGAAAAGCAACGCCAGCACTCCTTGGTTCTTAGTCAGCCTGAGCTCCCCTCTCTTCAACCCGTAGAGCATCTCCTACCAGCTGAGGAACCCATGCAGCTGGGTCGGACCAGGCTATCCCCCGAGGAACGTGCTAGGCGCAGAACTCTTGGTCTGTGTCTTTACTGTGGGGGCAAAGGTCATTTTCGTGACACTTGCTCTCTTTGTCCAGAAAAACGTTCGGGTCCACTTCATCTGGAAAGTGGAGTATTGGACCCAGAAATATCACCTTCCCCTTCTCGTCTTCTGCTTTCTGTGTTCCTTCATGTTGGTGCTTCTTCTCATTCGGTCTCAGCATATCTGGATTCCGGAGCCGCTGGTAATTTTATGGACTGGGAAATCGCATCGTCCATGAGACTTACTCTTTGCCCCTCACCACACCATTGGTGGTCTTGGCGATTGATGGTACTGTTCTCCCAGGGGGACCTATCCGCTTCCAGACCCTCCCTGTTAAGATGTCGGTAGGGACACTCCACCAGGAGTGGATATCCTTCCTTATCTTACCCAAGGCCTCAACGCCTATAATTTTGGGTCTCCCATGGTTACAGCTCCATTCTCCTCATGTGGACTGGACTACTGGACAGATCCTGGCTTGGGGTCCCTCCTGTTCCTCGTCCTGCCTACCCAAGGTTGCCCCCTGTGAATCTGAGCCGGTCATTCATTCCAGGTTGCATAACCATTTACATTTCTCTGTCCCTAACCACCCTTGGACGCACAGCCAGGCTAGCTTGTCTACAAGTCCTGCAGTCGCTACGTCTTGCGATACGATTCAGGTAGTCGCTACACCTGACTCAGCTATTCACTCTGCCTCTGTACTAGTTATGCCAGTCCAGCCCATGCCCAGTGAGCCTCCTACTTTTTCTTGTTCGGGACATTCTGCTTGTCCTTCAGCTATTCAGTTTGACTCCGGCGACATGTCACCTTCTAACCAACCTGACTTCAGGGTTCCACTGACATCTGCCCAGTCTGATGGTCCTGTGCAAGATGACCAGTTCCCCTTTAAGGGTCTAGGGGACCCTCCTCAGATTCCTGTTGATCCTCTCATGCCCTTGCTTATTCCTAGAGAGCCTTTGGTCCTCAATAGATCTTCTTGTCATCTCCCTACCTCGTTTTCGGTCTCTGAGGATAATCTTAAGTACGAGGTTAGACAAGTTCTGGATTCTCGGCTCTGCAGAGGCATTCTTCAGTACCTTGTGCATTGGAGAGGTTTTGGTCCTGAGGAGGCGTCTTGGATCGCTGCATCTGATGTCGCTGCACCTCATCTGTTGAGAAGGTTTCATCAGAGATTTCCCTTTAAGCCTGGGCCCAGGCGGGGGAGGGCCCATAAGAGGGAGGGTACTGTCATGGATATACAATAGTGTTTGTCTGTCAGCTTACCTTCCTTCCCATGTGTTCATCTTAGAGGCCTGAGCCCTTTCACCTGGCTTCCTTTATAATCTCCTCCCAGCCAGACTCCACCCCAGGCCCTATCACAGAACACTATATTAACCTGTGCACTGCAAGCCTGCTTTGCTGATCAACGTGTTTGTTAGGCATTGTGTGTTTGGGTTCCTGCCTGCCGTGTGCTACGTCTGTCTCTCTGTTACGTTATTGGCTTGTCCCCGACTATCCCTGTCTGCTCGTGACCCTTGACCTTCGGCTCGTTCTTCGTTATCCTTGTCTGCTTGTGGCCCCTGACCTTCAGCTTGTTATTCGGTTCTCTCTTATCGTGTGCTGCTGCTTCCCCTCTTTTCCCCTTATCCTACGGGGCGTGAGCTAGGAAACTCCAGGGGCCGCGACCTGGTCCCAGCCTGCAGCATAACATCCTCACCACTAGAGGCCCTGGAGAAGACCAGCTGGGTCTTAGACTCCGCGCCCTGGGGAATCTTGGCTCTAGCTCCCGTTAGGATCCCGGTTGTGCTCCTCTGGTCCCGCTTTCCACAACCACCCAGTTTCCTATCCGCAGAAGCCAGCCATAGGGTTCACTACCTCGCGGTGCACTCCTGTCCCCCTACGGTGTGCATCTGTCACCTGGCCACAGGTGACCTTGACACCGCGCCTATTATCGCTTTGACCAAGAAGGGTGTGAATGCCAAAGACTGGCCTCCCGAAGCTGTCTCTGCATTTCACAACCTGAAACAGGCCTTTGTTTCTGGCCCCCTCTTGAGGAGACCAAATCCTGGCAATGCATTTTTTATTGAAGTGGACGCTTCCTCAATGGGGGTGGGAGCTGTGCTTCTTCAAATCTTTGAGAAGAGACGTCAACCGGGGGGCGTGTCCGGACGTGAAGCAGGGAAGACGTGCTGGTGCTGGGCTCTGTACCCACGGGGACAATCCTTAGCCATCCCTTGCTTATTTTACCCCACTGGGCATAAAAAGTGACTTTACCCGTACCTGGGCATCTCCTGCCGCAGCCCCATCCGGTTTTTGCGGACTTTGCCGGGTCGGACTCGTCCTGGGATTGCAGCTGGCTTGACGCTGCCGAGGCCTGCCACCATCTTGAGGCCTACGGAGCCTCCGGCGATCCCCGACCTCGCCTGCCGAGATCCGCGAGGGATTCGGACTCTCCATCCCTCTCCACCACAACCCCGTGGGTATACAGCGACTCTCCTAGGGGCCACTTACAGCGCTGATCCCCGCAGGAGAGCTCCGTGATCCGGCGGACCCGACGCCATCTTGAGGCCTTCAGACCCGGCTGCATCCTCTCAGGTACAGTGATAGGCGCTCGGCGCTGCTGTGATACAGCCGGCACCTCCAGTGCCGATAGACTGTCTGATCGCTGGCCGGGATCCGTCGCCAGCCCTTAGTGGGGAAGTTGTGGCCCAAACGCAGCGGAGCTCTTCCGGACGGCGGCCGAGCGTAGGAAAGTCCGCGGCTTCGGCCTAGTCCCGGAAGACGGCGGCCATCTTGCTGCACCCGAGGCCCCAATACAGTTAAAGCACGGCCTGCTTTAACCCCTCAGCTGCCCAGCTCTCCCTGCACAGGGCCCCCACCTCTTTCCTCTTCCCACAGCCACTGCAAGGATTCCCTTTTACTAGTTAAAAGCTGTGTATGGCACCCCCTGTCTGCGGCTTGCACGTTGTGGATCGGATACAACACTGTGCTAGACGGCCATCTTGCTGCACCATAGTGCCCATTATTCAGACTTTTCTCATTTAACAAGTTGCCCCTGGAAGCCTAGGTGCTTTGGCCGGCCAGGCTATGGCCCCTAAACCAGATAGCTATATATACTAACTTTTGCTATGTACTGAACCTACAGCCCTGGGGGGCAACTACACAGAGTCGGGGAGGATGACAGCTTGATCTCCCTGCTCTGCGCCGTCAGACCGCTCAGTCTCGGCGAATAAGACACATCCTGAATCCCTGACGCCACCGCGCATGCTCCCTGAGTGACGGACATCGCCTAACATTACCTATGCACAATACTTCCCGAAACCGACAGCGCTACCGCTCCCAGCAGAAGGCCTCTCCCACCGTGGGGAAGGGGAAGGGGAAGAGCAAAATGGCACCCGAGCCTCCGGAACCGGATGACACCACTCAGCATTCTGAGGACAGCTTGCTTCAGTTCCCCTCCAACCTGGCAGGCCCCACTGACGCTGGCTCAGATGCCATGCTCCAGAAGTTCCGCAGTATAGTGCGAGATGAAATAAACGTTGCCTCCCGTAAGCTCTCAGCAGAACTGGTGAAGGGTCTCAAGGAGATAGGCCACCGCACCAACCAACTGGAACAGCGGATGGATTTAACAACAACAGTCCTAGAGGGTCATGAGGACGAAGTTGAAAGACTGAATGCTGAACTGTTGAGCCTACAGGATAAATTAGAGGACTCTGAGAATAGGGCTTGCAGGGATAACCTCCGCATCCGTGGGCTCCCAGAGGCCATAACCGACCTGCAGGGGACGGCCACGGCTTTCTTTCAGGAGCTGGCGCCTGACGTCCCTTTGGAGCGCTTGGAATTTGATCGCATACACAGGTCCCTAGCTCTAAGGCCCACCGAGGGTCCCCCCAGGGACGTTATAATTAAATTTCACTTTTACAAGACCAAAGAGCGGCTCCTGCAGGCTGCACGGGATATTCCGGACCTCACTTACCGGGGTAGTCCCCTCCAACTATTTGCAGACCTCTCTCCGGTCACCATAGCCAAACGGCGGAGTCTGAAGCCTTATTTGCAGATTCTACAAGCTCGGGGCATTCGTTATAGATGGGGGTTCCCCTTCAAGCTCTCCTTCTATCACCTTGGCCGCCAGTTTCATGCCTCCTCCCTGCCAGACTTACGGCGACATTTTCAGGATCTGCAGTTTGATCTCCCTCCCTCCCAACCGGAGCCTTGTTCGGCCCAGCCACGATCATCCAGGCCACCCCACGGTTCCTCACAAATGTCTCAGCAGGGGTCCCAGGCGCTTCGATCACTGCAAGCACAGCGATTCCAGGATGTCCCTAAAGGATGACAGCACCGATTCTCATTTGTCACTCTGAGGAGCTAACCTGCCAGCACCCTGTTATTCTGAACTGTCAGCAGTATCTCACCTTGAACTATAAGTTTAAATCTAAATTTCACCTTTAGACTTCCCATTCTGTGGACCCAATTGCAGTACATGAACATTTCTGCCTTTCAACCAAAATGATATCTGGACTGTTTTTTGTTTTTTTTCCTGGGCCCGGTGGCCCCATTGTGTTCCCTCCTTCCCTGCTCCTGGAGGCCTTGTCATGTGGCTGACCCCTTGTCCGATGTTGCCCCAATTGAGGGACGGCGACATTGGGCCTCTGTGCTGTGGCTACGTTCGCATGGTCATTTGGCCCACCTGGATTCTTGTCCCCTGTCCCCCCCCCTTTTTTTTTTTCTCAGGCGAAGGCTTTTGATCTGTCGCTCGAGAGGAATGTCCTTGTACTGTGCTGCACACCCCCATTAAAGTTGTGGGTGTGCCCTGCCCATCACGGTCCACGGTTTGTGGCCTTCGCAGTTTTGGCCGTAGTATGTGTATGTTATTGTCCTTGTGTTTGCGGTGGGTCGGCTTCGTGTCCTGGACTCCCCGTACTTTAGTTGGGGGCTCCGGGACGCGAGGATGACCACGGCCCACAATAATTCGTTCACAATTTTAAGTTGATATGTTACATAATTTTGATTGAGACTGCTTTAATCCTTATTTAGGTGGTGTCTATTGAACATGTTTTTTCTGTTTACCTTATGCTGATGTCGATCTGATCTCATTGTTCAGACTACTTTAAAAATATGCCGAGCGGTGTCCGACGGACCATTGCTCCCCCTTGGCTTGGAACTTGGCCCGAACAAAAGTTTTGGCCAACTTCCGACCTTTTAGTGGGATTCCAGCCCCACTACCAATTGCAACCTAGATGACTGGAATGTTTTTACTCCGAGTTTTACTCGGTCTGTTTGTTTTCCTTTATCTGTTTTCTTTCACTGTCTCCCTACTTGACTCTCTGGTCTTTCACCTTTTTTTTCCCTCTACAAGGTCCGCGGGGTGTGCTTGGGGAAATGATCTTCTGCCGATTGCTAGTCCTACTATGACGCTTAATTGGCTGTCCCTGAATGTTCAGGGTATGAATTCTCCTCAGAAAAGGGTGAAGATTTTTAAGTATCTTAGGAAGCAGCGGATTGACATCGCCTGCTTACAGGAAACCCATTTTTCGGCGTCTTCCTGCCCTAAATACTTTGATGCTCAGTTTCCCCAGGTATTTTTGGCCACGGCTCCAACCAAGCAAAAGGGGGTGCTCATAGCTTTCCGCAAGTCGGTTTCATTTAGTTGCACTAGACAGATCGCAGACCCAGATGGCAGATATCTATTGCTACAAGGCACTATCCAAGGAAAGGAGGTTACCATCATGACTTATTATGCGCCAAACTCCAACCCAGGACCCTTCTTGACTCACGTCTGCGCCCTGCTAGCATCCCATCACAGGGGTACTCTCTTTCTTTCGGGTGATTCAAATTTAGTTTTGAATCCCTCACTGGATAAATACCCCTCGGAGCGTATCGCTCCCTCGCCTGGCGCTAAAAAATTTGCTCGCTCTTTACAACTACATGATTTGGTCGATCTTTGGAGGGAATGCCATCCTCAGAGTAAGGACTTTACACATTATTCCCACCCTCATCACTCTCACTCCAGAATTGATCATATGTTCATGCTACGATGCCACCTTCCCATGGTGGTCAGGGCCTCTATCCTGGCTGTTCCATGGTCTGATCATGACCCTGTTTTGGTGGTCTGCCACTCCGTTTTGGACAGACCCCAATTCTCACCCTGGGCGATGAATGATTCGCTCTTATCGCTTAAAGAGGTTCGGGAAGGTATTTTTAAGGCCTCAGAGGACTACTTCCGTGAAATCAGGGGTCGGTTACGTCGCCGGTAACGCTTTGGGAGGCTTATAAGGCGGTACTCCGTGGCCACATTATTCGGGTAGCGTCAGCCCGTAAGCGGGAAAGGGGTTTGAAACAAAAAGCCCTGGAGACCCGTCTGGAGGCATTATCTGCAGTTTTTAAACAATCCCCCACCTCTGGCAACCGTAAACTCTTGGAACAGGTTCGTTCGGAGTTGGATCTTTGTCTCACCGAGGGGGCTGAACGCGTCTTACGTTGGTCCCGCCAGAGGTGGTATACCAGGGCGAATAAACCTAATCGAATGTTAGCCAACAGACTCCGGACTTTCGCTCCTAAATTCACCCCCATCACTTTGCGCAACCGACACAATGTACTTACGGGTAATCCGTTGCGTATATTGGAGGAGTTTCGATTCCGCCTTACTAAATTGTACTCTGATCCAGAGCAGTTTAACGCCCAGGACACTGCTGATTTCCTCGGCCGTCTCCCTCTCCCGACCCTGACGGAGGCGCATGTTACTCTTATGGACCGGGATATACAAATTTCAGAGGTCCTCCAAGGTATAAAAGATCTTAAGGTGGGAAAGCGACCGGGGCCGGATGGCTTTACGGCGCTTTACTACAGGAAACTGGCAGTTATGGTAGCTCCGCATCTAACGGCAATGTATAACTCTGTTAAAAATGGATGCTCCTTTACCCCGGACCTCTTGACGGCAAACATAGTGATGATCCCTAAACCGGATCGCGATCATTCCTCCTGGGCTAATTTTAGGCCTATCTCCCTAATTAACGTTGACATGAAAATTTTGACCAAAATTCTGGCTAATCGCCTAAATTCTTTTCTTCCTCGATTAATCGGGAAGGACCAGGTCGGCTTTATACCTCAGAGACAGGCCGGTGACGCTATTCGGCGTATATTGCAACTCCAACACATAGCTCATACTCGCTCGCTAGAATCTATGCTCTTGTCTCTGGACGTAAACAAGGCCTTTGACACTTTGTCATGGCCTTACCTCATGTCTGTTCTTCGACATTATGGCTTCGGGTCTTCTTTTATGCACTGGATATCTGTCTTATATGATTCCCCCCGGGCAAAAATTAAGTATTTATGGATTCGAGTCTCCTCTCTTTAATATCAAGAGGGGCACCCGTCAGGGGTGCCCCCTATCACCTCTTCTTTTTGTATTGGCTCTGGAACCCCTGGCAGAGGCGATTCGCTCTCATCCGGATATACGAGGCATCGAATTAGCGGGTTGTCCCCATAAAATTTCCCTATTTGCCGATGATGTCCTTCTCACTTTGACCTCCCCCAGAAGCTCTTTACCAAACTTGCAAACTCTTTTGGATACCTTTGCTTCCCTTTCGGGGCTCCGGGTTAATCCCTCAAAATCGAAAGCGTTGTCGGTTAACCTCTCTCCTGGCCTGATGAGGGATTTACAGTCGGCATTCTCCTTTCAGTGGGTTTCCTCGCTGCCCTATCTGGGAATCCACCTTACCCCCACGTACTCCGGATTGTACCAGGCCAACTTTCCACCATTGTTCAAGAGACTAACAGATATGCTGTTGTCTTGGTCTCATTTGCCTTTGTCTTGGTTCGGCAGAATAACGGCTGTTCGTATGTCCTATCTCCCGAAATTATTATATTTTTTCCGTGTCTTGCCGGTTCAGGTTTCTTCGCATATCCTCCGCATACATCAGCGAAGAATTATGCAATTTATATGGGGTTCGTCCCGCCAAACAGGTCTTGTTTGCTAAGCGAGTCAATGGGGGTCTTTCGGTTCCTAATTTACAAGCCTATTACATAGCTGCTAACATAGCCCCACTTTCGTGCCTTCATGAAACCTATCAGCTCCCGCTCTGGGCTATGCTTGACCTGGTTGACATCGACCCTATTCCTATCTCCTCATTACCCTGGCTCCCACCTGTGCATCGTCCGGCGGTCATGGGGCCCTGCTTGGCCCACTCCTTGCGACTATGGGACTCGGTAAAGTACTCTGCAGGGCTGATCTCCCCACATCTCCCACTCTTACGACTCTTACACTGCCCGCTGTTCCCTCCAGGTTGTGATAATCCCTCCCAATTTCTATGGTGGACCATGAACGGGTTCACAGATGTTCACTCACTGCTACGGCCTACCAGGATTTTGGCATTTGACGCTTTGCGCTCTTCTCATGGTATTCCCTTGCGTGAGCACTATCGCTATTTACAAATTCGCCACTTTCTTCAGAGCCTTATTAGGTTTCAATCTACCCCTTATACCTTGACCCCCTTTGAGAGCCTTTGCAGAGCCAGGCCCCATTCTCCGGGTCTAATATCACTGATATACTCGGCGGTGATATCAATAAAGAGACCCCCATTGAGGCCTTATCACCTTCAATGGGAGAAAGAGCTGGGGAGGCAGTTAGACCCTGAGGACTGGCAGGCGATGACACTAACTCTGTCCAAATGCTCACGTAATGTGTCAATTTTGGAAAATGCCTATAAAGTATTGTATAGGTGGTACTACACACCGGCGAGATTGGCTCGCTTTATCCCAAATTATTCTCCACTTTGTTATAGGGGGTGTTCCCAGGAAGGCACAATGGCACATATTTGGTGGTCATGCCCGCGAGCGTGCAGACTGTGGATTAGGGTATATACTCTCCTCCGCAACCTTTTTCAGATTAATATCAAAAGAGACCCCTATGTAGCTCTCCTTGGTAAGCCCATTGTGGAACTACTGCGTCCAGAACGGCAACTAGCCCAACATCTTTTTACTGCAACTAGATTGACAATTGCGAGAGCATGGAAAACCCCTACACTAAGCTTTGAGGCAGTCAAGAACCGCCTGAACGATATCATGGTCAACGAGAAACTAACAGCTATTCTTTCTGATACGCATGACAAGTTTCTCAGAGTCTGGCAACCTTGGATCACATACTACCACCCTTCTAGATTCAACGCTGCATTGCTGTCACTATAGGACCCCTCTTGCGTGGACCCCGTGGACCTCCTACTTCCCTCTTCTCTTTCTCCCTCTTCTCCTTCTCCTCTTCTTCTTGTCCTGCCTCCTTTTTTCTTTTTCTCTTTTCTCTTTCTCTCTCTTTCTCCAATTTTTTTTTATTTTATTTTTTTCTTCTTAGGCTCTTACTTGAGGTTTAACTGTTCTATCTTTTCTAGAGGATGCCAACTTTCAGGTTTTATTGTTGTGTATTATACACCCATTCTACAGGTTTACGCCCATCTGGGCATGGCCCAGGTTCTGGACCATCGGGTCCTGAGGACTTTTTCATTTATTTTTTATTTTTATCTTGAATATAACATCAGATCACGGCTCATGCTTCCTTCCTGTTGTTGAGGGCTTTCGAGTCCAGATCTACTTTGTATACTGAATGCTATAACACTCTATTGCAAACCTGTACTGTTGATTTAAATGACAATAAACTTTTTTGTAAAAGAGAAGAGACGTCAACCATGTGCGTTCTTCTCCAAAAAAAATTCTCAGGCAGAGAGGAATTATGCCATTGGTGATCGGGAACTTCTCGCAATTAAATTGGCGTTAGAGGAGTGGCGTCATCTCTTGGAGGGTCCCCCTCACTCCATAACGATCTTTACTGATCACAAAAATTTACAATATCTACAGAATGCTAAACGTCTGAATCCTAGACAGGCCAGGTGGAGTCTCTTCTTTGCCCATTTTAATTTCACGATTACCTACAAACCTGGTTCCTGCAACGGTCGGGCTGATGCGCTCTCTAGGTCATTTGACACTTTGGACGAGGAGTCTGCTCCTGAACCTGAGCCGATCATTCCAAGCTTGTGCATTGTTGCCCACTCTACCACCCTGAAGTCAAAAATTCCGCCTGGTAAGACCTTTGTCCCCACTGAGCTAAGAGCTAAGATCCTTCGTTGGGGACATGATTCCAAGGTGGCTTCCTACTCATCAGTCGTCACTACTGGTGGCCTAATCTCCGCTCAGACGTCAAAGACTACGTTAAAGCTTGTCATGTCTATGCCCAGTCCAAATCCTTCACACAAGCTCCTGCTGGTCTCCTCATGCCCTTGCCCATTCCTAAGGAGCCCTGGGCTCATATTGCCATGGATTTTTATCACCGACCTCCCACTGTCTGAGAATAATACAGTCATTTGGGTGGTAATCAATCGGTTCTCCAAGATGGCTCATTTTGTTCCTCTTCCTGGTCTTCCTTCTGGCACTATTTAAATGTAATTATTTCCCTGGAGTTTGGCTTAAATTAACTTTTTTTTACAGGGTTTATTCCCATTTTAATAAAACCCATTTCGCTGTTTCTGGCATAAGCAGGAGATCACCAGCAGTGGCAGGAGGACACAACATCTCAGCAGATCCTTAGGGAGTCCATGCTAGACATGTGATTTGTATTTAATAAAAGGACACACCTTTGCACATAATATATTTAGTTTAAATAAAGGCATTTTTTTGCCTTTTAAATATTCATCTGCAAGAAGTATTACATTAAAAATCTCAGACAATATTAAAAGATAAGTAAAATTGAATGCAAAATTCCAAAAATAAAAAATACCCTTGGAGGACAGAGCCCACTGGAGGAGGGTGGAGGTAAGTATATGTGTAACTATGTGCAATGAATGCATATGTGTGTATCTTAAAGCATATACAGTGTATGCATGTGTGCATGAATGTTTGTGTATGTAGCGCTACACCTGTAGGGGTCGGCCACACAGCCAGGCACACTGTATTTTCCACAGCCAGGTGCACAATGTCCGCTCATTACTCCAATGACCAGTCTAGGGGTTGTAGTGTTGTTTTGTTGTTTTATTTTAGGAACTTGGATAGGAGAAGGGATATAGTGGGATACTCCAAATTGAACTATTCACACTTGAGGACAGTTTTCTCAGTAGAACTATAGCAGACTGTACAGAATTGAGCAAGTCCCTTGCAAATAGAAGGATTTGAGTGGACCCTGCTCATCAAGACGCCAGCAGGTGTCCCCTTTAGCTTACACCCAGCAGCTGACTTTTAGCACCCGGAGAGCATTTAAGCAGCACAAGTCCCAAGGATCCCACAAGGCCCTGGTCGCAGGTCATCTTCCCCCTGTGATACCAGACAGAACCCTTGGACATCCTCCCTCAGTCAGCTTTCAGGAGAATCCTGGATTTTAGTATTCAGTACTGCTCAGGCCCTCAGTTTTCCCATTTGAAGCCAGCTTGTGCTGGGGAGAGGCAACAGGCCCCTCTCCCCAACTGGACCTCTCCTCTAAGGAAAAGACCCAGATCCCAAGTGCTCACTGAATATAGATACCAGTACCCATCATGCTCAGGGGCACCACTGCCTGTAATTGGCTGAAGCTGTATCCATAATTATGCTGCTGATCTGCATGGATCACTCATGTTCACCCAGAACCTTCCAAGGCTGCCTGGATACAGAGGAGCCAAACAGTAGCAGCAGCAGCACTGTAAGTCACACAGGATACCCTCACTAAACAACTGTAGCTCTCCTATTAGGCGTAAAAGCTGCTATGTTTTTTCTATCAGTCTCCTGTTAAGCTGAAGATCACACTATATTAAATTGAAGTATACACATCCTAGCACCTACCTATCTATGTATGTAAGTGTGTCTATGGGTGCGAACAAGAGTCTGTGTGTGCTTCTGCCATACATGCTGTGACAGCAGGAAGGTAAAGTCACCTGGTTGCATCCAGGGGGGTAGATATATTTCTCCCAGATTCAGGCTTTACGCCGACTTATACAACTAGGTGGAGAGTTGTATAAGGCTAGTGGGCTCATGGATGACTCATACCTCTAGGGAGAGTGTGGGGCGTCGTGCAGACAGAGATGAGGAGACCAGCTGAACCTTGTCAGCTCATTTAGGCCTCTATAAGAACTCCCAGCTTCATTAGATGTTAGCTCATGCCTGGAACCAGACCTGTGTGGACTGTCTAGGGAGAGTGAACCCCTGTGCGGTGAGGCAAAGCCTGTGTGGCTATTTGTTTGGACTTTTACTAAACCAGGGACTTAGGGACTAGGACAGCACCAGGCTGATCCCAGTTGTTAGTTTAGGAAACCTGCATGTTTAGTCAGAGGTCAAACTGACCAGGATTTATTTTGTTTATGTTTCTTTTTGGCTTTGCTGTGGTTTTTGTCACTGTACATAGAGAAATAAACCGCACCTTTTGATTTTGAAAAACACAACCTCCGTCTGCTGGCCCTGTTTTTGTGTGGGGAGCCCAACCAGGGGGTCACACACACCCGCTACCGAGTTAACCCCCTCACAGTTGGTGGAGAACCAGTGGCAGTTTTTTTTAAGCCAGCATGGAGGAGATACTGAAACAGCTGGCTCTAGCAAATGCCAATCAACAGCAGACAAATGCAGGTTTGCAAAGGAGCCTTGCAGCCCAGCAGCAAGCTCATCAACAAGCCCAGCAGCAATCTGAGGCCCGCTTCATAGACCTGTTACAGAAGCAAGAGCAGAGACTACAACAAATGGAAGCAGTAATGCAGCAACGTCCGCAGACCAGTGAGGAAAGCCGTCCCACTAATACCGCATCCTTTGGGGTGAGTCGTTTATTGACAAAAATGACTGGAGAGGATGATCCAGAGGTATTTTTGACCACATTTGAAAGGACTGCTGAAAGAGAAAAGTGGCCTGAGGAGCAGTGGGCTGGACTGGTGGCTCCTCTGTTAACTGGTGAATCGCAGAAGGCTTACTATGACCTAGAGCCTGACCAAGCAAAAGACTATGTGATGCTAAAAGCTGAAATATTGGCAAGGCTGGGTGTCACCCTGGCTGTCCGGGCTCAGCGTGTGCATAACTGGACTTTCCAGCTTGGAAAACCCCCCAGGTCTCAAATGTATGATCTCATTCACCTGAGCAGGAAGTGGCTACAGCCAGAGACTTTGTCCGCACCAGAGATTGTGGAACGTGTTGTAATGGATCGGTTTTTGAGAGCTCTTCCTACTGCCATCCAAAAGTGGGTAAGCCATGGAGACCCAGAGACGGCCGGTGGTCCTGTGGATCGTGTAGAGAAATACTTGGCTACAGAGAACCTGACGGCCTCTTCCAGAGACTCTCGGACTTTCCACCCTAAGACCAGACCATCCCCAGGGGCGGATAAGAGGATTCCAAGGGGTAAGGGTGGAGAGAGTGAGAGGGTGGGAGCTCTACCCCAAGTTTGGCGAGAACAGCCTGGGAAATCAGCGGCTCAAGAGGCGGCAAGAAGGATCGTTTGCTACCGCTGCCGGCAAGCGGGACATATTGCAGCAAATTGCCCGGTTGTGGAGGAACCCATGCAATGTGACTTTCTGATGGACAGACGTCAGTCGCTGTGTGCGACAGTCGCATGCACTGCCATTCGGGGAACTGAGAAACATTTATGCAAAATGTGTATTAATGGTAGAAATGTTGTGGTATTACTGGATTCAGGTAGCCTTGTGACCCTGATAAAGGCTGAATTAGTTAAAACAGAGGTCTCTGGGAATAGCAAGGTAGCTGTTATTTGTGTGCATGGGGACACCCGAGAGTATCCAGTGACTACAGTGTGTTTCGAGACCCCCAAAGGTACCCTCTCTCATCCAGTGGGGTTAGTATCTCAATTACCGCATGATGCCATTGTGGGAAGGGATTTTCCGAAGTTCTGGGAACTGTGGGATGATCCTGAGCCCCCCACTGGTGCCCCTATGTACCAGGAATGTGATAGCCAGAACTCCTCTGAGAGTGGTGAGGACTCTCCAGAATTTCCCTTGTCAGTATTGGCAGGGGAGACTCAAGAAACTGGAGAGGAGCCCACCTCCTCAGACGAAAACCTACCGTCTGTGGAGTTTTCTGATCTGGAGGTTCACAGGGAAAATTTTGCCACAGAACAGTTAAAAGACCCCGCCCTAATAAAGGCACGGGAAAACGTAGTGGAAATAGATGGCGAGTTAGTGAACCCAGATAATACCTGCACTTACCCATACTTCAGCGTAGAGAAGGACCTACTGTATCGGGTGGCAAAAAGGGCAGAAGAAACCGTTGAGCAGCTTGTGGTGCCCAAACCTTACAGGAAGTTGGTGTTGGAGTTGGCCCATGGGCACATTCTTGGAGGTCATCTGGGGACAGAGCAAACCCGAGAGAGGGTATTACAGAGATTCTATTGGCCTGGGGTGATGAAGGACATAGAAAATTATTGTTCCTCCTGCCCTGTGTGTCAGAGGTCGGCCCCGATGCCACATTTCCGTAGCCCGCTGGTCCCTCTACCCATCATTGAGGTCCCGTTTGAGAGAATCGCAATGGATTTGGTAGGTCCTATAATCAAGTCCGCTAGGGGGCACCAGTACATATTGGCTATAATGGACTATGCCACCCGTTATCCAGAAGCGATCCCTCTCAGAAATACCTCGGCCAAAACCATAGCCAAAGAGCTATCTCTTGTTTTTAGCCGGGTGGGTATTTGTAAAGAACTGCTTACGGACCAAGGTACACCCTTTATGTCCCGGGTTATGAAAGAGCTGTGTAAATTGCTCAAAGTGACGCAATTGCGTACATCTGTGTATCACCCCCAAACCGATGGGCTGGTTGAAAGATTCAACAAAACCCTAAAACAAATGTTGAAGAAAGTGGTGGATAGAGATGGAAAGGATTGGGACTGTCTACTTCCTTATTTGATGTTTGCTATTAGGGAGGTGCCCCAATCCTCTACGGGATTCTCCCCCTTTGAGTTACTGTATGGGAGACACCCAAGAGGGCTGTTGGATATTGCCAAGGAAACTTGGGAAAGTGAGAGTTCTCCCCACAGGAGTGTGATTGAGCATGTCGCCCTGATGCAAGATCGAATTGCACAGGTAATGCCCATCGTGAAGGAACATTTGGCCCAAGCGCAGTTGGCACAGCAGAGAGTGTACAACCGTGGAGCAAAGACCCGTACCTTTTCCCCGGGGGATAGGATATTGGTACTTGTCCCTACGGTTGAAAGTAAATTCCTTGCCAAATGGCAAGGCCCCTACGAGATAATGGAAAAAGTGAGCGAAGTGAATTACAAGGTCAGACAACCAGGAAGGCGAAAGCCCGAACAGATATATCACGTTAATCTGTTGAAAGCCTGGAGGGATAGAGAGTCCCTAGTCGCAGAAACTTGGTCACCAGCTCAAACTGGTTGCGTGATTCCGGAGGTTGGAATAGCAGCCACCTTGTCACAACCCCAACAACAGGAGGTTAAGGAGTTTGTGCTTCGCAACAAGGAGGTGTTCTCTGAGCTGCCGGGACAAACATCTGGGGTAGAGCATGATATTATTACCCCGCCCGGTGAAAGGGTGAAGTTAAAACCCTATCGGATCCCAGAGGCCCGACGGGAGGCAATACGGGAGGAAGTACAGAAAATGCTGAACTTAGGGGTGATAGAGGAGTCCCAAAGTGATTGGTCTAGTCCCATTGTGTTGGTGCCTAAACCGGATGGGAGCTGGCGATTTTGTAACGATTTTCGTCAGTTGAACAAAGTTACAAAATTTGACACCTACCCCATGCCACGTATAGATGAGTTGATCGACCGGCTGGGAACAGCCCGATACATGACGACTCTTGACCTCACAAAAGGGTATTGGCAAATTCCCCTGGCCAAGTCGGCCAAAGAGAAAACCGCATTTGTAACCCCAGACGGGGCGTTCCAATATAAGAGAATGCCGTTCGGGTTACAGAATGCGCCGGCCACATTCCAGCGGAAAATGGACCAGATACTGAGGCCCCATCGGAAGTATGCTGCGGCTTACCTGGATGACGTAATTGTCCATAGCACAGATTGGGCCTCACATCTGCCAAAAGTGCAAGCAGTCCTAGACTCTATCCGGGAAGCGGGGTTTACGGCTAACCCCAAGAAGTGTACCATTGGGCAGGAGGAGGCCAAATATCTTGGGTACACCATTGGCAGGGGAGTGATAAAACCCCAACTCAACAAAGTCGAGGCCATCCAGAGTTGGCCACGTCCCAACAGCAAGAAGCAGGTACGGGCCTTTCTGGGAATCGCGGGTTATTATCGGCGCTTCATTCCCCACTTTGCTTCTAAGGCTGTGCCCCTAACCAACCTGACGAAAGGGAAAGGGTCGGTCATGATTAAATGGACCCCCGAGGCTGAGGCAGCATTCCAATTCTTGAAACAAGCCTTATGTAGCCAGCCAGTGTTGTACTCACCCGACTTCTCTAAAGACTTTGTCGTACAAAGTGATGCGTCAGATGTGGGGTTAGGAGCAGTATTGTCCCAGGTCTGGAACGGGGAAGAGCACCCAGTCATTTACCTCAGCAGGAAGTTGAAGTCCCATGAGGTAAATTACGCCACGGTTGAAAAGGAGTGTTTAGCGGTGAAGTGGGCTCTAGATTCCCTTCGGTACTATCTGCTAGGTAGGCACTTTGACATGGTTACGGATCACGCTCCGTTAAAGTGGATGGCTCAAAACAAGGAGACAAATAGAAGAGTGAATAGGTGGTTCCTGGCCCTACAGGAATTCAACTTCACAGTAAAGCATCGCCCTGGCGTTCAAATGGGGAATGTGGATGCTTTGTCTCGAGTACATGAATGCCTGATTGCTGGTGTTCCAACCCCAAGGTTAAAACAAGAGGGGGGGTATGTGACAGCAGGAAGGTAAAGTCACCTGGTTGCATCCAGGGGGGTAGATATATTTCTCCCAGATTCAGGCTTTACGCCGACTTATACAACTAGGTGGAGAGTTGTATAAGGCTAGTGGGCTCATGGATGACTCATACCTCTAGGGAGAGTGTGGGGCGTCGTGCAGACAGAGATGAGGAGACCAGCTGAACCTTGTCAGCTCATTTAGGCCTCTATAAGAACTCCCAGCTTCATTAGATGTTAGCTCATGCCTGGAACCAGACCTGTGTGGACTGTCTAGGGAGAGTGAACCCCTGTGCGGTGAGGCAAAGCCTGTGTGGCTATTTGTTTGGACTTTTACTAAACCAGGGACTTAGGGACTAGGACAGCACCAGGCTGATCCCAGTTGTTAGTTTAGGAAACCTGCATGTTTAGTCAGAGGTCAAACTGACCAGGATTTATTTTGTTTATGTTTCTTTTTGGCTTTGCTGTGGTTTTTGTCACTGTACATAGAGAAATAAACCGCACCTTTTGATTTTGAAAACCACAACCTCCGTCTGCTGGCCCTGTTTTTGTGTGGGGAGCCCAACCAGGGGGTCACACACACCCGCTACCGAGTTAACCCCCTCACAATGCATATGAACCAGAATTGGTGTGCATGCATTTATAAGTATGTGTGAGTATAGCTACTTGCTGAACCTACTTTTCTCATTCATAGTCCCAAGTTGTAATGCTTTTTACTGAAATAATTGTAAGCTGGAATAAAGCTGATAACTGCTGAGGAACTGCTTCCTTTGTTGCTGCTGTATTATCCTTCTGCATTTGTAGATAGGGTCAAACTGAATATTCATTAATGCAGACATTCAGCAGCCATCTTTAAGGAGACCACTTTGCAAAGCTTGTCTCCAGTGCAGGGGGCAGCCATCTTGGCTGGGTCTGGATTGGCTAATGCAACAGAGCAAGGGGACAGTGAAGTGGGCTGCTGAAGAAAGGGAGCTCTGTTGTGCCACCAGCCTGCCTAATGCAGAGAAGTCCCACTGTGGGGACAATGTGCTGCTGCAACTAATTTCCTGTGCTGAGTGGCTGAGAGAGAGCATCACAAGGTTGCAGTGAAAGGGGAACAGTGGTGTTCGGCCAGAGTTTGCTAGAGCTATCTAATGCTGTGCAGCCCAGAAAAAGAGGGCTAATCAGAGGCTGCAGCTGCCATCATACTCTGTGTAATGCTACATGTGGGGGGTTAGTCCTGGAAATAAGCAGGTGTGTGGGAAGAAGACTAAGCTGCTACTGGATAAATGGATCCCTGCCATAGCTGATCACAATTGGGTGAGAACTCAGAGAGATAAAGAAAAAACCTTCTCCCTGGGAGGATGTGATTTGGATGCCTTGTGAGATCAGACTTTACTAAAGTGCACTCCCACCAGGAAGGATAGGAAGGACTGTCTCAGCAGGATTGAAAGGGTGGGATCATAAGCAACTTCTTTCCCTGTCTGACTTGAACTGGACTTTTGCTGAATTAGGGTAAGTTTCTGGAGACCCAGAAGAGGGTGCCCTAGGACTGATAAGAGACTAACATCACACAAGTTAATCTGTTATCTGCTGCAAACTGTTGTGCTTTCTTCAAGGACCCCACATTGCTGGCCAACATTTTTTTTTCATCAATCACTGGCCAGTGGGATAAAACAGGGACTGTTATAAGTTGGGAATGCCTTTAAATACTGTTGCTAGGTAAATGCATTTCAGTTCTGTTAATTACTGTTAGTCAGAATACTGCAGGTGTTTAACCATATCGATTGTATAAGTACACTTGCTAAACCTCTCTTCTTTTAGGCTATTCTTGGCCTAATAAATTATTCAAAATACCTCAAGGTATGACAGTAAGTGCTGGGTGAGCGAGGTGTGGCCTCTTCAAGTGTGAAGAGAAACCACAAAGCAATGCAACGGCTCCTAGAGCTACATAATCACTGTATCCAATCAGTACAGCTATACAAAAAAAAAGCACATCAAAATGTTGGCAGCTATGTTGTATATATTTTTTGAGTGCAGTAAGTAGTGTTACATGAAAGTGGTACATGAAACCTTCAGAGAACGTTACATACGGATTTATGTGGAGCAATTACGTTGTTCTCATCTGTATTCTCACCTCCTTTTTGCCATGATATTTCTATCTCAATAGCTTATTGGTAGTCAGGAACTCCACTGACAGGCAAATCCAGAACTCTCCGGGATTAAAAGGACTAAGGACAGGAGGTGGACCACCAAGTACATTATTACAATGCATAATCCCCTTTGTCTAAGTGCCAGAGCAGGGAAATAACAAGTACAAGGGACATCTTACACTATGGTCTCGATTTACTAAAGTGTGTAGTGCAAACTTTAACTTTGTAGTGCAAACTTTAACTTTAAAACAGGATTCAAATGAAGGGGACTTTAAAAACACAAAGGGGTTGATTTACTAAAACTGGAGAGTAGGGATGAGCTTCGTGTTCGAGTCGAACATACGTTCGACTCGAACATCGGCTGTTCGATCGTTCGACGAAGATCGAACGATTTGGGCCGTTCGCGCCAAATTCGAGTGACGCGAACGGCCCACAATGCACTACGCCATCGCAGTGTCATCCAGGCGCTGTGATTGGCCAAGCATGCACTGTGACCCCGCATGCTTGGCCAATCACAGCGCTGGCAGCGAGGAGAGCAATGATTGGCCACAGGCAGGATGCCTGTGGCCAATTATTGCTGAGGGTGTTTAGTACACGCCCCAAACTATAAAAGGCCGCCAGCACGGCGGCCTAGTGTAGTGTGTTCCGGAGCAGGGATAGAGCAGCATAGGCAGGGACAGTGACTTTTATTTCTTTCTTGCTTAACCTGGATTCCTTTAGTTTAGGGAAAGAGAAGGATAGGTAGGGAGAGTGTCAGTGTGTTTTGTGCTTGTGCTATATTGTGCTTAAAAAAAACATTTTTTCTAGGGACAGAAAACTGTAGGTAGGGAGAGTGTGTCAGTTTCTTTCACTGTCAAAGTCCTTGTTTCCAGGGACCTGGAAGGACAGTGAGTGAATTCTCCTTGTGCTAAATTGTGCTTAAAAAAAACATTTTTTCTAGGGACAGAAAACTGTAGGTAGGGAGAGTGTGTCAGTTTCTTTCACTGTCAAAGTCCTTGTTTCCAGGGACCTGGAAGGACAGTGAGTGAATTCTCCTTGTGCTAAATTGTGCTTAAAAAAAACATTTTTTCTAGGGACAGAAAACTGTAGGTAGGGAGAGTGTGTCAGTTTCTTTCACTGTCAAAGTCCTTGTTTCCAGGGACCTGGAAGGACAGTGAGTGAATTCTCCTTGTGCTAAATTGTGCTTAAAAAAAACATTTTTTCTAGGGACAGAAAACTGTAGGTAGGGAGAGTGTGTCAGTTTCTTTCACTGTCAAAGTCCTTGTTTCCAGGGACCTGGAAGGACAGTGAGTGAATTCTCCTTGTGCTAAATTGTGCTTAAAAAAAACATTTTTTCTAGGGACAGAAAACTGTAGGTAGGGAGAGTGTGTCAGTTTCTTTCACTGTCAAAGTCCTTGTTTCCAGGGACCTGGAAGGACAGTGAGTGAATTCTCCTTGTGCTAAATTGTGCTTAAAAAAAACATTTTTTCTAGGGACAGAAAACTGTAGGTAGGGAGAGTGTGTCAGTTTCTTTCACTGTCAAAGTCCTTGTTTCCAGGGACCTGGAAGGACAGTGAGTGAATTCTCCTTGTGCTAAATTGTGCTTAAAAAAAACATTTTTTCTAGGGACAGAAAACTGTAGGTAGGGAGAGTGTGTCAGTTTCTTTCACTGTCAAAGTCCTTGTTTCCAGGGACCTGGAAGGACAGTGAGTGAATTCTCCTTGTGCTAAATTGTGCTTAAAAAAAACATTTTTTCTAGGGACAGAAAACTGTAGGTAGGGAGAGTGTGTCAGTTTCTTTCACTGTCAAAGTCCTTGTTTCCAGGGACCTGGAAGGACAGTGAGTGAATTCTCCTTGTGCTAAATTGTGCTTAAAAAAAACATTTTTTCTAGGGACAGAAAACTGTAGGTAGGGAGAGTGTGTCAGTTTCTTTCACTGTCAAAGTCCTTGTTTCCAGGGACCTGGAAGGACAGTGAGTGAATTCTCCTTGTGCTAAATTGTGCTTAAAAAAAACATTTTTTCTAGGGACAGAAAACTGTAGGTAGGGAGAGTGTGTCAGTTTCTTTCACTGTCAAAGTCCTTGTTTCCAGGGACCTGGAAGGACAGTGAGTGAATTCTCCTTGTGCTAAATTGTGCTTAAAAAAAACATTTTTTCTAGGGACAGAAAACTGTAGGTAGGGAGAGTGTGTCAGTTTCTTTCACTGTCAAAGTCCTTGTTTCCAGGGACCTGGAAGGACAGTGAGTGAATTCTCCTTGTGCTAAATTGTGCTTAAAAAAAACATTTTTTCTAGGGACAGAAAACTGTAGGTAGGGAGAGTGTGTCAGTTTCTTTCACTGTCAAAGTCCTTGTTTCCAGGGACCTGGAAGGACAGTGAGTGAATTCTCCTTGTGCTAAATTGTGCTTAAAAAAAACATTTTTTCTAGGGACAGAAAACTGTAGGTAGGGAGAGTGTGTCAGTTTCTTTCACTGTCAAAGTCCTTGTTTCCAGGGACCTGGAAGGACAGTGAGTGAATTCTCCTTGTACTAAATTGTGCTTAAAAAAAACATTTTTTCTAGGGACAGAAAACTGTAGGTAGGGAGAGTGTGTCAGTTTCTTTCACTGTCAAAGTCCTTGTTTCCAGGGACCTGGAAGGACAGTGAGTGAATTCTCCTTGTGCTAAATTGTGCTTAAAAAAAACATTTTTTCTAGGGACAGAAAACTGTAGGTAGGGAGAGTGTGTCAGTTTCTTTCACTGTCAAAGTCCTTGTTTCCAGGGACCTGGAAGGACAGTGAGTGAATTCTCCTTGTGCTAAATTGTGCTTAAAAAAAACATTTTTTCTAGGGACAGAAAACTGTAGGTAGGGAGAGTGTGTCAGTTTCTTTCACTGTCAAAGTCCTTGTTTCCAGGGACCTGGAAGGACAGTGAGTGAATTCTCCTTGTGCTAAATTGTGCTTAAAAAAAACATTTTTTCTAGGGACAGAAAACTGTAGGTAGGGAGAGTGTGTCAGTTTCTTTCACTGTCAAAGTCCTTGTTTCCAGGGACCTGGAAGGACAGTGAGTGAATTCTCCTTGTGCTAAATTGTGCTTAAAAAAAATTTTTTTCTAGGGACAGAAAACTGTAGGTAGGGAGAGTGTGTCAGTTTCTTTCACTGTCAAAGTCCTTGTTTCCAGGGACCTGGAAGGACAGTGAGTGAATTCTCCTTGTGCTAAATTGTGCTTAAAAAAAAACATTTTTTCTAGGGACAGAAAACTGTAGGTAGGGAGAGTGTGTCAGTTTCTTTCACTGTCAAAGTCCTTGTTTCCAGGGACCTGGAAGGACAGTGAGTGAATTCTCCTTGTGCTAAATTGTGCTTAAAAAAAACATTTTTTCTAGGGACAGAAAACTGTAGGTAGGGAGAGTGTGTCAGTTTCTTTCACTGTCAAAGTCCTTGTTTCCAGGGACCTGGAAGGACAGTGAGTGAATTCTCCTTGTGCTAAATTGTGCTTAAAAAAAACATTTTTTCTAGGGACAGAAAACTGTAGGTAGGGAGAGTGTGTCAGTTTCTTTCACTGTCAAAGTCCTTGTTTCCAGGGACCTGGAAGGACAGTGAGTGAATTCTCCTTGTGCTAAATTGTGCTTAAAAAAAACATTTTTTTCTAGGGACAGAAAACTGTAGGTAGGGAGAGTGTGTCAGTTTCTTTCACTGTCAAAGTCCTTGTTTCCAGGGACCTGGAAGGACAGTGAGTGAATTCTCCTTGTGCTAAATTGTGCTTAAAAAAAACATTTTTTCTAGGGACAGAAAACTGTAGGTAGGGAGAGTGTGTCAGTTTCTTTCACTGTCAAAGTCCTTGTTTCCAGGGACCTGGAAGGACAGTGAGTGAATTCTCCTTGTGCTAAATTGTGCTTAAAAAAAACATTTTTTCTAGGGACAGAAAACTGTAGGTAGGGAGAGTGTGTCAGTTTCTTTCACTGTCAAAGTCCTTGTTTCCAGGGACCTGGAAGGACAGTGAGTGAATTCTCCTTGTGCTAAATTGTGCTTAAAAAAAACATTTTTTCTAGGGACAGAAAACTGTAGGTAGGGAGAGTGTGTCAGTTTCTTTCACTGTCAAAGTCCTTGTTTCCAGGGACCTGGAAGGACAGTGAGTGAATTCTCCTTGTGCTAAATTGTGCTTAAAAAAAACATTTTTTCTAGGGACAGAAAACTGTAGGTAGGGAGAGTGTGTCAGTTTCTTTCACTGTCAAAGTCCTTGTTTCCAGGGACCTGGAAGGACAGTGAGTGAATTCTCCTTGTGCTAAATTGTGCTTAAAAAAAACATTTTTTCTAGGGACAGAAAACTGTAGGTAGGGAGAGTGTGTCAGTTTCTTTCACTGTCAAAGTCCTTGTTTCCAGGGACCTGGAAGGACAGTGAGTGAATTCTCCTTGTGCTAAATTGTGCTTAAAAAAAACATTTTTTCTAGGGACAGAAAACTGTAGGTAGGGAGAGTGTGTCAGTTTCTTTCACTGTCAAAGTCCTTGTTTCCAGGGACCTGGAAGGACAGTGAGTGAATTCTCCTTGTGCTAAATTGTGCTTAAAAAAAACATTTTTTCTAGGGACAGAAAACTGTAGGTAGGGAGAGTGTGTCAGTTTCTTTCACTGTCAAAGTCCTTGTTTCCAGGGACCTGGAAGGACAGTGAGTGAATTCTCCTTGTGCTAAATTGTGCTTAAAAAAAACATTTTTTCTAGGGACAGAAAACTGTAGGTAGGGAGAGTGTGTCAGTTTCTTTCACTGTCAAAGTCCTTGTTTCCAGGGACCTGGAAGGACAGTGAGTGAATTCTCCTTGTGCTAAATTGTGCTTAAAAAAAACATTTTTTCTAGGGACAGAAAACTGTAGGTAGGGAGAGTGTGTCAGTTTCTTTCACTGTCAAAGTCCTTGTTTCCAGGGACCTGGAAGGACAGTGAGTGAATTCTCCTTGTGCTAAATTGTGCTTAAAAAAAACATTTTTTCTAGGGACAGAAAACTGTAGGTAGGGAGAGTGTGTCAGTTTCTTTCACTGTCAAAGTCCTTGTTTCCAGGGACCTGGAAGGACAGTGAGTGAATTCTCCTTGTGCTAAATTGTGCTTAAAAAAAACATTTTTTCTAGGGACAGAAAACTGTAGGTAGGGAGAGTGTGTCAGTTTCTTTCACTGTCAAAGTCCTTGTTTCCAGGGACCTGGAAGGACAGTGAGTGAATTCTCCTTGTGCTAAATTGTGCTTAAAAAAAACATTTTTTCTAGGGACAGAAAACTGTAGGTAGGGAGAGTGTGTCAGTTTCTTTCACTGTTAAAGTCCTTGTTTCCAGGGACCTGGAAGGACAGTGAGTGAATTCTCCTTGTGCTAAATTGTGCTTAAAAAAAACATTTTTTCTAGGGACAGAAAACTGTAGGTAGGGAGAGTGTGTCAGTTTCTTTCACTGTCAAAGTCCTTGTTTCCAGGGACCTGGAAGGACAGTGAGTGAATTCTCCTTGTGCTAAATTGTGCTTAAAAAAAACATTTTTTCTAGGGACAGAAAACTGTAGGTAGGGAGAGTGTGTCAGTTTCTTTCACTGTCAAAGTCCTTGTTTCCAGGGACCTGGAAGGACAGTGAGTGAATTCTCCTTGTGCTAAATTGTGCTTAAAAAAAACATTTTTTCTAGGGACAGAAAACTGTAGGTAGGGAGAGTGTGTCAGTTTCTTTCACTGTCAAAGTCCTTGTTTCCAGGGACCTGGAAGGACAGTGAGTGAATTCTCCTTGTGCTAAATTGTGCTTAAAAAAAAACATTTTTTCTAGGGACAGAAAACTGTAGGTAGGGAGAGTGTGTCAGTTTCTTTCACTGTCAAAGTCCTTGTTTCCAGGGACCTGGAAGGACAGTGAGTGAATTCTCCTTGTGCTAAATTGTGCTTAAAAAAAACATTTTTTCTAGGGACAGAAAACTGTAGGTAGGGAGAGTGTGTCAGTTTCTTTCACTGTCAAAGTCCTTGTTTCCAGGGACCTGGAAGGACAGTGAGTGAATTCTCCTTGTGCTAAATTGTGCTTAAAAAAACATTTTTTCTAGGGACAGAAAACTGTAGGTAGGGAGAGTGTGTCAGTTTCTTTCACTGTCAAAGTCCTTGTTTCCAGGGACCTGGAAGGACAGTGAGTGAATTCTCCTTGTGCTAAATTGTGCTTAAAAAAAACATTTTTTCTAGGGACAGAAAACTGTAGGTAGGGAGAGTGTGTCAGTTTCTTTCACTGTCAAAGTCCTTGTTTCCAGGGACCTGGAAGGACAGTGAGTGAATTCTCCTTGTGCTAAATTGTGCTTTAAAAAAACATTTTTTCTAGGGACAGAAAACTGTAGGTAGGGAGAGTGTGTCAGTTTCTTTCACTGTCAAAGTCCTTGTTTCCAGGGACCTGGAAGGACAGTGAGTGAATTCTCCTTGTGCTAAATTGTGCTTAAAAAAAAATTTTTTCTAGGGACAGAAAACTGTAGGTAGGGAGAGTGTGTCAGTTTCTTTCACTGTCAAAGTCCTTGTTTCCAGGGACCTGGAAGGACAGTGAGTGAATTCTCCTTGTGCTAAATTGTGCTTAAAAAAAACATTTTTTCTAGGGACAGAAAACTGTAGGTAGGGAGAGTGTGTCAGTTTCTTTCACTGTCAAAGTCCTTGTTTCCAGGGACCTGGAAGGACAGTGAGTGAATTCTCCTTGTGCTAAATTGTGCTTAAAAAAAACATTTTTTCTAGGGACAGAAAACTGTAGGTAGGGAGAGTGTGTCAGTTTCTTTCACTGTCAAAGTCCTTGTTTCCAGGGACCTGGAAGGACAGTGAGTGAATTCTCCTTGTGCTAAATTGTGCTTAAAAAAAACATTTTTTCTAGGGACAGAAAACTGTAGGTAGGGAGAGTGTGTCAGTTTCTTTCACTGTCAAAGTCCTTGTTTCCAGGGACCTGGAAGGACAGTGAGTGAATTCTCCTTGTGCTAAATTGTGCTTAAAAAAAACATTTTTTCTAGGGACAGAAAACTGTAGGTAGGGAGAGTGTGTCAGTTTCTTTCACTGTCAAAGTCCTTGTTTCCAGGGACCTGGAAGGACAGTGAGTGAATTCTCCTTGTGCTAAATTGTGCTTAAAAAAAACATTTTTTCTAGGGACAGAAAACTGTAGGTAGGGAGAGTGTGTCAGTTTCTTTCACTGTCAAAGTCCTTGTTTCCAGGGACCTGGAAGGACAGTGAGTGAATTCTCCTTGTGCTAAATTGTGCTTAAAAAAAACATTTTTTCTAGGGACAGAAAACTGTAGGTAGGGAGAGTGTGTCAGTTTCTTTCACTGTCAAAGTCCTTGTTTCCAGGGACCTGGAAGGACAGTGAGTGAATTCTCCTTGTGCTAAATTGTGCTTAAAAAAAACATTTTTTCTAGGGACAGAAAACTGTAGGTAGGGAGAGTGTGTCAGTTTCTTTCACTGTCAAAGTCCTTGTTTCAAGGGACAGAGAAGGACACCTGAAGGTAGCCCTTATTGCTTTTTTCCCATCTCCCTGCAGGCCATCTATTAGAATGTCTGGAAGGAAAACAAGGAGAGGCAGACAGTCAGGAGGCAATAAAAGAGGGCAAGCAGGCTCTGTGTCTGGGGGCAACAGTGCTGGTCGTGGACGCGGTGCATTGTCATCAGCACATGGCCATGGGACACGCTTGTCCTTCTTTTCGGCAGCTGGACATGTTGAGCCACATCATGCCGAAGACTTGGTAGAGTGGATGACCAAGCCCTCCTCCTCCTCCTCATCCTCTCTCACCCAGGCTCAGGGTACTGGAAAAGCAGCTGCCAAAGCGTCCTCTTCCCTGGTATCAATGTCAGACTCATCATCAGTCACTCCTTCCCTAGACCCACCATGTCCTCCTCCTGAGGAGTCCCCCGAACTGTTTCAGCACAGTGTTGGGTACATGCTCCAGGAGGATGCCCAGCGTTTCGAAGGGTCTGATGATGAAACCCAGCTAGAGGAAGGCAGTAGCGTGAGAGCAGACAGAGGGGATGCTCAAGAAGGACACCAATCTGGCAGTCATGTTCCAGCAGCTGCAGCATACTGCCAGATTGGCTCCAGTGATGAGGAGGGAGGTGATGATGAGGTCACTGACTCCACGTGGGTGCCTAATAGGAGAGAGGAGGAGGAGGAGGATGAGGAGGAGGCACATCTCCAACGAGGCAGGATGCCCTTTGGTGGCCAGCGTAAGGGCAGTACACCGACGGAATCACACCGCAGAGCTCCGCCTGTGCAGGGCGCTGCCTCTGCCCGTCATTCAAAAAGTTCTTTGGTGTGGGCCTTTTTTGAGGCTAGTGCATCAGATCGCACAGCTGCTGTTTGCAACATATGTCTCAAGCGTATATCGCGTGGCCAAAACATCAGCCGCTTGGGTACCACATGCCTGACCAGACATATGTTGACCTGCCATGCAGCTCGTTGGCAAGCCTACCTGAAAGACCCACACCAAAGAACAAAGCGGACCTCTCCTTGCACCGCATCAGCTGGGATCTCCAACCCCACTATAACTTCAGTCCTCTCTGAAACATGCACTGAGAGGAATGAAGGTGTAGAATTAGGTGTGTCACAGCCAAGTACTTGCGGCCACTCTGCTAGCAGTACACCGACGTCCGATTCTAGCAGGCAAATTTCCCTGCCCCAGCTGCTGGACCGTCGAAAGAAGTTCACTCCCAGCCATCCACATGCCCAGCGGTTGAATGCTAGCTTGGCTAAATTGCTAGCGCTTCAACTGCTGCCTTTTCAGTTGGTAGACTCGGCCCCCTTCCGTGAGTTTGTGCAATGTGCGGTTCCTCAGTGGCAGGTTCCCAAACGCCACTTTTTCTCACGGAAGGCTATTCCGGCTCTCTACCGGCATGTGGAAGGCAATGTCTTGGCCTCGCTGGACAGGGCGGTCAGCGGTAAGGTGCATATTACCGCTGACTCATGGTCCAGCAGGCATGGACAGGGACGTTACCTTTCTTTCACGGCCCATTGGGTCACTCTTTTGGCAGCTGGGAAGGATGCAGGACAAGGTGCAGTAGTGTTGGAGGTTGTCCCACCGCCACGCCTCCAAAATGCTACTACTGGTTGTGACACACCTCTCTCCTCCACCCCCTCCTCTTCTTCTTCCTCCATGGCCTCTTCCTGTGGTTTGTCCTATGAACCAGCGGTGCTCCGTAGCCGTTCACGGGGCTACGCAAGTACGCAGGCAAAAAGATGCCATGCCGTGCTTGCGCTGGTGTGTTTGGGGGACAGAAGCCACACTGGGGCAGAGGTCCTGTCTGCTCTGCAGGGCCAGGCCGAGAGGTGGTTGACGCCACGCCAGCTTAAGCCAGGAATGGTGGTTTGCGACAATGGCACCAACCTCCTCTCCGCCCTCCGACAGGGACAACTGACCCATGTGCCCTGTGTGGCTCACGTCCTTAACCTGGTGGTGCAGCGGTTCTTGGGCAGGTACCCGGGCTTACAGGATGTCCTGAGGCAGGCCAGGAAAGTCTGTGTGCATTTCCGCAGATCTTATAATGCCAGTGCTCGCCTGGCTGAGCTGCAAAAGGAGTTGAACCTGCCCAAGAACCGCCTTATATGTGACATGCCCACCAGGTGGAACTCAACGTTGGCCATGCTGCAGCGGCTGCACACGCAGCAGAGGGCCATCAATGAGTACCTGTGCGACTACGGCACCAGGACAGGGTCAGGGGAGCTTGGTTTTTTTTCTCCACGCCAGTGGGGCATGATCAGGGATGCATGCACTGTCCTGGCACCATTTGAGGAGGCCACGAGGATGGTGAGCAGTGACAGTGCATGCATCAGTGACACTGTACCTCTTGTCCACCTGTTGGAGCACACGCTGCGTGGAATAATGGACAGGGCACTTGAGGCAGAACAGAGGCAGGAAGAGGAGGACTTCCTTGCCTCTCAAGGCCCCCTTTACCCAGACAGTGTTCCTTCTGTCCCACCCATCGCACAGGAAGAGGAGGAGGAGGAGGAGGAGGAGGATTGTGTCAGCATGGAGGTGGAGGCTGGCACTCAGCATCATCAGCAGCAGTCTTTTAGGGATGATTTACAGTCCCAAGAAACCAGTGGACTTGTACGTGGCTGGGAGGAGGTGGCTGCGGATCATGTCGTCCTTAGTGACCCAGAGGACTCCGGAGCGAATGCCTCAGCAAACCTACGCTGCATGGCCTCCCTGATCCTGCAAAGTCTGCGGAAGGATCCTCGTATTCTTCGGATCAAGGAGAGGGACCATTACTGGCTGGCCACTCTCCTTGATCCACGGTACAAGGGTAAGGTTGCGGACCTTATGTTACCGTCGCAGAGGGAGCAGAGGATGAGACAACTCCGGGAGGCCTTGCAGAAAGGTCTGTGCAACGCGTTCCCAGAGACTGGGAGGTTACAAACTCCTGGTCCTGGACAACGAGTTGCTGAGGCTTCGGCCAGTCAAAGAAGGAGCGGTGGGGAAGGTGGCCGTCTGACCGATGCGTTCAGACAATTCTTTAGTCCGCAGCCCCAAAGTATGATCGGTTCCAGCAACCATCGCCAGCGTCTGATAAACATGGTGCAGGAATATCTAGGGGCAAGGTCAGACTTGGACACCTTCCCCACCGAAAATCCTCTGGCTTACTGGGTCTTGAGGATGGATCACTGGCCAGAGCTTGCACAGTATGCAATTGAGCTACTGGCCTGTCCTGCATCCAGCGTTCTTTCGGAACGCACATTCAGTGCTGCTGGAGGATTTGTCACGGATCACAGGGTGCGCCTGTCCACCGACTCGGTTGATCGACTGACTTTCATCAAGATGAACCAGTCTTGGATCACCACCAGCTACCACACACCTGATGCTGATATAACAGACTAATTGATTTTAACATGTCACATCCCTTCAAGACTGATGCTGAGTGCCTGTGCTGTTATGTTGACTGGCTATCCTCCTCCTCCGAGTCCTCAATGATACGATTGATGATGATAGCTTGGAAGATCATTTTTGTTTATGGGTGCCGCCACCAGTGGCTAAGGCCCAATTTTTCAGCCCCTGTTTTACAGGGGCGTGTAATTACAATTCTTTTAGCAATAATTTGCCATAGGGCTCATTGCTGTGCTCCAAGTACAGTATCTGTGAGGGGTTGGAGTGTTGTGGCACCAGTGCCTAAGGCCCAATTTTTCAGCCCCTGTTTAACAGGGGCGTGTCATTACAATTTTTGAAGCAATACTTTGCAACAGGGCTCATTGCTGTGCTCCAAGTACAGTATCTGTGAGGGGTTGTAGTGTTGTGCCACCAGTGCCTAAGGCCCAATTTTTCAGCCCCTGTTCAACAGGGGCATGCAATTACAATTCTTGATCTAATAATTCACAGCAGGGTCCATTGCTGCACCCACCAAGAGTAACTCTGAGGGCTTACAGTCTTGTGGCAACGCCACCACCACCACCACCACGAAAGGCCCAATTTTTCAGCCCCTGTTCAAAAGGGGCATGTAATTACAATTCTTGATCTAATAATTCACAGCAGGGCCCATTGCTGCACCCACCAAGAGTAACTGTCAGGGCTTACAGTGTTGTGGCACCAGCACCACCATCAAAGCCCCAATTTTTACTACCACTGTTCAACAATTATATGTAATTAAAATTCCTGATATAATAGTTGACACCAAGGCGTTCCAGCACCAACCAAGAGTAACTGAGTGCTTACAGTGTTGTGCCAACACCAACAACTAAGGGGCCTATTTCTGCAGAGTATATACGGCAGGTCCCTACTTTCAAACATCCAACTTACAAACGACTCCTACTTGCAAACGAAAGAAGACAACAGGAAGTGAGAGGAAATCTACCCCTAGAAAGGAAAATTCTCTCCTGTAAGAATAAATATGGGAGAAAGGGGTCTCATCTGTACTGATGCTTTATCAGCAATCCTTGTTTCAAGAAAAACACCACATTTCAAAAACAGTTGTCATTGGGACGGAAAGTGAGGTGAAATGTTCTGAACAGGGGCACAGACAGCAAAACAAATGTTACAGGGGTGATAACCCTTACCTATGTTTCCCAAAAAGTTTAAAAATAGATTTTTGGGCTGGAGCTACACTTCAACAATGTACCTGTTCAAAATTACAAACAGATTCTACATAAGAACAAACCTACAGTCCCTGTCTTGTATGCACCGCCTGTATACGGCTGTTCAGAGTATATAGGGCCTTTTTTATTTTATGTGCGGGGTTCCCCTTAATATCCATACAAGACCCAAAGGGGCTGGTAATGGGCTGGGGTAGGGGGGGGGGTCATGGGGTAGCTATGCCATTTTTCTTAAAGAATTTCATCCATATTACCGGGACCAGACATTACATTAAAGCCGCAAGCAGTTTTAAATGGCTTTTTTTTCCTTTAGAAGTGTCATTTTGTGCAGGGACAGTTCTAAACACGGGAAACACGTGGCACTTCACAGGCATACTTTAGACACCCCCAGGTACGATATTTAAAGGAATATTTGACTTTTTTTTTTTCACTTTATGCATCATTAAAATGACTGCTCCCGAAAAACGACCGTTTTTAAAACTTCTTTTTGCATTGATACATGTCCCCTGGTGCAGAACCCGGGTTCCCAAACCCTATTTATGACAATAACATGCATAATAGTTGTTATAATTAGCACTTTAGAATTCGAACGTTCGCATCCATTGTATTTAATAGGGTTCTAATGTTCGTTCGAACTTTCGGTCCGTTCGCGGGTTCTGGTGCGAACCGAACCCGGGGGTGTTCGGCTCATCACTACTGGAGAGTGCAAAATCTGATGCAGTCATAGAAACCAATCAGCTTCCAGGTCTTTTTTGTCAAAGCTTAAAGGGGTTGTAAAGGCAACGTTTTTTTTTTATCTTAATGCATTCTATGCGATAAGATAAAAAGCCTTCTGTGTGTAGCAGCTGCCCCCGCACCCCCTAATATTTACCTGAGCCCCATCTCTATCCAGCGATGTCCACGAATCCCGCGGCCATCCGAGAGTCTCCCTCAGGGCCGGCCCTACCATGGGACCCGATGGTACCATTGTACCAGGCGGCACTTTCAGGGGGGCGGCAAATTGCCGCCTGCCCGCCATCCCATTCCGCCTGCTCCTCTCCCCCACTCCACCTATCACTGTGAAAAAGCTGCAGCGGCATTGTAAAGAATACACTGTGCAGTTGCCTGCGGTGTGTGTTTGGGATTTAAAGCTCCTTTCTGTCTCTTCCCCCTCCCTCCAGTCTCCTGCTGTGGGCATCCCTGTTATCTCCGACTCAACCTTCCCCCCTCCAATCACCAGTGCGGTGTGTTGAGAGAACTGGGAGGCGGAGCTCACTGGATCTCCTGTCGGGCTGGCCAGAGGAAGGGAGGAGGTGAGCTGATTTTTTTTCTGGGAGAAGTTTCCTAGGGTGGAAAGTAGTTGGAAACTTTTAAGGAGATTTTTTCTTCAGGAGATGCAGTGAAGGGTTAAGTTGACAGAAGAATCGGAGGAGATAGTGAGTTTGAGTGTGGGGGTGAGGGGGGGGTCTGCACCAGCCCGATCACATTTGACAGATCACTTCTAAGCATGAACAGTCTGTGCAAACATCCTCCAATCCAATTGTTCAGACTAGATAATGTGAAGTCATTTATAACAGGGGTCATCAACCCCCGGTCCCCGGCCCACTACCGGGCCGTGGCCCTTCTGCAGTCGGGCCGCGGGTGCGGGTGGCTCTCAAGAGACATGCTGGGCTGCCGGCATGAGAGCGCTGGGTGGATTGAAGAAGCGAGCGGGCAAGCAGAGATATCATCTCTCTCCGCCCATTGCATCACCGCTCTTCCGCCCTCAAAGCCAGTGCTCTGTCTCAGTGTCGGAGGGAGCAGAGAGATGACATCATCTCACACTGCCTGCCCCGCATCGCCGCTCTCCTGCGGCTCCTGTGAGAACTTCCTGAGATTCCTTGATCAGCGGCGCAGATTGCCTGCCTCCCCGGACAGCTAATCAGGAATGGCAGAAGGGTGACAGCCGAAGGAGTCCCGAACCCTCCCTCTGCCAGGTGAGACCGGCTGCAGCAAGACGAGGGAGACACCCTGCTACATCCAGAGGGGCGATCCCACAGAGATGTGACATCATCAGTTACAGGTGAGCTGTGTGTGGGAGTACAGGTGAGGTGTGCTGGGACTTGTAGTTCACCCCCTCAGCTGTCTGCCTGATATACCACAAGGGGCGCTCCACTCACTCCGCATCTGGTGACAGGCATGGTGGCAGGTGGCATGGCAAGTGACATTCCACATTTGGTGACAGGCAACGTGGCAGGTGGCAAGTGACATTCCACATCTTCTGACAGGCAACGTGGCAGGTGGCAAGTGACATTCCACATCTGGTGACAGGCAACGTGGCAGGTGGCAATCCACATCTTGTGGCAGGTGATGTGGCAAGTGACATTCCGCATCTTGTGGCAGTAAGCGTGGCAGGTGATGTGGCAAGTAAAATTCCGCATCTGGTGACAGGCACCGTGGCAAGTGACAATCCACATCTTGTGGCAGTAAGCGGGGCAATCTGGTAGCAGGCGACAGTGGCAAGTGACACGCTCAGGGCTCCCACTGATTCTCATTATGGTGAGTTGAACTATTTCATTTATTACTACAATGTAATAATAGAAATAATGCGCTTCAATCACCCTGACACCATATTAAGCATGGTGCCGTGATGATTGAAGCGCTAACACCAGCCATTGCCCGCAAAAAATCATAACTCCCCCCCCCCCCCCCCCCCCCGGTCCTTGGCACAATTTTCTTCCACGCAGCCGGTCCCCGGTGCCAAAAAAGGTTGGGGACCACTGATTTATAACCATTCATGTAACCTGTGTATATGTGATGAGTTCACACCTCTGATTGTCCAGACTCAGAGCCTGGAGAACACAGAGTTATATGAATGGTCATAAATTACCTTCACATTATCTGGGTATACAGAGTGTCAGGAGCTGGATTACATAGATCTGTACTTACATCTAGTAGTACTGTTGTATGATTTATTGTTGTATGTTTTTAGTGGGTGAGTTTTTTTTTTTTTATTATATACATTGCTATCTGACCACTTCTCAGCCCCCAACTCCCCCCAGCTTGCATCACCCCACCAAACCACTTCATACAGACGTCACTCTGAGCTGCTTCCTACCCCCCCCCCCCCCCAGCTGAGGGACATCATTCCATGGTCACTTTCCTTCCCCTATCTTCCCAACATCACTCCCTGGTCACCCCATAGACCCCCGCAAGAAATCCCTCCCCATTCTGCCACCGCCATACCCTCCGAACTCCTCTCCTGTACTAACTTCATCCATCATACCCTCCGAACTCCTCTCCTGTACTAACTGCACCCATCATACCCTTCGAACTCCTCTCCTGTACTAACTTCACCCATCATACCCTCCGAACTCCTCTTCTGTACTAACTGCACCCATCATACCCTCCGAACTCCTCTCCTGTACTAACTGCACCCATCATACCCTCCGAACTCCTCTCCTGTACAAACTGCACCCATCATACCCTCCGAACTCCTCTCCTGTACTAGCTGCACCCATCATACCCTCCGAACTCCTCTCCTGTACTGTACTAACTGCACCCATCATACCCTCCGAACTCCTCTCCTGTGCTAACTGCACCTATCATACCCTCCGCACTCCTCTCCTGAACATACTGCCCCCATCTTACCCTCTGCACTCCTCTTCTGCAGAACCCTGTGCATTCAGATTTAAAGGGGAACTCTGCGGATTCAGATCTAAAGGAGAACTCTGTTGACTCTGATATAAAGGGGGACTCTTGTGATTAACTCCATATGATTAGAAATTTTATTTAATCACAAAAATATATGTACAGTGTATACTACATAAAAAAAAAGATAGCTGTGCATTGCTTTGTACAGAGGTAATGAATTTAATGTACTACAAAAAATATATATATTGGCGTGCGCTGCTAATGTGTTTGGGTTTGGCTTGATGAAAAGGGGGCATGGAGCGTGCGGGCAGAACTGGGGAACAGTCAGCGGGCGGGACAGTCAGCAGGTGAGCGGGCTTGCTGGCCAAACAGCGGGCGGGGGAGCAGAGAGATGACATCATCTCTCACTGCCCGCCCTGCATCACTGCAGTTCCGCCCCCACTGTGCGGGCAGCAGAGAGATGACATTATCTCTCTGCTGCCTGCCTTTACTCTGGGACACAGCAAGTGGCAATCCGCTACGTGTAGCAGGTGATGTGGCAAGTGACAATCCGCAATGTGTGGCAGGTGGCGTTGTGGCAAGTGACAATCCGCAATGTGTGGCCGGTGACATTGCGGCCGCCGGCCACGCACAGGTCCTTTTATACTCCTATATACATGTATAGAGCCATGACAGGTCCTCTTTATACTCCTACATACATGTATAGAGCCATGACAGGTCCTCTTTATACTTCTATATACATATATATAGCCATGACAGGTCCTCTTTATACTCCTATATACATGTATAAAGCCATGACAGGTCCTCTTTATACATGTATATAGCCATGACAGGTCCTCTTTATACTCCTACATACATGTATAGAGCCATGACAGGTCCTCTTTATACTTCTATATACATTGTGAGGGGGTTAGCTCGGCAGCGGGTGTGTGTGACCCCCGGGATGGGCTCCCCACACAAAACAGGCCCAGCAAACGGAGGTTGTGGTTTTCAAAATCAAAAAGGTGCGGTTTATTTTCTGTTTACAGTGACAAAACACAGCAAAGCAAAAGAAACATAAACAAAATAAATCCTGGTCAACTTGACCTCTGACTAAACATACAGGTTTCCTAACTAACAACTGGGATCAGCCTAGTGCTGTCCTAGTCCCTAAGTCCCTGGTTTTAAATGTCCAAGCAAATAGCCACACAGGCTTTGTCTCACCGCACAGGGGTTCACTCTCCCTAGACAGTCCACACAGGTCTGGTTCCAGGCATGAGCTAACATCTAATGAAGCTGGGAGTTCTTATAGAGGCCTAAATGAGCTGACAAGCTTCAGCTGGTCTCATCAACTCCCTGTCTGCACGACGCCCAGCACTCTCCCTAGAGGTATGAGTCATCCATGAGCCCACTAGCCTTAGCTGGGCTTATACAACTCTCCACCTAGTTGTATAAGTCGGCGTAAAGCCTGAATCTGGGCGAAATATATCTACCCCCCTGGATGCAACCAGGTGACTTTACCTTCCTGCTGTCACATACCCCCCCTCTTGTTTTAACCTCGGGGTTGGAACACCAGCAATCAGGCATTCATGTACTCGAGACAAAGCATCCACATTCCCCATTTGAACGCCAGGGCGATGCTTTACTGTGAAGTTGAATTCCTGGAGGGCCAGGAACCACCTATTCACTCTTCTATTTGTTTCCTTGTTTTGAGCCATCCACTTTAACGGAGCGTGATCCGTAACCATGTCAAAGTGCCTACCTAGCAGGTAGTACCGAAGGGAATCTAGAGCCCACTTCACCGCTAAACACTCCTTTTCAACGGTGGCGTAATTTACCTCATGGGACTTCAACTTCCTGCTGAGGTAAATGACTGGGTGCTCTTCCCCGTTCCAGACCTGGGACAATACTGCTCCTAACCCCACATCTGACGCATCACTTTGTACGACAAAGTCTTTAGAGAAGTCGGGTGAGTACAACACTGGCTGGCTACATAAGGCTTGTTTCAAGAATTGGAATGCTGCCTCAGCCTCGGGGGTCCATTTAATCATGACCGACCCTTTCCCCTTCGTCAGGTTGGTTAGGGGCACAGCCTTAGAAGCAAAGTGGGGAATGAATCGCCGATAATACCCAGCGATTCCCAGAAAGGCTCGTACCTGCTTCTTGCTGTTGGGACGTGGCCAACTCTGGATGGCCTCGACTTTGTTGAGTTGGGGTTTTATTACTCCCCTCCCAATGGTGTACCCAAGATATTTGGCCTCCTCCTGCCCAATGGTACACTTCTTGGGGTTAGCCGTAAACCCCGCTTCCCGAACAGAGTCCAGGACTGCTTGCACTTTTGGCAGATGTGAGGCCCAATCTGTGCTATGGACAATTACGTCATCCAGGTAAGCCGCAGCATACTTCCGATGGGGCCTCAGCATCTGGTCCATTTTCCGCTGGAATGTGGCCGGCGCATTCTGTAACCCGAACGGCATTCTTTTATATTGGAACGCCCCGTCTGGGGTTACAAATGCGGTTTTCTCTTTGGCCGACTTGGCCAGGGGGATTTGCCAATACCCTTTTGTGAGGTCAAGAGTCGTCATGTATCGGGCTGTTCCCAGCCGGTCGATCAACTCATCTATACGTGGCATGGGGTAGGTGTCAAATTTTGTAACTTTGTTCAACTGACGAAAATCGTTACAAAATCGCCAGCTCCCATCCGGTTTAGGCACCAACACAATGGGACTAGACCAATCACTTTGGGACTCCTCTATCACCCCTAAGTTCAGCATTTTCTGTACTTCCTCCCGTATTGCCTCCCGTCGGGCCTCTGGGATCCGATAGGGTTTTAACTTCACCCTTTCACCGGGCGGGGTAATGATGTCATGCTCTACCCCAGATGTTTGTCCCGGCAGCTCAGAGAATACCTCCTTGTTGCGAAGCACAAACTCCTTAACCTCCTGTTGTTGGGGTTGTGACAAGGTGGCTGCTATTCCAACCTCAGGAATCACGCAACCAGTTTGAGCTGGTGACCAAGTGTCTGCGACTAGGGACTCTCTATCCCTCCAGGCTTTCAACAGATTAACGTGATAGATCTGTTCGGGCTTTCGCCTTCCTGGTTGTCTGACCTTGTAATTCACTTCGCTCACTTTTTCCATTATCTCATAGGGGCCTTGCCATTTGGCAAGGAATTTACTTTCAACCGTAGGGACAAGTACCAGTATCCTATCCCCCGGGGAAAAGGTACGGGTCTTGGCTCCACGGTTGTACACTCTCTGCTGTGCTAACTGCGCTTGGGCCAAATGTTCCTTCACGATGGGCATTACCTGTGCAATTCGGTCTTGCATCAGGGCGACATGCTCAATCACACTCCTGTGGGGAGAACTCTCACTTTCCCAAGTTTCCTTGGCAATATCCAACAGCCCTCTTGGGTGTCTCCCATACAGTAACTCAAAGGGGGAGAATCCCGTAGAGGATTGGGGCACCTCCCTAATAGCAAACATCAGATAAGGAAGTAGACAGTCCCAATCCTTTCCATCTCTAGCCACCACTTTCTTCAACATTTGTTTTAGGGTTTTGTTGAATCTTTCAACCAGCCCATCGGTTTGGGGGTGATACACAGATGTACGTAATTGCGTCACTTTGAACAATTTACACAGCTCCTTCATAACCCGGGACATAAAGGGTGTACCTTGGTCCGTAAGCAGTTCTTTACAAATACCCACCCGGCTAAACACAAGAGATAGCTCTTTGGCTATGGTTTTGGCCGAGGTATTTCGGAGAGGGATCACTTCTGGATAACGGGTGGCATAGTCCATTATAACTAATATGTACTGGTGCCCCCTAGCGGACTTGATTATAGGCCCTACCAAATCCATGGCGATCCTCTCAAACGGGACCTCAATGATGGGTAGAGGGACCAGCGGGCTACGGAAATGTGGCATCGGGGCCGACCTCTGACACACAGGGCAGGAGGAACAATAATTTTCTATGTCCTTCATCACCCCCGGCCAATAGAATCTCTGTAATACCCTCTCTCGGGTTTTCTCTGTCCCCAGATGACCTCCAAGAATGTGCCCATGGGCCAACTCCAACACCAACTTCCTGTAAGGTTTGGGCACCACAAGCTGCTCAACGGTTTCTTCTGCCCTTTTTTGCCACCCGATACAGTAGGTCCTTCTCTACGCTGAAGTATGGGTAAGTGCAGGTATTATCTGGGTTCACTAACTCGCCATCTATTTTCACTACGTTTTCCCGTGCCTTTATTAGGGCGGGGTCTTTCAACTGTTCTGTGGCAAAGTTTTCCCTGTGAACCTCAAGATCAGAAAACTCCACAGACGGTAGGTTTTCGTCTGAGGAGGTGGGCTCCTCTCCAGTTTCTTGAGTCTCCCCTGCCAATACTGATAAGGGAAATTCCGGAGAGTCCTCACCACTCTCAGGGGAGTTCTGGCTATCACATTCCTGGTACATAGGGGCACCAGTGGGGGGGCTCAGGATCATCCCACAGTTCCCAGAACTTCGGAAAATCCCTTCCCACAATGGCGTCATGCGGTAACTGAGATACTAAGCCCACTGGATGAGAGAGGGTACCTTTGGGGGTCTCGAAACACACTGTAGTCACTGGATACTCTCGGGTGTCCCCATGCACACAAATAACAGCTACCTTGCTATTCCCAAAGACCTCTGTTTTAACTAACTCAGCCTTTATCAGGGTCACAAGGCTACCTGAATCCAGCAATACCACAACATTTCTACCATTAACACACATTTTGCATAAATGTTTCTCAGTTCCTCGAATGGCAGTGCATGCGACTGTCGCACACAGCGACTGACGTCTGCCCGTCAGAAAGTCACACTGCATGGGTTCCTCCACAACCGGGCAATTGGCTGCAATATGTCCCGCTTGCCGGCAGCGGTAGCAAACGATCCTTCTTGCCGCCTCTTGAGCCGCTGATTTCCCAGGCTGTTCTCGCCAAACTTGGGGTAGAGCTCCCACCCTCTCACTCTCTCCACCCTCACCCCTTGGAATCCTCTTATCCGCCCCTGGGGATGGTCTGGTCTTAGGGTGGAAAGTCCGAGTGTCTCTGGAAGAGGCCGTCAGGTTCTCTGTAGCCAAGTATTTCTCCACACGATCCACAAGACCATCGGCCGTCTCTGGGTCTCCATGGCTTACCCACTTTTGGATGGCAGTAGGAAGAGCTCTCAAAAACCGATCCATTACAACACGTTCCACAATCTTTGGTGCGGACAAAGTCTCTGGCTGTAGCCACTTTCTGCTCAGGTGAATGAGATCATACATTTGAGACCTGGGGGGTTTTCCAAGCTGGAAAGTCCAGTTATGCACACGCTGAGCCCGGACAGCCTGGGTGACACCCAGCCTTGCCAAAATTTCAGCTTTTAGCATCACATAGTCTTTTGCTTGGTTAGGCTCTAGGTCATAGTAAGCTTTCTGCGATTCACCAGTTAACAGAGGAGCCACCAGTCCAGCCCACTGCTCCTCAGGCCACTTTTCTCTTTCAGCGGTCCTTTCAAATGTGGTCAAAAATACCTCTGGATCATCCTCTCCAGTCATTTTTGTCAATAAACGACTCACCCCAAAGGACGCGGTATTAGTGGGACGGCTTTCCTCACTGGTCTGCGGACGTTGCTGCATTACTGCTTCCATTTGTTGTAGTCTCTGCTCTTGCTTCTGTAACAGGTCTATGAAGCGGGCCTCAGATTGCTGCTGGGCTTGTTGCTGAGCTGCAAGGCTCCTTTGCAAACCTGCATTTGTCTGCTGTTGATTGGCATTTGCTAGAGCCAGCTGTTTCAGTATCTCCTCCATGCTGGCTTAAAAAAAACTGCCACTGGTTCTCCACCAACTGTGAGGGGGTTAGCTCGGCAGCGGGTGTGTGTGACCCCCGGGATGGGCTCCCCACACAAAACAGGCCCAGCAAACGAAGGTTGTGGTTTTCAAAATCAAAAAGGTGCGGTTTATTTTCTGTTTACAGTGACAAAACACAGCAAAGCAAAAGAAACATAAACAAAATAAATCCTGGTCAACTTGACCTCTGACTAAACATACAGGTTTCCTAACTAACAACTGGGATCAGCCTAGTGCTGTCCTAGTCCCTAAGTCCCTGGTTTTAAATGTCCAAGCAAATAGCCACACAGGCTTTGTCTCACCGCACAGGGGTTCACTCTCCCTAGACAGTCCACACAGGTCTGGTTCCAGGCATGAGCTAACATCTAATGAAGCTGGGAGTTCTTATAGAGGCCTAAATGAGCTGACAAGCTTCAGCTGGTCTCATCAACTCCCTGTCTGCACGACGCCCAGCACTCTCCCTAGAGGTATGAGTCATCCATGAGCCCACTAGCCTTAGCTGGGCTTATACAACTCTCCACCTAGTTGTATAAGTCGGCGTAAAGCCTGAATCTGGGCGAAATATATCTACCCCCCTGGATGCAACCAGGTGACTTTACCTTCCTGCTGTCACAACATGTATAGAGCCATGACAGGTCCTTTTTATACTTCTATATACATGTATAGAGCCATGACAGGTCCTCTTTATACATGTATAGAGCCATGACAGGTCCTCTTTATAGTTCTATATACATGTATAGAGCCATGACAGGTCCTCTTTATACATGTATAGAGCCATGACAGGTCCTCTTTATACTTTTATATACATGTATATAGCCATGACAGGTCCTCTTTATACTCCTACATACATGTATAGAGCCATGACAGGTCCTCTTTATACTTCTATATACATGTATAGAGCCATGACAGGTCCTCTTTATACTTCTATATACATGTATAGAGTCATGACAGGTCCTCTTTATACTTCTATATACATGTATAGAGCCATGACAGGTCCTCTTTATACTTATATATACATGTATAGAGTCATGACAGGTCCTCATACTTCTATATACACGTATAATGCCATGACCTCTTTATACTCCCATATACATGAATAGAGCCATGACAGGTCCTCTTTGTACACCTATACATGAATAGAGCCATGACAGGTCCTCTTTATACTTTTATATACATGTATATAGCCATGACAGGTCCTCTTTATACTCCTACATACATGTATAGAGCCATGACAGGTCCTCTTTATACTTCTATATACATGTATAGAGCCATGACAGGTCCTCTTTATACTTCTATATACATGTATAGAGTCATGACAGGTCCTCTTTATACTTCTATATACATGTATAGAGCCATGACAGGTCCTCTTTATACTTATATATACATGTATAGAGTCATGACAGGTCCTCATACTTCTATATACACGTATAATGCCATGACCTCTTTATACTCCCATATACATGAATAGAGCCATGACAGGTCCTCTTTGTACACCTATACATGAATAGAGCCATAACAGGTCCTCTTTATACTCCTACATACATGTATTGAGCCATGACAGGTCCTCTTTATACTCCTATATACATGTATAGAGCCATGACAGGTCCTCTTTATACTCCTATATACATGTATAGAGCCATGACAGGTCCACTTTAGTTATCATGATATAAAATGATGGATGTGGGGGCATTTTTGTGGGCGTGATTTTTTTTTTGGGGGGGGGCAGCATTTCATTCTTGGTACCAGGCAGCACAATGTCTTGGGCCGGCACTGGTCTCCCTCCTGATTGGCTGAGACACAGCAGCGGTTCCACTGGCTCCGTGGCTGTCAGTTAGCCAATCAGGAGAGAGGGGAGGCGGGGCCGAACTGCAGCTCCGTGTCTGAAAGGACAGAGAGCTGTGACTCGGCTCGGGTGCCCCCATAGCAAGCTGCTTGCTGTGGGGGCACTCAAAAGGAGGGAGGGGCCAAGAGAGCCGAAGAGGGACGTGAGAAGAGGAGGATCAGGGCTGCTCTGTGCAAAACTATTGCACAGGGCAGGTAAGTACACCATGTTTGTTATTTAAAAAAAAAAAACAAGACTTTACATTCACTTTAATTAACCACTTCGAAACTAGTAAAAAAAAAAACAATCTGTATTTTTTGCTAGAAAACTACTTAAAACCATCAAATATTATATTTATATTTTTAACAATGCCCCTAGAGAATAAAATGGCGGTCATTGCAATATTTTATGTCACACTGTATTTGCGCAGCGGTCTTTAAAACAAATTTTTGGGGGAAAAAATACACTTAAAGTGGAGCTCCACCCTAATTTTTCACTTTTGGTAATCGGATTCCTCCCCCCCTCCGGTGTCACAATTGACACCTTTCAGGGGGGAGGGGGGTGAAGATACCTGTCTAAGACAGGTATTTTCACCCACATCCGGGAGTCCTCTCTCCGGGAATCTGCGGGAGTGACGTCACTTCCCCCAGACTTCCCGTAGTGTTCTGGGAGACACTCGGCTCCCAGAACACAGGAGGACAAATCAGAACGGCGCAGCGCGACTCGCGCATGCGCCGTAGGGAACCGGGCATGAAGCCTCAGGGCTTCACTTCCTGGTTCCCTCAGCGAGGATGGCGGAGGGAGCAGCAGAGCGACGAGCGATCGCTCGTCCTCTGCTGCGGACGTCGCTGGACTCCAGGACAGGTAAGTGTCCAAATATTAAAAGCCAGCAGCTGCTGTAGCTGTAGCTGCTGGCTTTTAATATATTTTTTTCCGGCGGAGCTCCGCTTTAAATTAATTAAAAACAAAGTAAACAGCAAAGTTAGCCCAATTTTTTTTGTAATGTGAAAAATGACGCTTTAAAATTGCGCAAAATGAATGGCGTCAAAATACGGTACTTAAAAATCTCCATAGGCGACGCTTTAAAAAATGAACAGTTACCTGTTTAGAGTTACAGAGGAGGTCTTGTGCTAGAATTTTTGCTCTCACTCTAATGATCACGGCGATACCTCACATGTGTGATTTGAACACTGTTTACATTTGCGGATGCGACTTACGTATGCGTTTTCTTTGGCACGCGAGCATGGGGATATGGGGCACTTTAAAAAAAAATGTTTTTCTTATTTTTTTTATTTTTTTTACACTGTCCCGTTACAAAAAAATTCTGATCACTTTTATTGCTGTCACAAGGTATGTAAACATTCCTTGTGATAGTAATAGGCAGTGACAGGTACTCTTTATGGAGGAATCTGGGGTCTAAAAGACCCCAAACCCCTACTCTGGACTTAAAAGTATTCAAAACCCCAAGACGTTGTTTCTGGGTTTCTACATCGGAACCCGATCTAAGCCGAATTCGGCTTTGTTCGGGTCTCCAGCCAACCGGCGGATGTTCCGGCTGGTGGCTTGGTTCTCCCGGTGGGACGGGAGATCCGGGTGGAGTGGTACTTGATTTTGCGTAAGCCAAAGTTAAAGCTGATCGGTTTCTTTGCAGAGCTGCACCAGATGTTGCACTCTCCAGTTCTAGTAAATCAACTGTCATGGAAACCCTGTCAGGAACAGACGCCCTGGACTTCCTGGTTCCCGCCCCCGCAGGTGACGCCCGAAGGGCTTTTTAAACTCCTCACTTGCAGACAGTCCCTGCTGTCTGCTCTACAGCGTTTATTCCAAGTGACCTGATCTGCCTTGTTTACCTGTATCTGACCCGGCTTCCTGTGACCCTCCTGCTATCTGCCTGTACCTGACCATCGGCCTGTTTTCTGACTTCGGTATTGCCTGATCCTTTTGTGCCTCGCTGCCTGCCAGTTTACCCGACCCCGGCTTGTCTGACGATCCTGCCTGACCTTGGCTCTTGTTCACCTGCTGCTGCCTAGTGGTTCCAGTTTACCTGCTGTGCCTCCCGGTCCGGGTCATCTGCTGAGTTCCTGGTTCCTGTCTGCTCATCTGCTGGTTCCTGTCTGCTCATCTGCTGGTTCCTGTCTGCTCATCTGCTGGTTCCTGTTCACCTGCTGCTGCCTAGTGGTTCCAGTTTACCTGCTGTGCCTCCCGGTCCGGGTCATCTGCTGAGTTCCTGGTTCCTGTCTACTCACCTGCTGCAGTTCCTGGTTCCTGTCTGCTCATCTGCTGGTTCCTGTCTGCTCATCTGCTGGTTCCTGTTCATCTGCTGCTGCCCAGTGGTTCCAGTCTACCTGCTGTGCCTCCCGGTCTGGGTCATCTTCTGAGTTCCTGGTTCCTGTCTGCTCACCTGCTGTAGTTCCTGGTTCCTGTCCACTCACCTGCTGTAGTTCCTGGTTCCTGCCTCCTCACCTGCTGGTTCCTGATCACCTGCGGTAGTTCTTGATCCTGCCAGGCACTCGTACCCCTTCCACCTCCGTGCTTCCTGTTATACCACCAGGGGCCGCCGGTGGGAGCCGTAAGGGAGGCCTCCCTCTGCTAACCGGGCTCGTCACCATCAGGTACGTGACAGTAGCAGACAGCCATGTCTGAGCCCGAGCAGGGAGCCTCACCTATGGAGGAACTATGCCGACACCTGGCGGGACTAACCGAGGCCGTTAAGAGCCTCCAGCAAGGCTACACTCACCTGGAAGGACAAGTGCGGGCCCTCACCAACCCCGATGGAGCTCAAGGGGGTCCACGTGCCTCCACTTCTTCCGCCGGGGCAGGAGCTGCGCCCACGGTGGTCATGCTTCCCCCTGAACCCAGGGTCCCTACACCCGAAAGATTCTCCGGGGACCGGAGCAAGTTCAGGGCTTTCCGGAACTCTTGTGAGTTGTACTTTGCCTTACAGCCCCGCACCTTTTCCTTAGAAGCTACCAAGGTGGGCTTTGTAATTTCGCTGCTTTCCGGAGACCCACAGAACTGGGCCCATCGCCTGCTAGAACGCAAAGATGCATCCTTGGACAGCCTTACACTTTTTTTTGACGCCATTGCCCAATTGTACGAGGACCCTCAGCTCTCGGTCACTGCAGAGAACGCCCTGCGGACCCTTCAGCAGGGACGCAGAGCAGCGGAAGACTATGTAGCTGAATTCAGGCGCTGGAGCGCAGACACCAGCTGGAATGACGCTGCCCTCCGTCACCAGTTTCGTATAGGCCTTTCTGACCCCCTGAAGGACGAACTGGCTAGGGTAGGAATACCAGAAAATTTGAACCTACTGATCGATCTGACAATTCAGATCGACCGACGCCTGAGGGAACGGAGGGTTGAGAGGGCCACGGGCTTCACTCGGCCGACCTGGATGCCTCCCCGGGTCCCCAGTCATCCGCACCCAGCTTCTGCAGCACCCTTGACCCCCTCGTACGATGCTCCTGAACCCATGCAGCTTGGGGTCCTCCGCCCTTCCCTTACTCCGGAGGAACGCCAACGCCGACGCGCGCACAACCTGTGCCTGTACTGCGGGGAGCCCGGTCACTTCGTTAGGAACTGTCCCCTGAAGTTCCGTAAGTGCTTGTCAGTATTCCCTGCTGTGATCAACCCTCAGACTAAATCCTCCTCTCACTTCGCTCTTTCTATCTCCCTGCAGCTCCCAGGAAGGACCCTGCAAGTCGTCGCAATTATTGACTCTGGGGCTTGTAGTTGCTTCATGGACTCAACTTTTGCCCGTACTCAACTTATTCCTCTACTTCCCAAGACCCATGGACTACGGGTTCACCTGGCTGATGGGTCCCTTATCAAGTCGGGGCCCGTGGTCGAAGAGACGGCTCCCCTACCTGTCACTGTCTTCTCCTCTACCGGGGTGCACCGAGAATATCTACGGCTGGATATTATCTCCTCTCCAGCTGATCTCATTACCAAACACCCTGCACCTGCCCTCCCCCTCCAGGAGATTTCTCCTGCCTACCTCTGTACTTACATGTAGACACTGTCAGTGAACATTATACTCTCTGAACACACAGGCAGTGTCTTCCTCTACTGATTGATTGTTTTGTACATTACCTTCTTGTATAGATCGTACATTTGTCAGAGTGTGCAGGAGCTGAGCAATCACATAACAGCCTATGCAGATCTATACTATTGAAAACAGGAGAACTGTGTCCCTGGATGTCTGTAAAGCTCACTATACACTATACACGATGATTGCATACTTTCCTTGAGATCTGCCATCAAAACTATGTATTGCAAGGGCCTGCTTGAGTGATCGAATAGATAGGTGTGTTCTCTTATTATATAGTTTTGGTAAATCTAAAGGAGATTGTACAGAGACTGTACAATGAGATTGTATTGTGTATGGCCACCTTTTTACACCTAAAATGAACTAGTTGCACTTTCGGTGACATTAATTGTTAACGGCACCCCAAATATGGAAGCAAACACACATTTTCCCACATGCAAAAATGTGCGACAAACTCGGCAAAATGCTCGGTAATAAAACGTGCAAACCACAACACACCAAAATGCCACATAAGCTACTTTGCGGCATTTGTTGCATGTTGGGCGGCCAATTGAAATCAATGGGCGGCTCCATGAATGTCACAAGAACAACATGCTATGTGCTCCCACTACAATAGATGTGAGTGGGGCCTGAAAATGAAAAACAATGACAGCTGAGCATCTCCACCCATTCCCTCCCATGCACTTGAATAAAGATGCCCATACACTATGCAATCTGATTTTACAATCTCTGTACAATTTCATTTAGATTTACCAAAACGATATAATAGACGGACCCACCTGAACAAACCATTCAACTTGTATCAAATCAGGCAGGCCCTTGTATTAGATAGCTGATGGTAGATCGAAAGGAGATTGTGCAGTGTATATGGCCACCTTAAAGAGAGAAATAGTAAAGTGGGTGAAAATAAAAAGAGAAGTATAGTAATGAGGGAGATGTGATCCAGAGGGGTAAACAGGCCCTATTCTGTGACACAGTTAGGCAGTGCATGATGGGATATTAAGTTTCATGGATGGTTACATGATGCTATGAGATGTGGGTCTGGAACTGGGAAGATAAGTAGCTGTTTCAATAGGCTTCATTTTTAACTAAATTGCTTTCTTTAAAAAAAAAAAAATTCAAAAGTGTCACAAAGGCCAATATTTGTCTACCTAGGAAGGGCCATAATCTGTGATGCCCTTCACAAATTCTTTCTTTGTAATCTTGAAGACTAAAATGAATAAAATCAGTTTACTTACCCCTTAGAGCTGGTGCCTGCCGGCCCTTTTAGAGATTAAGAATGCTGGGAGGTGGGGCTGTCATGACGGTCACATGATCAGAAAGCTCCGGATCGCAAGCAGCGAACGGGAGCTTTCAGTTAGCCGCCGGTAAATGTGCTGGGAGCGCGCACACTCTTGCCACAGCTCTATTGGCGCTATTGCACGCAAATATGTGGCCGCTCGGCAGTAATTATAAATTAAATTAAATATGATCACATCAGAGCAGTTATACGTTTTAAATCTACTAGACTGCATTAGGTATATGCACATTTTCAAGTAAATAAAAGAGATATTAAACCTAAAAACAAACATTTATTATACTGCAGCTTACCAATTCTTGTGGTGGCTGCATTAGGTTTAAAGTTTTTCTAAGCTTTCTTTCTTCCATTTTTTTCTGTGATCCAGCCAGTAAGTCTGTTGTTTTTCAAAAGAACAAGCTCTCCTGCAGATGTATCCATTACAGGAATTAGACAAACCATTTACCACTGATGGGCATGCTTACAATGATCAGCTTTTATTTTTTTTTATAAAAAAAACTTTTTTCAGGACCTGGATCACCTGCTGGTGGCACTGTGCTTAGGAGAGTGGAATGTGGTAGTTTCGGTGTCCACCAGCTGGTGTCTTCCTGCAGCCAACAGATCCCAGTAATCGGTTTCCACCTGATGCTGTCTGCTGGGAGGGTATTTAGGTCCTCCTCTGCTAGCACCTCCAGCTCCAGTGTTTTGCTGCTGCCCGATTCCGTTTGCCCTGCCTCTCTGTGTAACCCATTATTTTCATTTTGGATAGAGCAAGGGAAGGTGATAACCCCTGTCAGATTTATTTTTTTGCCATCTGTGTCCCATTGTGGAGATTTTCCTTCCCTTCCTGTCCCATAGCCAAACAGTAAGTGATAGAAAATAAGGGAATTCAACAAGTCACCAGAACTAGTGGCCCCATTGTAAGATTTCCCCTCTATTACTTTTCTGGGGACAACCCAATTTGGGATTTTGGGATTTTCTTTTACTTTCACTTTTAGTGATAATAGTAAACAAGAGGAGGGTGAATCTCCTTTGTGGGGACACAGACAGCAATAAAAACTGTCAGGTGTTCAAATCCCTCTCCACTCCAAACAAAACAAAAAAAAAACAGTTTTGCCTTTAGTTATACTTTAAAACATCTACAGTCTGGTCCCGGTTTCCTGAGTGTAGCCATGCAGATCTGGCCATCCCAGCGTTCTTGCCATTCCTGACACACTGAGAGTTATTTGTATGTTGCAATAATTTGATTATTTTCAATTTTCAGTAAAACAAGTTGCCATTTCCTTTTTCTTTGTTAGATATGGAATGTTAGAATGTCCAATGTCAGCATTAAACATATAGCCAGTAGAGTGAATATTTAAAAACATGGAAGATGTTTATGATACATAATGCTTTAGCAAAGTAAACGCCTTTGTCAATGGGCTTTGGGCTTGTGTCAATGGCATTGGCTTGACACCAGTTTTAGACCCTTTTGAGATAATTCAGAATTTATTGACAGGTGCATTTGACCTGCAGTTGACCTCCTTCTGACCTTGTTTGAGCTCAAACAAGCTGGTTTTGCGTTCCCATGGACTTGTATGTAAATGGAAAAACCATCTGATAATAACAAAAGCTGGTAAACACTAGTGATGAGCCGAACACCCCCGGGTTCGGTTCGCACCAGAACCCGCGAACGGACCGAAAGTTCGAACGAACATTAGAACCCTATTAAATACAATGGATGCGAACGTTCGAATTCTAAAGTGCTAATTATAACAACTATTATGCATGTTATTGTCCTAAAAAGGGTTTGGGAACCCGGGTTCTGCACCAGGGGACATGTATCAATGCAAAAATAAGTTTTAAAAACGGTCGTTTTCCGGGAGCAGTCATTTTAATGATGCATAAAGTGAAAAAAAAAAAGTCAAATATTCCTTTAAATATCGTACCTGGGGGGTGTCTAAAGTATGCCTGTGAAGTGCCACGTGTTTCCCGTGTTTAGAACTGTCCCTGCACAAAATGACACTTCTAAAGGAAAAAAAAGCCATTTAAAACTGCTTGCGGCTTTAATGTAATGTCTGGTCCCGGTAATATGGATGAAAATCTTTAAGAAAAATGGCATAGCTACCCCATGACCCCCCCCCCTACCCCAGCCCATTACCAGCCCCTTTGGGTCTTGTATGGATATTAAGGGGAACCCCGCACATAAAATAAAAAAGGCCCTATATACTCTGAACAGCCGTATACAGGCGGTGCATACAAGACAGGGACTGTAGGTTTGTTCTTATGTAGAATCTGTTTGTAATTTTGAACAGGTACATTGTTGAAGTGTAGCTCCAGACCAAAAATCTATTTTTAAACTTTTTGGAAAACATAGGTAAGGGTTATCACCCCTGTAACATTTGTTTTGCTGTCTGTGCCCCTGTTCAGAACATTTCACCTCACTTTCCGTCCTAATGACAACTGTTTTTGAAATGTGGTGTTTTTCTTGAAACAAGGATTGCTGATAAAGCATCAGTACAGAGGAGACACCTTTCTCCCATATTTATTCTTACAGGAGAGAATTTTCCTTCCTAGTGGTAGATTTCCTCTCACTTCCTGTTGTCTTCTTGCGTTTGCAAGTAGGAGTCGTTTGTAAGTTGGATGTTTGAAAGTAGGGACCTGCCGTATATACTCTGCATAAATAGGCCCCTTAGTTGTTGGTGTTGGCACAACACTGTAAGCACTCACAGTTACTCTTGGTTGGTGCTGGAACGCCCTGCTGTCAACTATTATATCAGGAATTTTAATTACATATAATTGTTGAACAGTGGTAGTAAAAATTGGGCCTTTGATGGTGGTGCTGGTGCCACAACACTGTAAGCCCTGACAGTTACTCTTGGTGGGTGCAGCAATGGGCCCTGCTGTGAATTATTAGATCAAGAATTGTAATTACATGCCCCTGTTGAACAGGGGCTGAAAAATTGGGCCTTAGGCACTGGTGGCACAACACTGCAACCCTTCACAGATACTGTACTTGGAGCACAGCAATGAGCCCTGTTGCAAAGTATTGCTTCAAAAATTGTAATGACACGCCCCTGTTAAACAGGGGCTGAAAAATTGGGCCTTAGGCACTGGTGGCACAACACTGCAACTCCTCACAGATACTGTACTTGGAGCACAGCAATGAGCCCTGTTGCAAAGTATTGCTTCAAAAATTGTAATTACACGCCACTGTTAAACAGGGGCTGAAAAATTGGGCGTTAGGCACTGGTGGCGGCACCCATAAACAAAAATGATCTTCCAAGCTATCATCATCAATCGTATCATTGAGGACTCGGAGGAGGAGGATAGGCAGTCAACATAACAGCACAGGCACTCAGCATCAGCATCAGTCTTGAAGGGATGTGACATTTTAAAATCAATTAGTCTGTTATATCAGCATCAGGTGTGTGGTAGCTGGTGGTGATCCAAGACTGGTTCATCTTGATGAAAGTCAGTCGATCAACCGAGTCGGTGGACAGGCGCACCCTGTGATCCGTGACAAATCCTCCAGCAGCACTGAATGTGCGTTCCGAAAGAACGCTGGATGCAGGACAGGCCAGTAGCTCAATTGCATACTGTGCAAGCTCTGGCCAGTGATCCATCCTCAAGACCCAGTAAGCCAGAGGATTTTCGGTGGGGAAGGTGTCCAAGTCTGACCTTGCCCCTAGATATTCCTGCACCATGTTTATCAGACGCTGGCGATGGTTGCTGGAACCGATCATACTTTGGGGCTGCGGACTAAAGAATTGTCTGAACGCATCGGTCAGACGGCCACCTTCCCCACCGCTCCTTCTTTGACTGGCCGAAGCCTCAGCAACTCGTTGTCCAGGACCAGGAGTTTGCAACCTCCCAGTCTCTGGGAACGCGTTGCACAGACCTTTCTGCAAGGCCTCCCGGAGTTGTCTCATCCTCTGCTCCCTCTGCGACGGTAACATAAGGTCCGCAACCTTACCCTTGTACCGTGGATCAAGGAGAGTGGCCAGCCAGTAATGGTCCCTCTCCTTGATCCGAAGAATACGAGGATCCTTCCGCAGACTTTGCAGGATCAGGGAGGCCATGCAGCGTAGGTTTGCTGAGGCATTCGCTCCGGAGTCCTCTGGGTCACTAAGGACGACATGATCCGCAGCCACCTCCTCCCAGCCACGTACAAGTCCACTGGTTTCTTGGGACTGTAAATCATCCCTAAAAGACTGCTGCTGATGATGCTGAGTGCCAGCCTCCACCTCCATGCTGACACAATCCTCCTCCTCCTCCTCCTCCTCCTCCTCCTCCTCTTCCTGTGCGATGGGTGGGACAGAAGGAACACTGTCTGGGTAAAGGGGGCCTTGAGAGGCAAGGAAGTCCTCCTCTTCCTGCCTCTGTTCTGCCTCAAGTGCCCTGTCCATTATTCCACGCAGCGTGTGCTCCAACAGGTGGACAAGAGGTACAGTGTCACTGATGCATGCACTGTCACTGCTCACCATCCTCGTGGCCTCCTCAAATGGTGCCAGGACAGTGCATGCATCCCTGATCATGCCCCACTGGCGTGGAGAAAAAAAACCAAGCTCCCCTGACCCTGTCCTGGTGCCGTAGTCGCACAGGTACTCATTGATGGCCCTCTGCTGCGTGTGCAGCCGCTGCAGCATGGCCAACGTTGAGTTCCACCTGGTGGGCATGTCACATATAAGGCGGTTCTTGGGCAGGTTCAACTCCTTTTGCAGCTCAGCCAGGCGAGCACTGGCATTATAAGATCTGCGGAAATGCACACAGACTTTCCTGGCCTGCCTCAGGACATCCTGTAAGCCCGGGTACCTGCCCAAGAACCGCTGCACCACCAGGTTAAGGACGTGAGCCACACAGGGCACATGGGTCAGTTGTCCCTGTCGGAGGGCGGAGAGGAGGTTGGTGCCATTGTCGCAAACCACCATTCCTGGCTTAAGCTGGCGTGGCGTCAACCACCTCTCGGCCTGGCCCTGCAGAGCAGACAGGACCTCTGCCCCAGTGTGGCTTCTGTCCCCCAAACACACCAGCGCAAGCACGGCATGGCATCTTTTTGCCTGCGTACTTGCGTAGCCCCGTGAACGGCTACGGAGCACCGCTGGTTCATAGGACAAACCACAGGAAGAGGCCATGGAGGAAGAAGAAGAGGAGGGGGTGGAGGAGAGAGGTGTGTCACAACCAGTAGTAGCATTTTGGAGGCGTGGCGGTGGGACAACCTCCAACACTACTGCACCTTGTCCTGAATCCTTCCCAGCTGCCAAAAGAGTGACCCAATGGGCCGTGAAAGAAAGGTAACGTCCCTGTCCATGCCTGCTGGACCATGAGTCAGCGGTAATATGCACCTTACCGCTGACCGCCCTGTCCAGCGAGGCCAAGACATTGCCTTCCACATGCCGGTAGAGAGCCGGAATAGCCTTCCGTGAGAAAAAGTGGCGTTTGGGAACCTGCCACTGAGGAACCGCACATTGCACAAACTCACGGAAGGGGGCCGAGTCTACCAACTGAAAAGGCAGCAGTTGAAGCGCTAGCAATTTAGCCAAGCTAGCATTCAACCGCTGGGCATGTGGATGGCTGGGAGTGAACTTCTTTCGACGGTCCAGCAGCTGGGGCAGGGAAATTTGCCTGCTAGAATCGGACGTCGGTGTACTGCTAGCAGAGTGGGCGCAAGTACTTGGCTGTGACACACCTAATTCTACACCTTCATTCCTCTCAGTGCATGTTTCAGAGAGGACTGAAGTTATAGTGGGGTTGGAGATCCCAGCTGATGCGGTGCAAGGAGAGGTCCGCTTTGTTCTTTGGTGTGGGTCTTTGAGGTAGGCTTGCCAACGAGCTGCATGGCAGGTCAACATATGTCTGGTCAGGCATGTGGTACCCAAGCGGCTGATGTTTTGGCCACGCGATATACGCTTGAGACATATGTTGCAAACAGCAGCTGTGCGATCTGATGCACTAGCCTCAAAAAAGGCCCACACCAAAGAACTTTTTGAATGACGGGCAGAGGCAGCGCCCTGCACAGGCGGAGCTCTGCGGTGTGATTCCGTCGGTGTACTGCCCTTACGCTGGCCACCAAAGGGCATCCTGCCTCGTTGGAGATGTGCCTCCTCCTCATCCTCCTCCTCCTCCTCTCTCCTATTAGGCACCCACGTGGAGTCATTGACCTCATCATCCCCTCCCTCCTCATCACTGGAGCCAATCTGGCAGTATGCTGCAGCTGCTGGAACATGACTGCCAGATTGGTGTCCTTCTTGAGCATCCCCTCTGTCTGCTCTCACGCTACTGCCTTCCTCTAGCTGGGTTTCATCATCAGACCCTTCGAAACGCTGGGCATCCTCCTGGAGCATGTACCCAACACTGTGCTGAAACAGTTCGGGGGACTCCTCAGGAGGAGGACATGGTGGGTCTAGGGAAGGAGTGACTGATGATTTGTCTGACATTGATACCAGGGAAGACGACGCTTTGGCAGCTGCTTTTCCAGTACCCTGAGCCTGGGTGAGAGAGGATGAGGAGGAGGAGGAGGGCTTGGTCATCCACTCTACCAAGTCTTCGGCATGATGTGGCTCAACATGTCCAGCTGCCGAAAAGAAGGACAAGCGTGTCCCATGGCCATGTGCTGATGACAATGCACCGCGTCCACGACCAGCACTGTTGCCCCCAGACACAGAGCCTGCTTGCCCTCTTTTATTGCCTCCTGACTGTCTGCCTCTCCTTGTTTGCCTTCCAGACATTCTAATAGATGGCCTGCAGGGAGATGGGAAAAAAGCAATAAGGGCTACCTTCAGGTGTCCTTCTCTGTCCCTTGAAACAAGGACTTTCACAGTGAAAGAAACTGACACTGTCCCTACCTAGAGTTTTCTATCCCTAGAATAAATGTTTTTTTTAATCACAATATAGCACAAGGACAATTCACTCAATGTCTCTCCAGGTCCCTGGAAACAAGGACTTGCAGAGTGAAAGAAACTGACACTGTCCCTACCTAGAGTTTTCTGTCCCTAGAATAAATGTTTTTTTTAAGCACAATATAGCACAAGGAAAATTAACTCACTGTCCTTACAGGTCCCTGGAAACAAGGACTTGCAGAGTGAAAGAAACTGACACTGTCCCTACCTAGAGTTTTCTGTCCCTAGAATAAATGTTTTTTTTAAGCACAATATAGCACAAGGACAATTAACTCACTGTCCTTACAGGTCCCTGGAAACAAGGACTTGCAGAGTGAAAAAAAAAAAACACTCTCCCTACCTAGAGTTTTCTGTCCCTAGAAAAAATGTTTTTTTTAAGCACAATATAGCACAAGGACAATTAACTCACTGTCCTTACAGGTCCCTGGAAACAAGGACTTGCAGAGTGAAAGAAAAAAAACACTCTCCCTACCTACAGTTTTCTGTCCCTAGAAAAAATGTTTTTTTTAATCACAATATAGCACAAGGAAAATTAACTCACTGTCCTTACAGGTCCCTGGAAACAAGGACTTGCAGAGTGAAAGAAACTGACACTGTCCCTACCTAGAGTTTTCTGTCCCTAGAATAAATGTTTTTTTTAATCACAATATAGCACAAGGAAAATTAACTCACTGTCCTTACAGGTCCCTGGAAACAAGGACTTGCAGAGTGAAAGAAACTGACACTGTCCCTACCTAGAGTTTTCTGTCCCTAGAATAAATGTTTTTTTTAAGCACAATATAGCACAAGGACAATTAACTCACTGTCCTTACAGGTCCCTGGAAACAAGGACTTGCAGAGTGAAAGAAAAAAAACACTCTCCCTACCTACAGTTTTCTGTCCCTAGAAAAAATGTTTTTTTTAATCACAATATAGCACAAGGAAAATTAACTCACTGTCCTTACAGGTCCCTGGAAACAAGGACTTGCAGAGTGAAAGAAACTGACACTGTCCCTACCTAGAGTTTTCTGTCCCTAGAATAAATGTTTTTTTTAATCACAATATAGCACAAGGAAAATTAACTCACTGTCCTTACAGGTCCCTGGAAACAAGGACTTGCAGAGTGAAAGAAACTGACACTGTCCCTACCTAGAGTTTTCTGTCCCTAGAATAAATGTTTTTTTTAAGCACAATATAGCACAAGGACAATTAACTCACTGTCCTTACAGGTCCCTGGAAACAAGGACTTGCAGAGTGAAAGAAACTGACACTGTCCCTACCTAGAGTTTTCTGTCCCTAGAATAAATGTTTTTTTTAATCACAATATAGCACAAGGAAAATTAACTCACTGTCCTTACAGGTCCCTGGAAACAAGGACTTGCAGAGTGAAAGAAACTGACACTGTCCCTACCTAGAGTTTTCTGTCCCTAGAATAAATGTTTTTTTTAATCACAATAGAGCACAAGGACAATTAACTCACTGTCCTTACAGGTCCCTGGAAACAAGGACTTGCAGAGTGAAAGAAAAAAAACACTCTCCCTACCTACAGTTTTCTGTCCCTAGAAAAAATGTTTTTTTTAATCACAATATAGCACAAGGAAAATTAACTCACTGTCCTTACAGGTCCCTGGAAACAAGGACTTGCAGAGTGAAAGAAACTGACACTGTCCCTACCTAGAGTTTTCTGTCCCTAGAATAAATGTTTTTTTTAATCACAATATAGCACAAGGACAATTCACTCAATGTCTCTCCAGGTCCCTGGAAACAAGGACTTGCAGAGTGAAAGAAACTGACACTGTCCCTACCTAGAGTTTTCTGTCCCTAGAATAAATGTTTTTTTTAAGCACAATATAGCACAAGGACAATTAACTCACTGTCCTTACAGGTCCCTGGAAACAAGGACTTGCAGAGTGAAAGAAAAAAAACACTCTCCCTACCTACAGTTTTCTGTCCCTAGAAAAAATGTTTTTTTTAATCACAATATAGCACAAGGAAAATTAACTCACTGTCCTTACAGGTCCCTGGAAACAAGGACTTGCAGAGTGAAAGAAAAAAAACACTCTCCCTACCTACAGTTTTCTGTCCCTAGAAAAAATGTTTTTTTTAATCACAATATAGCACAAGGAAAATTAACTCACTGTCCTTACAGGTCCCTGGAAACAAGGACTTGCAGAGTGAAAGAAACTGACACTGTCCCTACCTAGAGTTTTCTGTCCCTAGAATAAATGTTTTTTTTAATCACAATATAGCACAAGGAAAATTAACTCACTGTCCTTACAGGTCCCTGGAAACAAGGACTTGCAGAGTGAAAGAAACTGACACTGTCCCTACCTAGAGTTTTCTGTCCCTAGAATAAATGTTTTTTTTAAGCACAATATAGCACAAGGACAATTAACTCACTGTCCTTACAGGTCCCTGGAAACAAGGACTTGCAGAGTGAAAGAAAAAAAACACTCTCCCTACCTACAGTTTTCTGTCCCTAGAAAAAATGTTTTTTTTAATCACAATATAGCACAAGGAAAATTAACTCACTGTCCTTACAGGTCCCTGGAAACAAGGACTTGCAGAGTGAAAGAAACTGACACTGTCCCTACCTAGAGTTTTCTGTCCCTAGAATAAATGTTTTTTTTAATCACAATATAGCACAAGGAAAATTAACTCACTGTCCTTACAGGTCCCTGGAAACAAGGACTTGCAGAGTGAAAGAAACTGACACTGTCCCTACCTAGAGTTTTCTGTCCCTAGAATAAATGTTTTTTTTAAGCACAATATAGCACAAGGACAATTAACTCACTGTCCTTACAGGTCCCTGGAAACAAGGACTTGCAGAGTGAAAGAAACTGACACTGTCCCTACCTAGAGTTTTCTGTCCCTAGAATAAATGTTTTTTTTAATCACAATATAGCACAAGGAAAATTAACTCACTGTCCTTACAGGTCCCTGGAAACAAGGACTTGCAGAGTGAAAGAAACTGACACTGTCCCTACCTAGAGTTTTCTGTCCCTAGAATAAATGTTTTTTTTAATCACAATATAGCACAAGGACAATTAACTCACTGTCCTTACAGGTCCCTGGAAACAAGGACTTGCAGAGTGAAAGAAACTGACACTGTCCCTACCTAGAGTTTTCTGTCCCTAGAATAAATGTTTTTTTTAAGCACAATATAGCACAAGGACAATTAACTCACTGTCCTTACAGGTCCCTGGAAACAAGGACTTGCAGAGTGAAAGAAACTGACACTGTCCCTACCTAGAGTTTTCTGTCCCTAGAATAAATGTTTTTTTTAATCACAATATAGCACAAGGAAAATTAACTCACTGTCCTTACAGGTCCCTGGAAACAAGGACTTGCAGAGTGAAAGAAACTGACACTGTCCCTACCTAGAGTTTTCTGTCCCTAGAATAAATGTTTTTTTTAATCACAATATAGCACAAGGACAATTAACTCACTGTCCTTACAGGTCCCTGGAAACAAGGACTTGCAGAGTGAAAGAAACTGACACTGTCCCTACCTAGAGTTTTCTGTCCCTAGAATAAATGTTTTTTTTAAGCACAATATAGCACAAGGACAATTAACTCACTGTCCTTACAGGTCCCTGGAAACAAGGACTTGCAGAGTGAAAGAAACTGACACTGTCCCTACCTAGAGTTTTCTGTCCCTAGAATAAATGTTTTTTTTAAGCACACTATAGCAGAAGCACAAAACACACTGACACTCTCCCTACCTATCCTTCTCTTTCCCTAAACTAAAGGAATCCAGGTTAAGCAAGAAAGAAATAACAGTCACTGTCCCTGCCTATGCTACTCTATCCCTGCTCCGGAACACACTACACTAGGCCGCCGTGCTGGCGGCCTTTTATAGTGTGGGGCGTGTACTAAACACCCTCAGCAATAATTGGCCACAGGCATCCTGCCTGTGGCCAATCATTGCTCTCCTCGCTGCCGGCGCTGTGATTGGCCAAGCATGCGGGGTCACAGTGCATGCTTGGCCAATCACAGCGCCTGGATGACACTGCGATGGCGTAGTGCATTGTGGGCCGTTCGCGTCACTCGAATTTGGCGCGAACGGCCCAAATCGTTCGATCTTCGTCGAACGATCGAACAGCCAATGTTCGAGTCGAACGTATGTTCGACTCGAACACGAAGCTCATCCCTAGTAAACACAGGCCCTTAATGTCATTCAGTTAGTAGTTTACTACTTTAGAATATTACTGTATTAAAATGTATTAAAAATTATTTTATTTGATACAAGTTTCTTATTCAATAGCAACTAGATTAAAAGTGAAGTTAAATTAGAACTATAGTTAAAACTGTTTATTTAATTTTGGCTAGAGTGAGGAAGAGTTATAACCCCTGTCATTTATTTATATTTTTTGCCATCTGTGTCCCATTGGGGAGATTTATCTTCACGTCCCATAGCCAAAACAGGAAGTGAGAAGAAATCCCAGCATTTTAAAGAAGTTGTAAAAGCAGAAGGGTTGCATTAAGATAAAAAACCTTTTGTGTTTAGCAGCCTCCCCAGCACCCCCCTAACTAGTAACTACTTACCTGAGCCCCATCTCTCTCCATCGATATCCATGAATGTCTAAGCCGTCCGGGTCACTCCTCCTGATTGGCTGAGATACAGCAGCGGCGCCATTGGCTCCCGTGGCTGTCAATCAAAGTAGGTCAGCCTGGGGGGTGTGGTCACAAGATGGCGGAGTAGAGCAACACACATTCGGAGCTCCCTCTACCTCCCTCCACCTACCTAACCAGCAGATTTGAAGCAGATTTGGAGCAGAGATGATCTCATGATCTTATGACCAAATACAGATTCATACAGACACAGATACTGATTCCTCAACATGGCGGATTTCTACAAATAATATGGGACTTTGTTTTAAAGTTTCCTTGTACACCCTCTTGCATACCCTCTCCCACCTTGCTTGCTGAGCCTGGGAGCTTCTATTCCCTGATAGTTTACAGTTTAGTTAATAGCTTTACCTGCTGTCTGTAGTTTTTGGAAGCTCCCTGCAACGGCGGGAGAAGTCTGTGTGTTCCTGGTGACTGGTGGTTTCTTTCCTGGAATGAAGAGGAGGGATACGAGGGCCAAAGCGGGTAACAAACTTCCGAAGCCATTTAATATCTTAGCCCAGGCTCAGCAGCTTCCACAGCTGGGGATCCGGAGATTTTTCCCCCACACTCGTTCAGTCACAGCTGCGCAGACCCGCGAGGCGGAGTGCGGGTCAGGTGATACGATCACAGATACGGGCGCGCACTTAGAGCAGTTCACGCAGAGTGCGAGGTGGGGGCGAAGTGATCCCGCAGAGACCGGCTCTGTACAAACGGAGAAGAGTGAGAAAAGGGTGCAAAAGGACCTCACAGAGCCGTCTTCTGAAATAATTGAGGTACTAACTTTGACCAGGATGGATTCGCAAGAGCGGAACAGGTGAGCCCGAAAATAATATCCCCATGCCCTGGTGAGCAGGAATTGGATATTAGGACTTTAATTCAAGCACTCCCAACTCGTGAAGATCTGCAGGCACTTCCATCTAGGGCAGACATGGAGATGTTTGTAATACGAGTTGAGGAAGATATGGAGGCAATGATAAACCGGGTAGAGGATATACATCGTAAAGAGATGGAAGTAATGAGAGGGGATATACTGTCATTAACAGAAAAAATAAATAAAGATGAAACACGGTTAAACTCGTTAGAGGAGCGTATTACACATTTAGAACAAAAGCAGACGCATCATTTAGTTCAAACGAATGCAGTACAACTGAAGCTTGAGGAAATTGAGGATCGTAGCCGCCGTAAGAACCTGAGGTTTAGGGGGGTCCCTGAGACTATCGGTAGAGAGAAGTTACAAGAGACTATTCATGCGATTTGTAAGCAGCTGGCTACCCCCCCTCTCCCTCAGACCTTTGAGTTTGAAAGACTTCATTGATCTCTGGGGCCTCGTCCAACAGAATCAAATAGACCTAGGGATGTGATATGCTGCTTTCACCGATATGCCCATAAGGAGATGATAAACCGTCAAGCTTGGGAGTCTGGGGAAATTTTGTATGAGGGAGCCCAGATAAAGATAATGCCTGATCCCTCATGGGCTACTTTACAACGCAGAGCGATGCTGCGTCCTCTTTTAGAAGAAATTAAAAAGTCAGGGGGTTCCTATCGCTGGGGATACCCATTCTCTCTTATCGTAAAGAAAAACACGCGGTCATTTTCTTTGCGATATCTAACAGACTTACCTGACCTGTTTGAATTTATGGAGATAGAGGCGTTTGAAGTTCCCGACTGGCTGCAATATATTCCAGGATCATCGAAACGCAAAATAAACTTATTTGAGACTAAGGTCCTACCAATACAGAAATCCGGTGAAGGGCAGATAATGGATGCGCCTTTAAATGGATAAGCAGGCATCTGTCTAAGTACAGGAATAAGGACATAAGAGAGGTCCTTGTCCCCAGGGCCGTGTTGTGTTTTTTTTTTCTTTTTTCTTTTCTTCCATCCTCTTTTTCTCCCCTCTCTTTGTTTTTTTGTTTTTTTACCTCTGGGGTTTTGGCCACCCCTCCCCTTTCCCCCCCCCGTTGTTTAGTTACCACCCTCTTTATGTCTTATTCCCTGTTCCTTTCCCCCTCCCCATCTCCCTAACTTCTCCTTCCCGCCTTATGGTTATGGAGATACCTTTTGTCTAGAAAGCTATAACTGGAATTTTTATTTTATTTTTTGGGGGGGACAGTTGGTTTTTCAATTAGATGACCGTGCTGACCCCCCCCCCATCTCCCCACCTTGAATGATCCTCTTAGCCTATAATCAGTTTACCCTTTTTTTTTTTTACGAATAAAGTATTCTTTAACACATTGAGGTTTGGGGGTGTGGGGAGGGAGGGGGAACTAGTAGTATGTAGCTAGTAGTATGAACTATCTATGGTATATTGAATGGTGTTTTTTTTTTGTTTTTTTTTAAAGGAAAGGGGGGAAGAAGAGGGAAGGGAGGGAAAGGAAGGAAGGAAGAAAAGAGGAAGGAAATAATTTTTATTTATTTTTTTCCTCTTCCTCCTAAATAAGTTGTAAGCCATTAGCTAAATAAGCTAAACAAGCTATAAATGAATATCTACAAAGGAGAGAAGGGCAGAGTTTAACCCTTTTGGGTAAATATGTGGGGTACGTGGGGGAGGGAGTGGGAAACTTGGGAGGAGGTTGGGGGGGGTGGAGGAGGAGCGGGAAATGGGGGATTGAATAGAGATGGAAACAAATTAATTTCTTTTTTTTTTTCTGGACACAAAGGATCTCTGGGATAACTTGGATAAAATAGATTCTGTATGTTAATGGCAAATTAGAATTTTCTGCTGGGGGAGGGGAGGGAAACCCGAAGATCCTCAGCCCTCTTGGACCTAGCCCCCAACTAGGTTTACACCCACTGAGCCTTTTTTTTTTTTGGTAAGGTTCAGCAAAGGGTGTGTCCCCGGTGGGGCTTAAAGGGTATAGTGGGAGGGAAACAGGTGGGGTGTTATTAGGGTGGGTTTTGTTTGTTTGTTTTTTTGATTTTTTTTGGAGGGAGAGATGGAGAAAGTTAAGTTTACTTCCTTGAATGTTAAAGGACTCAATGTCCCGGAGAAAAGAAAGATGCTTTTGAATGATCTGAAGCGATCGGAAACAGACATTCAAGAGACACATTTTAGGGAAGGGGGGCTCCCACTTCTTCAAAATAGATTTTTCCCATGTGTTTATCATGCACCAAACCAACAAGCAAAATCAAAGGGGGTCTCTATACTTATTTCTAACCGGATTCCTTGGACTTTGGTAGATAAACGGGTTGACCCCAATGGGAGATTTCTCTTCCTTAAGGGGTGCATTGGTTGTACGAATGTGACGTTTGCTACACTCTATGCTCCGAATACACACCAAGATATTTTTGTTAAGAAAACTCTTTCGGACTTAGAGAAATTTGTAGAGGGTAAATTGATTCTTGGAGGTGATTTTAACATCGCCCTAGATGCTAGAATAGATACCTCCTCAGGGATATCGTCAATCCCAGGAGGTATCAGAAGAAGTATATTATGAAAGATGCATGAACTACAATTAATAGATGCCTGGAGGATTTTCCATACAGAAGAAAGAGACTATACCTTTTTTTCTAACCCTCACCAAGTATATTCCCGTATAGATATGTTTTGGATGCCACACTTTTTATTACCATCTATTTTAGAAACTACTATCGGAAATATAACTTGGTCTGACCATGCCCCGATCTCCTTGTGTCTCTCCCTCTCCAATACAGCTAATTCCCGGGAAAGAAACTGGCGATTGAATGAAAGCCTACTTCAGAATTTGGAAGTAAGAGAAGATGTAATTAAAGAAATGATATCATACTTTCAAATAAACGATACCCCGGAGAGCGACCCGTGTATGGTGTGGGAGGCACATAAGACAGTGATTAGAGGGATTTTGATCAAACATGGATCAATTTTGAAAAAGAAACGAGAGAATCAGACCAGGGTCCTACTAGAGCAAATTCAAGTTTTGGAAATGCAACATAAAAATAACCAAACCTCTTTAGTAGGAAGGGAATTAGGTCACCTGAGAAGACAGTTAACTGATATCTTACGGTTTAAAGCTAAAGTTTTAATTCAACGAGGTAAGAAAATAAACTATGAATTGGGAGATAAATGTGGCAGGCTGCTAGCAGGGAAACATAAAGAAAAAATTAGTTCAACGTATATACCACAAATAAAAGGAAGAGAGGGACAATTAATACAAACACCAGGAGATATTGCCCAGACTTTTGGAGAATACTACTCTTCCCTTTATAACCTGGCACAAACCCCTACCCCAATTCCTTTAATAGAAGAATATCTCTCATCAACTGGCCTCACCAGGCTACCTTCCCCAACTCGTCGAAATTTAGAAAAACCTATCACTGTCGAAGAATTAAATAAGACATTAAAAAGAGTTAAATATGAAAAATCCCCTGGCCCTGATGGTTTTAGCATAAACTACTATAAAGAATTCTTTGAGATACTGAGTAATCAATTGACAAAGGTCTTTAATGCGGTGGGCCTGACTTCCGCTTTCCCCAGGGATACACTTAGTGCCCATATTACTGTTGTCCCCAAAGAGGGGAAAGACCCGGCGGAGTGTGGGAGTTACAGGCCCATCTCATTACTCAATGTGGATTTAAAACTTTTCACTAAAATATTAGCGACCAGACTTCAACCAGGGCTCCCCTATTTAATAGACTTGGATCAAGTAGGTTTTGTACCTTCTAGGGAGGGGAGGGACAATACAACAAAGGTACTTAATTTGGTTCATTATGCTAATAAGACAAATACACCTTGTGCATTTGATAGGGTTAGTTGGCGGTTCCTTTTTGAGGTATTGAAACAGGTTGGCCTGGGGGTGCGTATGATCGGTTGGATCACAAGTGTCTATACGATCCCCCAAGCTACGGTAAGGGTTAATGGGGTCTTTTCAAGGCCTTTCAGAGTCTCAAATGGAACCTGCCAGGGATGCCCTCTATCTCCCCTACTCTTTGCCCTTTCATTAGAACATTTATTAAATAAAATTCGTCAAAATCCAGACATACGGGGATTACAGGTAGGAAAGGGCCAGTATAAGATTTCTGCTTATGCGGATGACCTAATGTTCTCTATGTCACATCCACACACCTCTCTACCTAACTTAGTACGAGAAATTGAGGAATACGGCTCTCTATCCAATTTAAATATAAATCATAGTAAATCAGAAGCTATGAGTGTGGCTATGATACCTCAGTTACGAAATATCATTCAGTTAAATTTTGGTTTTAAATGGGGAAAGTCACTTAAGTATCTGGTATAAATATACCTGCAAAGGAAGAAGATACTTTTAAGGAAAACTTCCCTCCGATATATAATTTAATTCGATCACTTTTGGATAAATGGCAACATGGTCTACACTCATGGTTTGTATTAATATTATAAAAATGTCCATTCTCCCAAAAATTCTATATCTACTCCAGGCCTTGCCAATCACGATTCCTAGGGCTTTCCTACACCAGGTACGAGCTCTTTTTATGAAATTTTATTTGGGTAGGAAAGCGGCCTAGGATTAAGCGTGATCTTTTGACCTTGCCTAAGAGTTTTGGGGGGATTGCCGTACCTGATGTAATGAAATATTATCGTGCTGTGCACTTACTGAGATTGGTAGATTGGTACAGACACGTTGACTTAAAGAGATGGGTAGAGTTGGAACAACAGATGAGTCCCATTCCTCTAGGTAGAGCCCCATGGTGTTTTATGCACGTACCAATTTCCCTTAAGAAACACCCTCTAATTGGAACGACACTACGGATATCAGCAAAGATCTGTCAAGTCCCTATGTTTTCATCAAGACAAACACCTCTATACCCTATTTTGGGAAATCCAAGTTTTACTCCAGGTATGGAAGTCGGAGCATTTCAAAATCTTAAAGATAAAGGTATATATCAAGTTTCACACTTTCTTAAATCTGAAACGTGGCCAACTGTTAAAACACTAGCTCAAATAGGAGGTCTATTTGAAATTAACTTATGGCAAGCCCTCCAAATTAGCCACTTAATGAGATCCCTGGGACCCTCTATAAATTTTCAACGTCACCTAACAACCTTTGAATCATATTGTAACGAGAAAGAACCATTATCTCATGGGATCTCTAAGATGTACAAGTTGTTAAATAATCCCATTAAGGACTATTCGATGCCGTGCTTTAGTAAGTGGGAGAGAGATCTAAAGAGAACTTTCACCCCGATGCAACGTAAACAAATTATTTATTTGACTTTTAATTCTTCAGTAAGTAGCAAGACTCAGGAGTCTAACTATAAACTTTTGACACGGAGGTATTATACCCCCGTACGTCTGAATAAATTTTCAAATGGAAATTCAGACAAGTGTTGGAGATGTGGAGAAGAAAGCGGATCATTGGTACATATATTTTGGACCTGTAGGAAAATAAGACAATATTGGCTTGATATTCAAAAAATTATACAAGACATAACGGACATATTAATACCTGACGACCCGGGATTCCTCCTCCTTCATTGTTCACAGATTCCCGTTCAAATTTATAGAAGATCAGTAATATGTCATATGATTAACGCAGCTAAAGCAGGGATCCCATTGCACTGGAGAGAATCTCAACCCCCATCAATTACGGAGTGGTTAAATAGGATTCTAGAAATAGAAGCTATGGAGGACCTCGTCCTCTCAGCTAAGAATAAGGAAAACCAACATAAACAAACTTGGTTGAGTTGGATCAGATTTAAGAACTCTGAAACTGGGAAGAGATTATTAGCAGTATGAGTAGTAGTAAAATAAAGATATTTATAATGGGAGCTATATAGTTTTATAGTTATATAATTTTATAGTTAAATAGTTTAATTAAAAAAGGGAAGTTCATATTTCATTACATTTCAATAGATTGATAATAGACTTTCTCCTTCTTCCTTCCCCCCCCCCCTTTTTTTTTTTTCTCCCTCGCTTCCCCCTCTTCCTCCCTCTCTTTTTTTTTTCTCTCCCTGGCCTCCTCTGTTACGGAAGGGTGACATGGAGAGTGGAGGGAGGTTGTGGGGGTGGAGGGAAATTGATTATTATAGGGATTGTCTAGGATGGGTTTCGGTAGAAGGAGGGATGGAAATAAACTTTTTGTTCAATTATTTTCCTATTGCATAGGAAAGAATGTTGTATAACATCTCTCTTTTTGTTATTGCTAAAGTAAATAAAAATAAAATATATTAAAAAAAAGTAGGTCAGCCAATCAGGGGTGAGAGGGGGCGTGCCGGGTCGGGGCTTTGTGTCTGAATGGACACAAAGAGCTGTGACTCTGCTCCAGTGCCCCCATAGGAAGTGATGGCAAATGGTGAAACACAATAATGAATAAAGGAGTGCCAAATGGGGCAACTAAAAATCACGTGACACAAGTAAAACAAGCCAAAAATGAAAGGACCATGTATACACTTGTCCCATGAATCCAGTGAAAACTCAAAGAAACAGTCTGAATAAATATGAGATTATATGTCCATAAACAGGGTATAAAACAATCTTCCACCGTGACTTGGAATCCCAGGGTAATAAACACCAAAACAAGGAGTGATGATAGGAAGGGAAGCCTCCACCTGGAAAAACACTGCCGCTTACCGCAACGTTATGATTCCTTATGATAGGGGATCGGAAAACGCCTGTGGCTTAATACCCAGCCTGGGGTCTGGTCAGCTTGCAGCGGATGTCCGTCTCAGCAAAGGTGATGGCACTCACATGGAATAAGGTACGCTCCCGGTGCAGACCAAGAAAGAATAAAGGCTATATAGTGTAAATCCTTACACATTTATTTAAGATAAGAAACAGATGGACACTTACAGTTAAAACGATAAAAACAAGCATGAATTGAGCCGGCCAGCTCTCGAGAATGCAGCCCGTAAGTTCCGGGATGGCGTGGGCGCGTTGACGTCAGAACGTAGCTCCTCCCTACGCGTTTCGTCACTAAAGGACGCGTTCACCTGATACGGGCGGCGTTCTGACGTACCGCAATATATACACAACACCAAGTAACCAAGCCTCGATCTGACTCGCGGGACACTGCTAGACGCCACCATCTTGGTTAAGGTAAACAAACACCGATTGCCATAGAAAGGAATACAATGGCAGAAGGGCAAAAGTACAACATTTCAATGACGGAAACTGCCGCAAGTAAAAAATAAAAAAAGGGGATAAACTAATACAGTTGCAAAAAAAAAAGTATGTGAACCCTTTTGGAATGATATGGATTTCTGCACAAATTGGTCATAAAATGTGATCTGATCTTCATCTAAGTCACAACAATAAACAATCACAGTCTGCTTAAACTAATAACACACAAAGAATTAAATGTTACCATGTTTTTATTGAACACACCATGTAAACATTCAGAGTGCAGGTGAAAAAAGTATGTGAATCCCTAGACTAATGAGATCTCCAAGAGCTAATTGGAGTGAAGTGTCAGCCAACTGGAGTCCAATCAATGAGATGAGTTCGGAGGTGTTGGTTACAGCTGCCCTGCCCTATAAAAAACACACGCCAGTTCTGGGTTTGCTTTTCACAAGAAGCATTGCCTGATGTGAATGATGCCTTGCACAAAAGAGCTCTCAGAAGACCTACGATTAAGAATTTTTGACTTGCATAAAGCTGGAAAGGGTTATAAAAGTATCTCCAAAAGCCTTGCTGTTCATCAGTTCACGGTAAGATAAATGGAGAAAGTTTAGCACTGCTGCTACTCTCCCTAGGAGAGGGCGTCCTGTAAAGATGACTGCAAGAGAACAGCGCAGACTGCTCAATTAGGTGAAGAAGAATCCTAGAGTGTCAGCTACAAAAGTCTCTGGCATATGCTAACATCCCTGTTAGCGAATCTACGATACGTAAAACACTAAACAAGAATGGATTTCTTGGGAGGATACTACAGAGGAAGGCACTGCTGTCCAAAAAACACATTGCTGCACGTTTACAGTTTGCACAAGAGCACCTGGATGTTCCACAGCATTACTGGCAAAATATTCTGTGGACAGATGAAACCAATGTTGAGTTGTTTGGAAGAAACACACAACACTGTGTGTGGGGAAAAAGCGGCACAGCACACCAACATCAAAACCTCATCCCAACTGTGAAGTATGGTGGTGGGGGCATCATGGTTTGGGGCTGCTTTGCTGTGTCAGGGCCTGGACGGATTGCTATCATCAAAGGATAAATGAATTCCCAAGTTTATCAAGACATTTTGCAGGAGAACTTAAGGCCATCTGTCCACCAGCTGAAGCTCAACAGAAGATGGGTGTTGCAACAGGACAACGACCCAAAGCATAGAAGTAAATCAACAACAGAATGGCTTAAACAGAAGAAAATACGCCTTCTGGAGTGGCCCAGTCAGAGTCCTGACCTCAACCCGATTGAGATGCTGTGGCATGACCTCAAAAAAGCGATTCACACCAGACATCCCAAGAATATAGCTGAACTGAAACAGTTCTGTAAAGAGGAATGGTCAAGAATTACTCCTGACCGTTGTGCACGTCTGATCTGCAACTAAAGGAAACGTTTGGTTGAAGTTATTGCTGCCAAAGGAGGGTCAACCAGTTATTAAATCCAAGGGTTCACATACTTTTTCCACCTGCACTGTGAATGTTTACATGGTGTATTCAATAAAAACATGGTAACATTTAATTCTTTGTGTGTTATTAGTTTAAGCAGACTGTGATTGTTTATTGTTGTGACATAGATGAAGATCAGATCACATTTTATGACCAATTTGTGCAGAAATCCATATCATTCCAAAAGGGTTCACATACTTTTTTTGGCAACTGTATAATACGTCCAGGAGACAATGAATTAAGTACCCCAGGACAAAGTGCAAATGACAGTAATGGTAAACAGAATTTTTTAAAAAATTGTTAATAAATACATATGAATGAAGAACGCTAAGGGACATAATGCCTCCTAATAAATGAATAAGGGTAGAAAGGCCGCAGTGTCCCAAGACTCACATCCAGTTCAACACCTAATCATAGACTCAATAGAAGGATCGTGAAAAAAAAACAGTTAGCATAAAGGGTAAGAAAAAAAGAAAAAATAATTTATTTAAAAAATTACATGAAAATAAAAATGAAAATAAGAATCAAAAATAAAGATACTCAATAATCAAGAGTTATCAATAAAACAATTAATATCGACATCTATATTGAGGCCAAATGGGGTGTAACATTTGATCTTATGCACCCATGACATCTCTGACCTAGAGTTGCTATTAACCAAACAACTACCCCTCCAGTGTGGGCTGTATTTATCGATGCCCAAGAAGATGGTATTGGTAGGGTCCCTATTGTGGGCAGTTAAATAATGTTTGGGCAGTGTTTGGTGAAACTCCTCCTAATGTTCCCTATATGTTCGTTAAGATGTACCTGTAGTGGGCGTTTTGCCGGAACTTACGGGCTGCATTCTCGAGAGCTGGCCGGTTCGATTCATGCTTGCTTTTATCGTTTTAACTGTAATGCTGCGTACACACGATCGGTTTTTCTGATGAAAAAAAAACGATGGACTTTTTTCATCGGACAAACCGATCGTGTGTGGGCCCCATCGGTCTTTTTTCCATCGGTCTCAAAAAATTGAACATGTTTTAAATTTTACCAATGGAAAAAAAACCGATAGCAAATTCCGATCGTCTGTGGGGAACTCCATCAGAGAAAAATCCACGCATGCTCAGACTAAATTACAAGACGGGAGCACTCGCTCTGGTAAAACTACCGTTCGTAATGGACATAGCACATTTGTCATGCTGCTAATTTTTTCATCGTTAAATGTAGCGCATTCTTTTCTTCTTTCTATAAACGGTTTTCCCCCCAAAAAATTTTTTTATGGATATTCACACAGAGTTCGGACAAAATTATTTCTTTGAGATCTCATGAATCTTTGTATTTTATTTTAAAGGCAGGATTCCAAAAAGGTTTTTTTTTTTGTTGTTTTGAATCAAGATCTCCTAATTTTTTTCTGACCTTTTAATATTTTATAGTGATGTCAATATTTTTTTAAAGTCAAGTTATTACAACAACATTATTATCTCTGTGTTTTTTTCCCTCAAGGAGATTGGTGTTGGTGTCCTTTGTTAATTACACATTGTATTTATGAAATGTACCTTTCCTAAGAAAAACACATAGGCAACTATTTAAATTAAATCAAATATCCATTTATTCTGGAAAACAGATGTAGCGGGGTCCTCAATTTAGTGGGATACACCTGGGGGTAGTGTGACCCAGGTGTGTAATTATGTTAGGGTTCAGACCCCTTTTTGTTATTCGTGGAGGATTGGGTGGTGCGATATTCTCCTTGACCAGTGGGTGTCAGTGTACCTACTGGCTCGAGGTAGAATCACTACCACAGTGCTACCCTTCTTTGTCCCTTCCTGGAGATGGTACGGCTGGGGCGGGGAACCCGCCGTGGTGTCGAGGGGAGGAGATAAAAGGGGGAGACGCCCTCGCCACGAGGTCAGTCTGTCGTCTTGGGGGATCATCTCTTCACGCACCCAGGCACCCTAGGCCTGGGTGCGGGCGGTTCAAGGTTCCGGCCTAGGCGCCCAAGGCCTGGCCGGAATGAAGATGGAGTCCATCCCAGGCACCTTCAGCCTGGGGTGAGGTACTATTGAGGAGGCCTGGGACCCGGTGACTCCGACTGGGTCCCGCAAGGGTGAAGTTGCTCCAGGGCGCCCCTTGCGAGGGGACCCGCATCTGAGGTGAGGAGGCTGGGGAGGTCACCCGTCCGAAGACCCGGTGCAGTGTCAACCCGGTGACGGATGGGCCTTCGGTAACTCCCTTGGAGGACATCTTCCCCTGATATGGGCTACAGCGCAGCGGAGGAGCTTTCATCAAGACTCCTGCAACCCCTGGTCATAGCACAGGGAGTGTAGGGACTAGGAACCTGTACAGTGCCTCGACCTGCTTCCCCATCGTATCATGCCGTTGCATTTGACTGTATGTGGAGATACACAATAAACCTGAGTTTGGACTTTGATGGGTGTATGGACTCTGTTGATGGGAACAAGGGGAGATTCCGGCACGGAAGGACTGACCCTCATAACCAGCACACATTTGGCCCGAGGAAAAGATTGATATTGGCCTTCACCTCACCCACATGCCTGGGGAGGACATGGGCCGTAGCGCACCTCACTCTGTCGCTCGACATACCCCTAGCTAAAGAGGTCGGGGTGAGGAGGCCGCTACACAGATAAAGATGAAGGGCAACAATTGAGAAATTAGTGGAATTTATGCAGACTTTGGACCCCAAAGGCAGACATGAAGGCAAATAAAATCAATAACATGAGGCGTCCCTCGAATTGGGATCACAATCTGGTCCCCTAATCGCAGAAATCCGGAGCAGCAACAGATGTCATACATGTCCCCAAGCTGTGGTACTCCAAAAAAACGCGTCTTCTGGCAGAACAGCTTGAAGCCAGGGAATTACTTTCTGGTCTTCCTTGTAGCCTTCCCTCCACGCTTCCCTGCAGTGTTCCCTCCACGCTTCCCTGCAGCATTCCTTCCACGGCTCCCTCCACGCCCCCTTGCAGGCTGTGACTCTGGTGGTGGAAATGTGGCAGGAGGAGGAGGAGAAGGAGGAGAAGGATGAGCCAGATTGCAAAGGTGTGTGGCCTCTGTCAGCTGGCCCCTCCCCACCCTGTGAAGGGCCATAGATATAAGCTCCTCACAGAGGGCACGTTGGCCCTCCTCCACTTTAAGGAGTCTATCAGCCACATAGCACCCATAGGACTCGACTGGGTTGAGGGGGGCCCTCATGATCTCAGCTTATTCCCTTATTATTTTCAGGGATTCCTCCTCCACCCGAGTCAACTTCCTGGGCCTTTTCGGTCTCACCTGGAGGGGAAGCACCTGTGACTGTGTGCTGCCACTTGGCCTGGGCACCTGCTACCTGCCACTTGGCCCAGCCTCCTCCTGGCTGCCACTCACCCCGGCCTCCTCCTGGCTGCCACTCACCCCTGCCTCCTCCTGGCTGCCACTCACCCCTGCCTCCTCCTGGGTGCCTCACTCCAGAGCTTCGTCCTCCTGGCTGACCTCATCCTGTGTATAAAAAAGGGATATAGTTTGAGTTTTTGGTTCATCAATCACACACAATTTCCAGCTCATGACTGTTGCAAATTAAATGTTAATAAATAGAAAAGACTATCATTCTGACCCCAGCATTTTTCATTCTTGTCCTAAACAAATCTACCCACTATATATATATATATATATATATATATTTTTTGGTTTATTTATTTTCTTTTTGAATAATAACATCTAGTTCCCAACAATTATTCTATGACAAAAAATATGTTGAAAAATGCTATACCTGACTATAGATGTGAAGATCCGGGTCTTCGAGGTCAGCTAGCTCCTCGGCACCCTCTGCAGGGGTGGAGGGAAGGGTGGAGGGAACGCTGGAGGGAAGGGTGGAGGTAAGGCGGGTGGGAAGGCTGGAAAGTGATTCCCTGGCTTCTATCTGGTCGTCCAGAAATCGCAGGTGTTTGTAATAAAACAGCTTGAGGACATGTACTTGGCCTGCTGCTGCTCCAGATCTCCGGGATTCGCGGACCTCTTTGTATTGTTTTTTGTAGTTGTTCCTCATATTATTGATTTTATTGTTAATCATGGTATAGTCTGCTTCTGGGAACCAGATCTTCATATATTCCACTCATTTTTCAATTGTTGCCCTCCTAACCTCAAGATTGTGGTATAATGGGTTTTTAAGCTCCCATAAATTGGTGAGCTCTCTATATTTATCTATGAAAGCTCTGAAGATGACAGGATCTTTGAAACTCTGCATATTTTCTGCAAGATAAAACACAAGACAAAAACACTTGGTCAGCCTAAACTGTCCTAATATTATCCCAATCTAGCCCTTTAAAATCATGAATCAGTATAGGCCACTGATGCCCCAACTTAAATTTTTACCTTCGTCAGTGACGTTCGGAACTTCCGGTCCTCCTTACTCCGTGCACACAACGTCGTTATTATATTCCCTGAGCATGCGTGAAACTCCGCCCACGTCGGCCGCCCCTGACGTTCCCGCCCCTGACTTTCTTCCTCGGATATTCCCCGCCCCTTCTCGTTGGACGCACAGTGGGAGACGACATGGCGGTGACACAGCAGGTGCGGGTTTTTTTAACTTCTGACGAGGAAAGCCCGGAGCCGGAAACGTCCCGATCCAGGACAAGATACAAGGCCAGTAATATGTCCTTTGCGGAGATGGTGGACATCTTGCGGAGGAGAGATTATGATGGGAAGCATGGGCCATACAACACCCCTAATCTCAGGAAGGCCAAAATAATGGGCAAAGTGGCGAGGAGTCTGTACCATAAATTTGGAGTCCGGAGATCCAAGGAGCAGCTCCGTAAAAGGTGGTCTGACCTGAAGCTGAGGGAGCCGGAGCAGTACAGGAAGATCAAAATAATGCTAGTAAAAAGTATGTTTTTCTCCTGTGTTATTAATAATTTGATTATTATACTTGCATGTTTTGTTCCATTTGCTTTGATTGACTGGTTGGATATTTGAAAATGGCCACTTTCAGGTTAGTGGCCAAAGTATAATCGTTCGTAGTAAACATCAAGCCTCCTCAAAAGTAGATATTTTGCGCAGATACAGGTAAACCACATTTGGTCATGCCTATTTTGATTAAAACAACGTTTAGAAACATTGTTGTCTAGATGATATGTTTTGAACTAGAATGTGAAATGCAAACTTGATTCAGTGTAAAGGAGAGGACACTCAGCAGCTGTTTCCACAACTGTACTCTGGAGCACCTGTGTGGGACCCCAGAACAACCTTTTTAGGGTGTCCCACACAGGTGCTAGAGTGGATACTTTGGGGGTGTCTCCATGTGTGTAACTTGGTCAAAAAAGGTCAGGATTCCAGTTTAGAAATACATTTTAAAACATGTCTTCAGCTTGTAACTCTGCCAAAAAAGACAATTGTACCCCACTTCCAAGCAATGTTTCATATTCCTATTTCTGACCTCAAATATCTGTGTGATAAGTATACCTTTTGTTTCATTCTCATAGGGGAGCGGAGACTTGGAGCACACCACTCTGAGGAGGCCAGGAACCCCACACCTTGGAAAGAACAGAGGGAACCCCAACCTCAGAAAGAAGGGGACCAGAGAGAACCCCAACCTCAGGATGTGGAGGAAGGAGAGGTGGAGGAAGGAGAGGTGGAGGAAGAAGAGGTGGAGAAAGGAGATGTGGAGGAAGTGTGTGAGATTGTCACCACAACAGGTCAGTGCCATACACCACAGATTCAGGGAATAGATGCATGCATGCATGCATATTTTTAAGACATGCGTTTATTAATTTTTTTAGGTGATGTGCTGCTTGTGGAAGATCAATCTCCTCCTTTCTCCAGTGGGAAATCATAATACAGGATCTCATGGTTATGAGTCGAGAAATTGATGTTATAACGCACAAACTGTATCGTTTTGACCAACAAATTAAAAACCTGATTGATGTTTTTGGGGGAGTATAAAGATGTTTTTGTTGCCACCATTTCACGTTTTTTTGGCCTAAAAGTTTCTACATTTTTGTGTGATTTAACAAGCCAAATTTAGTAGATCCACACAGTGTGTCAACATGTGCTATCTCCCATCAGGGAAAATCAATGGACGTGTTTGGAGGGTGCAACCCCTTCCTCGCAACTCAAGTAGGTGAGAGGAAGGGTTTGCACCCCCAAAACACGTCCATTGATCCCCCATGATGGGAGATCGCACATGTTGACATTTGGCATGAGATCAGGAGGAAAATCCCCATTCTGACGCACAATTCGTGTGCATCTTCCAAATTTGCCTTGTTCAGGGGTGACATCAACCCATCTCATGAAGGCAACAGCAACACATTTTTGAAATACTATATAATGTCTGATATTGCCTTCATTTTTTCTATAAGGTTGAACTTTGTAAGTTCCATTGTTTTTGTAATTTTTTATTTTTTTTTACATGCGTGTTCATGCAAAACCAAAACCAAAACTTTTTTTTGGGGGGAAACACTGTTTAGAATGTCCCCAAAAAATTTAGAACGTACAAGTTGTGCACAGAGTAAAAATATTTTTCTACTCAAAAATGTGTGGCTTCTTCTTTCTATGCTCAATAACGTTTTAAAAAATATGTTCTTGTTTACCATGACAATTGTGGTTATTTACTAAAGACAAAGCCACTTGGCACTACAAGTGTACTAGGAGAACATGGGAGACAGATTCAAGAAACACAAGCAATAATGAGAAATCAAGTTTTTTACAGATTTTACTTTTTTTATTTTTAAAAGTTATAAAATCAGAGATTGTCTGGCATAGCAATGGCCCCCCTACCCGTAAAGTATTCAACATATTTATCCCGCACTTCACGGGCACTTTGGGGGGCCAAGCCAATACGGCCAGTATCCAGGCCCGTCAGGGCATTGTCTGCAAGTCCGGCCTCTGGCCCAACAGAACTCAGATAAGTGGGTGCATTTCTGCGTAAATAGTTGTGTAGTATGCAGCAGGTAAAAACAATATGATTGATCTTGTATTCCGCCATATGGATAGAGGTAAGAAACAGGCGGAACCGGCTGGCCATTATCCCGAAGGCATTCTCAACAACCCTCCGGGCTCTGGCCAGCCGGTAATTAAAAACCCTCCTCTCCGGGGTGAGGGTCCTCTGGGGGAATGGCCTGATCAGGTGGGGTCCCAGCCCAAAAGCTTCATCCGCGATAAAAAACAAACGGAAGGCCCTCAACGCTCTCATCATCATGTGGTAGTGCCAGGCGACCACTCTGGAGACGTCTGGCAAATTCCGTCTGTGCGAAGACTCCCCCATCCGACATCCGGCCATTCTTCCCCACGTCCACATACATGAACTCATAGTGTGCCGACACCACCGCCATTAACACAATACTATTAAACCCTTTGTAGTTGTAATAGTACGACCCCGAACGGGGTGGTGGCACTATGCAGACGTGTTTCCCATCGATTGCCCCTCCGCAGTTAGGAAAGTCCCACCGCTCGGCAAAATGGGATGCCACAGTCTGCCATTCCTGTGGTGATGAAGGAAACTGTGGAGTCAAACAAAAAAAATGATTAGGACTTTTGCACATAACATTGCAAGCAGATTACACAAAAACATTCTTGCCCAACATCAGTATAACATTTGTTTTTTAGGGAGTAGTTATAGACAAAAATAGAAGGCACAATTATCACATTCCTCACCCCCTCTGATGGCTCATTGAACACATTTTAGGGGGGGGAGGGGTTCTAGCTGAGTTTGGGCCTACCAAAAATAAAAATACATCACTCTGCCTGATTGTAATGAGAAGCAAAACATTTGTACACATTTTGAGGGGGGGGGGGGGGGGTTCTAGCTGAGTTTGGGCCTACAAAAAAAAACACTACACCACTCTGCCTGATTGTAATGATAAACAAAACATTTGGACACATTGGAGGGGGGGGGAGGGTAAAGCAATACAATGGAGTTGACAAAATATCTTGTTAAGTGACTAGGCTATGGGGTGTTTGGGCCCAGGATAGCATGCTGGAGAGGTTAGTGAAGGCAAATATGCATGTAGGCCCAAAAAAGGGTACAGCATGCATGAGGACAAAGGGGACATTCACAGCATATTACAATCAAGGTAATTAGGGAAGGATGAAAGAAATACAATACATTAGTACTTAGTTATACAGGACTTTTCCAGAGCCTCTCCAAGCCTATGGAACTCCTTACCCCAATCTGTCCCTCTATCTCCTTCTCTATTAGCTTTTAGAGGATCCCTAAAAACCCTTCTCTTCAGAGAAGCCTATCCTACCCACACCTAACAACTGTATTTTCATTTTGTCCACCTGATCATCCCCCACAGCTACTACCCTTTGTTTCATTTGACCCTCCCTTCTAGACTGTAAGCTCTAACGAGCAGGGCCCTCAGATCCCTTTGTATTGAATTGTATTGTGACTGTACTGTCTTCCCTGATGTTGTAAAGCGCTGCGCAAACTGTTGGCGCTATATAAATCCTGTATAATAATAATAATAATAATTAGTAAGCATTATATACAAAAAATTTGATGTTAAAGGAGAAAAATTACCTTAATATAGTCCTTCTGCATAACTAGTATGATTGTAGAACAGGTCTCTGGAAGAATGACCCCCAGAGCCTGGGTGGGAGATGCCTGTCGTGAACTTGAGGTCCTGCAGGCTTCTCCAAGTCGCCAGGTATCTCAAGGTGGCGATGAGCCTCTGCTCGGCAGTGATGGTCTGGCGCATCACAGTGTCCTGCCTCGTGATATAGGGGGACACCAAATCCAACAGACGGTGAAAAACGGGGTCCGTCATCCAGAGATAATTCCTGTAGTCATCAGGATTATTCTCCTGGATTTCACGCAGCAGAGGCATATGACAGAATTGGTTCCGCTGGAGCAACCAATTCTTGGTCCATGAACTCCTCCTCGCCCTGTTCATGGACTGAACTCGGGTTACAGTATTAACCGCAACACCAAGCGCATACGCAGCACGAGCTCTACAATGAGAACGTACTTCCAACATGGCTTTAAACCGGTCGGCTGGTCAGAACGAACTTAAACAGAACGCACCGAGGAACAGCAAGGCCTGTGAAGAACGACCTGGCAAACAGTAACGAGCGGCCAAGAAGGCACTGCAAAACAGAACCGACCTGATTGCATGCACTGAAAGACAAATACGAACCCACAAGCACAAATTGAAACGCAGAAAACGATCTGAAAAGCACGGAGACTGAAAAGCGCAAATCGGCTCTCACCAAACTTTTACTATTTCACCATTTGCCATCACTAGTGTTTGGTTATCCAATCTCATGGTGCCTCGTTGTTTGAGGTGGGAGGTATGCCCCCAGAGAGAAGTAGACCTTGAAGGATGGTTTAAGTATTTTAACAAAGCTGGGATCAGTTTTTACAATTTTTTGGTAGAAAGAAAAGGGAGTAAATTAGGTAGACTTGACGAAGAAATCTCCACTGTCCTTGGCTCGCTCACAGGAGAAAAAGGCACACAGTCCCCACCATGCCCGTACCCCCTGGTTTGCAGGGGTTAAGCACACTTGTTTTCCCTTACGGGTCTTGCAGCAGGGTTCCCCTCAAAGTTGGTTTCCGTCCCAAGAATGTAAGGACAAAGTCTCTATACCCCAAGTAACTCCAAGGTCCACACCAGTGTCAACTCCAACATAGAGTTTATTTCTTTCTTTATGCATGAACATCCACAAAGTTGAGGAAAAGAGAAAGGAGTTAGAAAGACAGATCAATTCAGGCACACTTATTTCTTCGCCACTCGATCCCGAGTGGGTACAGCTCACCCGGATAGTCGCTCAAGGGCACTAGCAGCCGGCGTGTAACTCGAACAGTCTATTAGATTCCCTAATGGATGCGTTCAGGAGATCCTCTGCCACAGAATCTATAGTGTCCCAAACCTCCTAATGGTCCCGTTGTTTAGATCCCTGTTTTCGGATGGATAACATCCCCCCAGAGAGTTACTGGTTTGCAGAGGTTAAGCACACTTGTTTTCACTTACGGGTCTTGCAGCAGGGTTCCCCTCAAAGTTGGTTTCTGTCCCTAGAATGTAAGGACAAAGTCTCTATACCCCAAGTAACTCCAAGGTCCACACCAGTGTCAACTCCAACATAGAGTTTATTTCTTTCTTTATGCATGAACATCCACAAAGTTGAGGAAAAGAGAAAGGTGTTAGGAAGACAGATCAATTCAGGCACTCTTGTTTCTTCGCCACTCGATCCTGAGTGGGTACAGCTCACCCGGATAGTCGCCCAAGGGCACTAGCAGCCGGCGTGTAACTCAAACAGTCTATTAGATTCCCTAATGGATGCGTTCAGGAGATCCTTTGCCACAGAATCTATAGTGTCCCAAACCTCCCAATGGTCCCGTTGTTTAGATCCCTGTTTTCGGATGGATGACATCCCTCCAGAGAGTTACTGGGCCCCTTCCTTCACTGTGATCTCTCACCAGTCCTTCGGAATGGTCCTCTCTCAGCCTCCTCTTCTAGAAACGGGTCCCATCGCAAGGCGGCACCCTGGGATTCCTCCTCCCGAAGTGGGCTCCAGCTAAAGGTGCTGGGCCCAGGGCTGAAGTTGCAGTCCCAGGACTAAAGGTGCCTGGGACTGAAGCGCACGTGGCCCCATAGCCTGGAGGGCCATGCACTTGAACTTGGACCGTAGGTTCTCCCTCCGGGCATGGCCCCCAGGAATTGTTCCCTCTCCAATGGCGTCCGGCCCTTTTGTGCCCTCTCCCGGCATGCACAGCAGGCAGACCACACCCACTGCACGGCTACCAAGAGAGGACACCAAATCGCTACTCCATCACCTGTGGTTCAACCCCGAGCACAAGTGACAGTGCCACCCATACTTCTTAGGGGAACTGCACACCAGGTAAAACAGCAGCAAGGCAGAGTCCAGCAAATTGAAAGATTCAAGCCAACTACCACTCGAATCACCCCTAAATTTAGCATAGCAATCCCTAAATTTAGGACCCCCGCTACATAAGGATAAAATTATTCCCTTTAAAACTAGCGAGGAATACATAGAAAGGTCAAAACTTTTGCTCAAACTACTTGAAAAAGACGAGAAGGAACAAAGGATTAAAAAGAAAAATAAATATAATCGTGACATCACTGATTATGAATCCCACACAGTTTTTGAGTGACAAAAAAATTACTGGCAGAACAAACGGCATCAGCCAGTCCAGACATGGACACCACCCCACAGATTGCTAGTCAGGTTTCGTTGAGACCACAGGGTACTCTCAAAAAACCTGTACTTTCTGGTCCTGGGAGTGGGCGCTCTCCGGTGAGTAGGGAAGAGCTACGTTCTGACATCACCGCTCCCACGCCATCCCGGAACTTACAGGCTGCATTCTCAAAAGCTGGCCGGCTCGATTCATGCTGGTTTTTATCGTTTTAACTGTAAGTGTCCATCTGTTTCTTATCTTAAATAAATGTGTAAGGATTTACACTATATAGCCTTTATTCATACTTGGTCTACACCGGGAGCGTACCTTATTCCATGTGAGTGCCATCACCTTTGCTGAGACGGACATCCGCTGCAAGCTGACCAGACCCCAGGCTGGGTATTAAGCCACAGGCGTTTTCCGATCCCCTATCATAAGGGATCATAACGTTGCGGTAAGCGTCAGTGTTTTTCCAGGTGGAGTCCTCCCTTCCTATCATCACTCCTTGTTTTGGTGTTTATTACCCTGGGATTCCAAGTCATGGTGGAAGATTGTTTTATACCCTGTTTATGGACATATAATCTCATATTTATTCAGACTGTTTCTTTGAGTTTTCACTGGATTCATGGGACAAGTGTATACATGGTCCTTTCATTTTTGGCTTGTTTTACTTGTGTCACGTAATTTTTAGTTGCCCCATTTGGCACTCCTTTATTCATTATTGTGTCTCACCATTTGCCATCACTAGTATTTGGTTTGTCTTTTGTCACCAGTGCTAGTCCTCCTAGCACGTTTTTTCAATTTTTTTCAGCGCAACTTTTGTCTTTTATATTATCTGTGTTGTATAACACTTATTTGTTGCAGCTCACAGTCCACTTTTGATAGCGCAGTTTTTTTCTTTACATATTTGCACCTTATACCTATTATTGCAGCTATTTTCACTTTAACAACTTTTGTTCACTCATATTATGGATGTCTTTGAATTCAGGGCCACGCGAGTGGTTAACACTGAAGGGGTTTTTGAAACCTTTAAGGAAGGTGATGGGGATTTGGGGGGCCTGTTCACAAGGCTCAATAATCTAACTATTGCTGAAATCCACACTCAGTGGGATATTGCTTTTTTGTAGACCTATATCAAACATCTCATGGTGCCTCGTAGTTTGAGGTGGGAGGTATGCCCCCAGAGAGGAGAAGTAGACCTCGAAGGACAGTTTAAGTATTTTAACGAAGCTGGGATCCGTTTTTTAAAATTTTTGGTAGAAAGAAAAAGGAGTAAATTAGGTAGACTTGACAAAGAAATCAAGCTTATTAAGGATAAAATTATTCCCTTTAAAAGTAGCGAGGAATACATAGAAAGGTCAAAACTTTTGCTCAAACTACTTTGAAAAAGAAGAGAAGGAACAAAGGATTAAAAAGAAAAGTAAATATAATCATGAAATCACTGATTATGAATCCCACACAGTTTTTGAGTGGCAAAAAAATTACTGGCAGAACAAATGGCATCAGCCTGTCCAGACATGGACACCACCCCACAGATTGCTAGTCAGGTTTCGTTGAGACCACAGGGTACTCTCAACAAACCTGTACTTTCTGGTCCTGGGCGTGGGCGCTCTCCGGCGAGAGGGCCACCAACTCAGGCTCAGTCGTGGGTTGGTAATCGCCCTGCTGTCCACAACCGTGGTGGCCCAGGGGGAGGTGGTGCTAGTCACTACAGCGGACCCCCACCTCGGCCTTCTGGACATGGTCAGCAACACCAAGGCAATACAGGCCAGCCGCGTGCCCAGGGACATGGTTGGAATCAGGGTGCTCCACCCTTGAGAGGTCGGGGACCTGTTATTGACCCCAAACAGGGTTATTATGATAACCATATGCCTGTTCAATCACACCCTCGAAGTCGAGAGTACAATACACCACATACCTATGACCAACAGGTTGTACACTATGATGGTGATTATGACTCTGGTTATAATGTTCCAACTCAATAGTTTTCTCCCTTTGAGAGATATGGCATATTCCAATGAAGTTGGCTATCCATCGTCATACGCTGGGAGTACCAGCAATGGTGCCTCAGGAGGTCATTATATGCCTAGTCCGAATGACTATCGTGAAATCAATCACAGTGATGGTTATGGACAACAGAATTGGGGTTTTCCCCGGCCCAGCCAAGGAATAAAAAGAGTGGTCGAACTATGAGAGGAACTAGAGGGGGGAGGAGAACTCAGTCCAAAAAGGAAAAAGATGTAGTAGGTGCTGGTATTTTTAACTTAAGTTCCCACACCTTAACGTCTGAACTGATTGTCCTTGACAAGGGTCTGAAGTTTGCTCCGCCATGTAACTTGAACAAATTTCAGACCTATATGGACATTCATAAATATGTTGGCAAGTTGAATGTCCAGAGGTATCTGGCTTCAAATCCCCCTCATTCCTGTTCCTCCAATATAGCTTCCGACCCTTTTTCACATTCTGGCCTTTCCAACGCTTCACTGTTCAATCCGACAGGACATCTATCCCCCTCATTAAGAGTCTTTAGAGATTTAGCCCTTAAGGATTTAGATGCAATGCACATCAAAGTGCATAAAAACAAAAAAGACATTGAGTTGGGTATAGACTCTTTGTGTGCCAATAAAAATGTTGTTATCCGCCCTGCGGATAAATGGGGGGGCATAGTCATCTTGGATAAAGGCGACTATATGCACGAAATGTGCCACATTTTGGGTGATACAGCTACATATACTCCCCTGGCCTCCAATCCGGGTGAAAAATATAAGAGACTTTTGGAAGATATTGTCACTAGGGGTTCCAGTCTGCACATTTTAAATAAGAAAGAATGATTATTTTTGTGCCTAAGGCACCGAGAATTCCTATCATCTATTATTTACCTAAAGTGCATAAGAGTCTTACTTGCCCTCCGGACGTCCCATCGTCAGTGGGATAGATTCCATCACGTCCCGGGTGGGCAAGTATATAGACTTCTTTTTGCAACGGTTGGTACGTAAGATACCATCGTATGTGAAGGACACTCATCACGTCATTAACCTTCTTTCTGAGTATACAGCTAGTGAAGGAATTTGGTTGGTTACAGCGGACGTCACATCACTGTATACCGTGAGTCCTCATAAGTTGGGTTTGGATGCTGTACAATATTATTTGGATCGTGACTCTGATCTGCCGTCAGATCAGATTGTTTTTATTATGGAACTGTTAGAGTATGCAGCTACTCATAACTTTTTTTGGTTTGATGGTTGCTTTTATAGACAGGATAGAGGTGTCGCCATGGGGGCCAAATATGCCCCCAGTTTGGTGAACCTCTTTATGGCCAAATGGGAGGAGGATGTCATCTGTGCCCATACAAGGCCTGAGGTAGCTTTGTGGGCCTGTTATATAGACGACATCCTCCTCCTATGGAGGGGTAGTGAGTTAGACCTCTCCCACTTTATGAACTCTCTGAATGTCAACTCCAGTGGTATCCATTTAAGTTACGAGGCCAGCCAGGAAAAGATCAACTTCCTGGACTTGACCATTTGGTGGTGAGGGGCTTATCACTTCCACCTTCTTCAAATCCACCGACAGAAATTCTTTTAACCCTAGTGGCAGTTGTCATCATGCCCCTTGGCTGAACTCTGTGCCTAAGAGTCAATACTTACTTTTAAAGCGCAATTGTTCTGAACATACCACCTTTTTGGCACAAGCACAGATCCTGACAGAAAGATTTGTAGCTAAAGGCTATTCTCCTCAATCCCTGAGTGGAATTCTGGATCAAGTCATCCACGTTGATCGTACAGATCTACTCAGGGAAAAAAATTAGGGGGATGTGGGTGCTTCATTTCGCAGCCCCTTTGTCACCAACTTCTCTTGTCAACATTCACACATTAAGCATATTGTCAAAAAACATTGGCATATCCTTAAGAATGACAGGGTACTTCAAGCCATTTTACCAGATAGGCCTCAAGTGGTTTTCAGGGGGGCTCCTGCATTAAAGGACAAATTGGCGCCCAATATCCTCAATCCGCCCATTACTAGACCCACTTTCTTTTCTGAACTGACTGGTTAGTATCAACGCAGGAAGTGCCATGTCTGCTCTTTGAATGGACGTAGATCTAGAAGGACCACTAGTTTCAGTTCCAGTTGTACCAACAAGAGTTTTGACATTAAACCCTTCATTACCTGTTCCACGCTGGGTGTGGTCTACATGCTTCAGTGCCCGTGTGGGCTGCAGTATGTAGGCAGGACAAAACGCCCACTACAGGTACGTCTTAACGAACATATAGGGAACATTAGGAGGGGTTTCACCAAACACTCTGTGTCCAAACATTATTTAACTGCCCACAATAGGGACCCTACCAATACCATCTTCTTGGGCATCGATAAATACAGCCCACACTGGAGGGGTAGTTGTTTGGTTAAAAGCATCTCTAGGTCAGAGATGTCATGGGTGCATAAGATCAAATGTTACACCCCATTTTGCCTCAATATAGATGTCGATATTAATTGTTTTATTGATAACTCTTGATTATTGAGTATCTTTATTTTTGATTCTTATTGTCATTTTTTTAATAAATAATTTTAATTTTTTTTCTAACCCTTTATGCTAACTGGTTGTCCACCTCAGCTGATCTAGTTAGACATTACTGTGATGAATGCAGGGTCTTCTCAGTCTCTGTGTTCATGATGTGTGGGTTTTTTTTTTTTCACGATCCTTTTATTGAGTCTATGATTAGGTGTTGTTTCTGTGAACTGGATGTGAGTCTTGGGACACTGCAGCCTTTCTACCCATATTAATTTATTAGGAGGCATTATGTCCCTTTAGCGTTCTTCATTCATATCTATTTATTTACAATTAAAAAAAAAAATCTGTTTACCATTACTGTCATTTGCACTTTGTCCTGTGGTACTATTCATTGTCTCCTGGACATATTATATTAGTTTATCCCCTTTTATTTATTTTTTACTTACTGCAGTTTCCGTCATTGAAATGTTGTACTTTTGCCCTTCTGCCATTGTATTCCTTTCTATGGCAATCAGTGTTTGTTTACCTTAACCAAGATGGTGGCGTCTAGCAGTATCCCTCGAGTCAGATCAAGGCTTGGTTACTTGATGTTGTGTATATATTGCGGTACGTCAGAACGACATCCGTATCCCGTGAACACGTCCTTTAGTGACGAAACGCATAGGGAGGAGCTACGTTCTGACGTCACCGCGCCCACGCCATCTCGGAACTTACGGGCTGCATTCTCGAGAGCTGGCTGGCTCAAATCATGCTTGTTTTTATCGTTTTAACTGTAAGTGTCCATCTGTTTCTTATCTTAAATAAATGTTTAAGGATTTACACTATATAGCCTTTATTCTTTCTTGGTCTACACCGGGAGCGTACCTTATTCCATGTGAGTGCCATCACCTTTGCTGAGACGGACATCCGCTGCAAGCTGACCAGACCCCAGGCTGGGTATTAAGCCACAGGCGTTTACCGATCCCCTATCATAAGGAATCATAACGTTGCGGTAAGCGGCAGTGTTTTTCCAGGTGGAGGCTTCCCTTCCTATCATCACTCCTTGTTTTGGTGTTTATTACCCTGGGATTCCAAGTCACGGTGGAAAATTGTTTTATACCCTGTTTATGGACATATAATCTCATATTTATTCAGACTGTTTCTTTGAGTTTTCACTGGATTCATGGGACAAGTGTATACATGGTCCTTTAATTTTTGGCTTGTTTTACTTGTGTCACGTAATTTTTAGTTGCCCCATTTGGCACTCCTTTATTCATTTTTGTGTTTCACCATTTGCCATCACTAGTATTTGGTTTGTCCTTTGTCACCAGTGCTAGTCCTCCTAGCACCTTTTTCACATTTTTTCAGCGCAACTTTTGTCTTTTATATTATGCTGGTGGTGAGCCTAATGCCCTGTACACACGATCGGATTTCCGATGGAATAAAATCTGATGGATTTTTCCATTGGAAATCTGATGAAGCTGACTTCCATCAGTCATGCATACACACCATCAGTCAAAAATCCGACCGTCCCAAACTCTGTGACGTAAAACACTCAGGAGAGGCGAGAAAAATTAAGTTCAATGCTTCTGAGCATGCGTCGACTTGATTCTGAGCATGCGTGGGTTTTTTCTCCGATGGAGTTCCCCACAGACTATCGGAATTTGCTGCCGTTTTTTTTTCCATCGGTAAAATTTAAAACATGTTCTGTTTTTTTATACCGATGGAAAACTGGAAAAACGATCGTGTGTACGCATTAGTCTTATTCTGTGTACCAGAAGTGTGGACGGCTTTGTTTATTTTACACTAAAATCAAGCTGTTTAATTTTACCTTTTGACAAATAAAGGCCTTGTGCACACTTCTGCCTAAAAATGCAAGTTTTTAGGCATACAGGCTTTTTTTTAAACTCATTGTTTTCAAAGTACCGGTACATACAGGCGCGTAAACATGCACTGAGTGTAGATGAAAAAAAAATGTAAATTATTTCCACGTGTATGTAGCGGGGTATCGTTTTAAGTGAGTACAAAGACTACTATACCCAGTGTGCAGCGGGGCACCCACAGTGCATTGCCCGGCGCAAGGTCTGGTGGGGAAGGACTATTTAAGGAGGGAGGAACAACACGCGGGTCTCTTCGGACACCGCCCTCCTAGCAAGTGGAGACTACGTTGGGGCCGTTGTTTTGGACTAGGCCGGAGAGCCTGGGCCTAGGGGATCCGGAGAGCTTGCCGATCGTCACTGGAGAACCCAGAGTCGTCTCATCCATCAATCTCCCTCGGATGGTCGAGAGGATTGGAGACTACGGGTATCATGAGACTGTGTTCCGGGGCACCAGCTACTGAAGTCGGTTGTACAGACTGGTCCAGTCGGGTGAGAGAGCACTTGCTCAGTATACTTTGACTACCTTTTAGGCCCAGTATCCCTTGGTCAGGGCCCACCGTTACCGGAGTGTTATATTGCACCCCAGAGAAACAGTGTGTTGTGCAGGCGGAGTTAAGTTGTCTTATTGCTTGCTGAGTAACCAACAATTTAATACCATTGGATTACAAATAACCTACAAAGTGTACCACCATTGCTAGCGAAGAACCTTCTCAACTAACTAACTGTGTGTGAATTAGTCAGGCCTAACTGTTCAGCAGGGAGACATTGTTTGGCTGCCATATTGGCCACGAGGGGAAGGCTCGCGAGCGCAGTTTATTAAGAGACATTTAGTGCGCATAAGACTGTTAGAACATAATACTTGTTATTTGCTTGACTTTTGATATTGCAGGGCCCTGCATAGATAAATGTACCATTGTCTAACCTTATATTTCTTTTCAGTAAAAGTATTTTTGGTTAAGCAAACAAGTGTGTGGCGTACTGTTTATCCCAGCTGAAGCAGTCAGCTCAGGTAATTTAATATTAACTATTGTGTATGCTTTATTGCGGAGTGGTGATTCCTATAGTGGGTTTCACACTTCCATTTGTGCTTCCATCTTCCACTTCACCACAGAGTCGCCCTGTGTGTTCCCACCGATTCCAGGTGCTGCCTACATGGGTCCTTCCATCGAGATGTCCGCCTCGGCTCCCTTTTGGAGGTGCTTCCGGAAATGTGTGACACCACATATAATTATTATACTTATCTAGTGTATCCCTACCAGTAAGTACCATTTACTTGTTGGGTTCCTCTATTACAACCTGTCCATGTTGCTTTTTTCACAGAATAATTACCTACCACTCTCATTATAGACATACCACGCGCATGCTCCTGATGAGTGGCGTTCGGCCACAAAACGCGTAGAGCCTCCTTATGCCGTGTTCTTATCTGTTCAGATCTTGGACACAGTGAGGCATGGGCACAGTGAGGCATGGACACAGTGAGGCATGGGCACAGTGAGGCATGGACACGAACACAGTGAGGCATGCACATGGACACAGTGAGGCAAAGTGAGGCACAGTGAGGCACAGTGAGGCATGCAGATGGACACCCAAGGCTTATACTCGAGTCAATAAGTTTTCCCAGTTTTTTGTGGTAAAATTAGGTGCCTCTGCATATATTCGGGTCGGTTTAGACTCGAGTATATACGGTATTGAAAATAGACATGTGCAGAACGTAAAAATCCATTTAGTTTCATTTTGGATCAATTTGTTAAGTTACTATTTTAATTTCGTTGCATTCATTACGAAATTCACTCAGTTTAATTTATTCAGTTTTGACCAGATTAAAGTTTTTCCAAATTAAATTAGAATTTTGGAAGACAGCCATATTCTATTTTATTCTATTCTATTCGAAATTGAACTTCAAATTTTGAATTTTAGAAGATTGCTATATTCTTTCTATTTTATTCTGTTCTATTTGAATTTTGGAAGACAGCTATATTCTATTTTATTCTATTCTATTCGAAATTCGAATTTCAGAACACGGCTATATTCTTTCTATTTCATTCTATTCTATTCCAAAAAAATTTTTTGGAAGACTGCTATATTCTTTCTTTTTTATTCTATTCTAATCTATTCTATTTTTTTTCTATTCTATTCTTTTCTAGTCTATTCTTTTATTTTCTATTCTACTCTATTCTATTATTTTCTATTCAGTTTTATTAAATGCTATTCTTTTACATTCTATTCTGTTTTATTCTGTTCTATTTTATTATTTTATTTTGTATTCTATTCCATTCTATTTTTATTTTATTTGGTTCTATAAAACAGTCTAAGTAGGAATCATCATCTTATTTCACTTTTATACCTTGCTGTATTTATTGCAATATGTTTTTATTTTGAATTTAAATTAATTTTCTAATTAGAATTCGGATAATTTGTCTCGGTATAATTTATTTCGGATTGTTGAAATTTGGTACTTTTGTGATTCGGAAATTCAGATACATCCAAATCTCCAAATAACAAAAATTTAGTCTGAATTTCGATTCGTAACAAAACTAATTGCACATCTGTAATTGAAAATAGCAATGTCTATATAGGTGCAGATCTGCCTGAAACATCTCAGTGGTGGAGCCCACCATCAATTTGCTAATGGGAAAAATTCACAAATATAGCCAAAACGGGTAGGTGTCTGCTACCCTTATCATAAAAGACAATATAAAGAGTCATACAACATACATGCAATGATGTGGCCCTCGGACAATCACATCTTCAATGAAGCCTGAAGAATCTCTATGTAGATAAAAATCTGAAAGGAAAGTCAGCGGCCATACTACTTGCCAATTAGGGCCCATTTACATTTGTGATGAGCAATAATATACATGCATTAATGCATGTTTACGTTCATTGCCTTAAAGTGGTTGTAAAGCTTAGTGTTTTTTCACCTTAATGCATCGTATGCATTAAGGTGAAAAAACACCTTGCAGTCACCGCTCCCCCCCCCCCCAGCCCCCCGTTTTACTTACCTGAGCCACGAATCTCCGTGGGCGCGATCCCGCATTGCTTTCCCCAACTCTTGTCGGCTCTTCATTGGCTAGATTGATAGCAGCGCAGCCATTGGTTCCCGCTGCTGTCAATCAAATCCAATGACGCGGCTGCCGGGGGTGGGGCCGAGCCATACAATTGGCGGCTATGGACAACTATTGTATGGCACGGGAGCGCGCCCGCAAGCTAAGCCCCTCTAGAGAGAGCTTCCCAGAGGGGGTTAGCTCTTGCGGGGAGGAGCCGCGAGAGCCGCCGTGGGACCCCAGAAGAAGATGATCGGGGCCACTCTGTGAAAAACTAACTGCACAGTGGAGGTAAGTATGACATGTTTGTTTTTTTAAATATTCAAACCTTTACAACCCCTTTAAAGTGATTGTATCCCCCCCCTTCCCCCTGGGGAGTTACCTGCTCTTAATGTACTTGATTACCCCTATTGTACTTGCCTGTAAATATGTATCTTGGACTTGTAGCTTTGCAGATTTGCTTGTATTACTGACCCCTGCAACATTGCACGTTTGAATTTTTTGCACTGTATAATACTGTATTGTGTACCGTGTTACTCTTTCTATTTTGCTGATAAATAAAAACGTATCTGTTAAAAAAAAAAAAAAAGTGATTGTAAACAATCACCTTGTAAAACAACCCACAGTTTAAAATATAAATGAAAGGCAAAACATTTTTGTATAGATATAAAATAAACATTGTCAATACCTTTTTTACCTTTTTTTTAAATGATCACATTACCTCTGTTCTTAGCTGCATAAGAGCTGGGGGAGGATAAGCAGCAGCACACTGAGCTTGCCAGTGAATGGCTGTGCAGGGGGGGGGGGGTGTCAGGACAAGTCTGATCAATGCAAAAGTGTCATTCTGCCCTTAACGGCAGAGATGGTCTAAAAAGTACCTTGAGACATATTAAAGGAGTTGCAAAGTCTCAAGGTTTTTCACCTTAATGCATTCTATGCATTAAGGTGAAAAACCTTCTGAGCTGCAGCTGTCCCCCAGAGCCCCCCCTTTTTTTACCTGAACCCAATCGTTCCAACAAGGAGCATGAGCCCAGCAGCTCCAGCTGCTGTCTTGGGTCCTCATTGGATAGATTGATAGCAGCAGGAGCCATTGGCTTCCACTGTTGTCAATCAAATCCAGTGACACAGGAGCTGGGGGCGGGGCCGAGTCCTGCTGTCTATGTCAATGGACGCAGCAGCAAGACTCGGGAGCGCAAGAGTGCCCCCATAGAATGTGGCTCACCGTGGGGGCACTCGATGAGGAGGAGGAGCCAAGAGCACCACCCAGACACCCCAGAAGAGGAGGATCGGGTGCTGCTCTGTGCAAAACCCTTGCACAGAGGAGGTAAGTATAACATGTTTGGCATTTTTATTTTTTCAAACAAACCTTTACAATTGCTTTAATTTGTTAAAATGGTTTTAGCTTCACTTCATGTTGAATCAGTAATATGCTGGTTTAACTTTGTATTTTGACTAGGTTGTGGAAATGTCAATAAGTGTTCTCCTCCTGGAATGAATACCATTGGATTCCCTTGTAAATGAAGCCATGGATCTGACATAGCATTGAGTGTGTTTAAGGGTATTTTTGCCGGAGTTGTGATTACACAGCTGGGCTATGGTTTTAACAGCTTCCAATGAAAACAAAGAATAATGCGTGCCATTGAAAAGTGGGAATTTCATATTAAACTCTGCAAGAGTGCTAACCACTGAACAGTGAATGGTTCATAGACACTCTACTGGAAGAAAATACAGTATGTATATGTATATTTCAAATACCTAAAATTATATATAAAAAAAAAAAAAAAATCTCAAGCCTGCCTTTAAACTCTTTGAAAATAAGAAGATCTGCATCTGTCAATTTGGCAAACTCGGTACAGATCCAAAATATATAAACGTAAGAGCAGTCTAATGCATATAACAGAGCCAGATGTGTGTGTGCCTCTGCTCATTGCTCACTAAGTACTACTGCAAAGTTGGTGCAGCCTCAGAGGAAACTGGCACAGGTGGTTCCTAACTTTTGCATTTGCAGAATGAAAAGAACAGCACACAGACATAGATATATAGTAAATGCAACCCAGATGCTGTATTTTCATTGAATGGTTATATAGATAGGTTCACAGAAGACTGCCTAACGTACATATACATTATGTCTTTCAAGTGGTATACCGGGATGCAGTGGCGGCCCATCCACTAGTGGCGGCTCCCCTATCCATGTGTCCGGCCACCCAATCTACATGGGGCGCTGAATGCATGAATTCCAATGAAGGGCGGGCGTTTTTTTTTTTCAAGCACATGATTAGAGCCTGAGGCTTTAATAGGCTTTAAAAAAAGTGTGGGCTCGGGCACAGAGCACTGCGCTCCGCGCTCACCCAGTTATGTTACAATAGTGAATAAATATTCGCTATTGTCACACTGATCCTCCTCCCGGGCCAATCAGGAAGCGGGTCCTGAGACCCGTCACTCGATTGTCTGAAAGGACAGGCGATCCTATTGGACACCTAGGAGGAGGAAGGAGGAGAAACACAGCAGAAGTCGCCGTGATGCAGAAGAGGGGGAGACTCGATAGAAGCCGCCGCCCATCACCCATCACCCGTAGGAGCACTGCCGCCCGCAACCTAGATGGGGTAAGTACAAGCCTGGATGAACAACCGCTTGACCGCGAGACCCCCAGGGGGGGGGCTGTGCGGGTGACCCGACCAACAGGGGGGGAAACACCAGCTGCCACTGCCAGACTGATGCCTGCAGCTATAGCTGGTTCTGCCAGTTTATAATAGAGCCCATGGAGGACCTGAAGGTCTCTGATGAGCTCTATGGTATAGGAAACCAGAAGCGACGAGTATTGTTATCCCTTCCGGTTGTTTTTTTGGTAAGTGTAGGTAAATTTAGGCAGGCTTAGCTGGAAGCTAGGCCTGTTTGTTTTGGTTTGTGTGGGCTGGGGGTGGCTCACAGTAGCAGCTATGACTCACAGACAGCATCACCTCACTGTTACCTCCCTCTTTCTTCTAGAGACTTCTAGAAGAAGAGGAGGGGAAGAGAGGTGGAGCTGTCTGGGGTGTCTCAGGGAGCCCTGACCAATCCCCAACTAGGATTGGCAGGGGGCAAGCCTCCCTGAAATACCTTGCGTCAGACCACCCGGGGAGGAGTTGTCGGGTGGAAGAACTGAGGATGGAGTACTAGGCTGTCTGGGCCTTTGAGGGAGCTCCCCAGTCTGGTGGGGGGTGACCTTGGGCCTGGGACTCTGGGGCAGGACAGAGCCCTTCAAGAAAGCATGAAGCATCTGGACAGGAGCCACAGGAGGAGTCAGAGGACAGCAGGAGCTAGTACTGCCGGGAAAGTCTTCAGGAGGGAACCACCGGTTGCAGCGAGGAGGACTGGTTGAGTGACCTGGGCAGTCAGGAGACTGGAGAGGTGTGCCAAAGAGGACTGAGAGGAAACAGTCAGAGCTGGGTGCGGAGCCAGAGAGGACTGCAATTTCATGGACAGTGAAGTCGGGCAGCTGCAGTCAGGAGGGCTGGCAGGGCCTAAAGAGGACTGACTGGGAGCAGTAGTCCACCTAAGAACAGCTAGCACTAACAAGACTTTCCATATTTTCTGCTACACTATAGGGGCCCGTGGTCCAGGAGGGATGGAGTGCACCAAAAGATAGGAAGTGAAGAGTTGTGCTGGAGGAGTCTGGAGAAGTGCACAAAGAGTGTACATAGTTGTGCCTAGCAATTTTGCTATTATTCCACTGGGCATCTCATAACTCCCATACCCCATCCAAGTTAAATTCCCTCAAAACAACAAAACAAAGCAGACTGTTTATTGTCTTGGAGTGTCTAGGAAGTGAATGCGGGGCCGGGCAGGGTGACAGGTGGGCCACATAACTTAGCAGCCCCTGTGGGGTACCGCCACAAATAGAATGTACATTTTTTCTCTTTTAAAGCTCCCCCTCGTGCTTGCAAAGGTGAACGCATGCGTCAGTCCCACACGCATATGTAAACAGTGATTGCACTGCACATGTGAGGTATTGCCATGAACATCAGAGCAAGAGCAATAATTATATCCCCAGAACTCCTCTGTAACTCCAAAATGTTAACCTGTAAAGGGTTATAAATGGTCACCCATGGAAATTTTTAAATACCATAGTTTGGAGCCATTCCAAAAGTGTGCGCAATTTTAAAGTGTAACATGTTTGGTATCTATTTACTCGGTGTAACATCATATTTTATATTTTACAAAAAAATTGGGTATTATATTGTGTATGTGTACATTAACTACTTAAGCGCAATACGCAGCATAAAGACCAGAGGTGTTTTTACAATTAGGCACTGCGCTGCTTTAACTGGTAATTGCGCGGTCATGCAATGTTGTACCCAAACAAAATTTGCGTCATTTTCTTCCCACAAATAGAGCTTTCTTTTAATGGTATTTGATTGTCTCTGCTATTTTTATTTTTTGAGATATAAATGGAAAAAGACCGAAAAAAAATAAAAAAAATATATATTTTCTACTTTTTGTTATAAGAAAAATCTCATAAACGCAGATTTAGTCATACATTTAGGCCAAAATGTATTCAGCCACATGTCTTTAGTAAAAAAAATGTCAATAAGCATATATTTATTGGTTTGCTCAAAAGTTATATAGCATCTACAAAATAGGGTACATTTTCTGGAATTTACACAGCTTTTAATTTATGACTGCCTATCTCATTTCTTGATGTGCTAAAATGGCAGGGCAGTACAACCCCCCCCCCCCCCCCAAATGACCCCATTTTGGAAAGTAGACACCCCAAGGAAATTGCTGAGAGGCATGTTGAGCCCATTGAATATTTTTTTTTTTTGTCCCAAGTGATTGAATAATGACAAAAAAAAAGAAATTTACAAAAAGTTGTCATTAAATGATATATTGCTCACACATGCCATGGTTATATGTGAAATTGCACGCCAAAATACATTCTGCTGCTTCTCCTGAGTACGGGGATAACACATGTGTGGGACTTTTTGGGAGCCTAGCCGCCTACGGGGCCCCGAAAACCAATCACTGCCTTCAGGATTTCTAAGGGCGCAAATTTTTTTGAGAAGCAACAGAATGTATTTTGGGGTGTAATTCCACATATAACCATGGCATGTTTGAGCAATATATCATTTAGTGACAACTTTGTGCAAAAAAAAATAATTTTCTTTTTCCCGCAACTTGTGTCAAAATATAAAATATTCCATGGACTCAACATGCCTCTCAGCAAATAGCTTGGGGTATCTACTTTCCAAAATGGGGTCATTTGGGGGGGGTTTGAACTGTCCTGGCATTTTATGCACAACATTAGGAAGCTTATGTCACACATCATCCACTCTTCTAACCACTTGAAGACAAAGCCCTTTCTGACACTTTTTGTTTACATGAAAACATTTTTTTTTTACAAGAAAATTACGTTGAAACCCCAAACATTATAAAAAATTTTAAAGCAAAGGCCCTACGGATTAAAATGGTGGGTGTTGCATTTTTTTTCCACACAGTATTTACGCAGCGATTTTTCAAACGCATTTTTTGGGGGAAAAAATACACTTTCTTCATTTTAATGCACTAAAACAGTGTTTCTCAACTCCAGTCCTCAAGGCGCCCCAACAGGTCATGTTTTCAGGATTTCCCTCAGATGAAACTGCTGTGGTAATTACTAAGGCAGTGAAACAGATCAAATCACCTATGCAAAATAATGGAAAACCTGAAAACATGACCTGTTGGGGCGCCTTGAGGACTGGAGTTGAGAAACACTGCACTAAAACACACTATATTGCCCACATGTTTGATGAAATAAAAAAGATGATCTTAGGCCGAGTACATAGATACCAAACACGACATGCTTTAAAATTTCGCACAAACGTGCAGTGGCGACAAACTACATACATTTTTAAAAGCCTTTAAAAGCCTTTACAGGGTACCACATTAGATTTACAGAAGAGGTCTACTGCTAAAATTACTGCCCTCGATCTGACCTTCGTGGTGATACCTCACATGCATGGTGGAATTGCTGTTTACATATGACGCCAGACCGACGCTTGCGTTCGCCTTTGCGCAAGAGCAGGGCGGGACAGGAGTGTTTTTTTTATTATTATTTATTTTGCTTTTTTATTTTATTTTTAAACTGTTCCTTCCATTTTTAATTTTTTTTTAATCATTTTTATTGTTATCTCAGGGAATGTAAAGTAGGATTTTTAAAACAGCTTACCTGTAAAATCCTTTTCTTGGAGTACATCACGGGACACAGAGCAGCATAGTCATTACTATGTGGGTTATATAGAATTACCTTCAGGTGCTGGCACTGGCAACTTCCAAAACAGGAAGTACCCTCCCCTATATAAGCCCCTCCCATCCGGGAGTACCTCAGTTTTGTAGCAAAGCAATACGTGTCCCCATAAGAGGGGTGGGAGCTCTGTGTCCCGTGATGTACTCCAAGAAAAGGATTTTACAGGTAAGCTGTTTTAAAAATCCTACTTTCTTGTTCATACATCACGGGACACAGAGCAGCATAGTCATTACTATGTGGGACGTCCCAAAGCAATGCCAAATGAGGGGGGGGATACACCATACATAAGCTGGGCGCCATCAGGCATGAGGATCTTTTGCGGCCTGCAACACACTGCGCCCAAAGGCGACATCCTCCTGACTTCTAACGTCCACCTGGTAGAACCTAGTAAACGTGTGTACTGAAGACCATGTTGCGGCCTTACAAATTTGCGCCAGGGAGGCCTGGTGATGCACTGCCCATGAAGTTCCAACTGCTCTCGTGGAGTGCGCCCTAACTTTGAACGGAGGCGGTCTACTTCTCAAGCCATAGGCTTGTATTATGACCTGTCGAATCCACTTGGCTAAAGTAGATTTTGATGCTGCCTGACCCCTTCTGGGGCCTTCCGGCAGAACAAACAAAGAATCCGTTCTACGAATCTGAGCAGTGGCTTTTAGATAAGCTTTAACTGCTCTTACTACATCCAAAGAATGCAATAACTTTTCCTCTACCGAGCTTGGTTTGGGGAAAAAATAAGGAAGAACCACATCCTGGTTCAAGTGAAACCTCGATACCACCTTAGGAAGAAAGGCTGGGTGAGGGCGTAATACTACTCTGTCCTTATGGATAACCAGATATGGCTCCTTACAGGACATGGCGGCTAATTCCGACACTCTTCTAGCCGAGCATATGGCTACTAAAAATATCAATTTTCTGGTGAGTAGAACCAAGGAAATGTGCCGCAAAGGTTCAAACGGCTGCTTCTGCAGAACCGACAGAACCAAATTTAGATCCCATGGGCATATGGGAGCTTTAATCGGTGGAATAATACGAGTCACCCCTTGCATAAAGGTTTTGACAAGTGAATGCATAGCCAGGGGCCTTTGAAATAGTATTGATAAGGCCGAAACCTGGCCCTTGATAGTACTTAAGGCAAACTTCCTGTCTACAGCCCACTGCAGGAAGTCCAGAATTCTGCCTATAACGTACTTACGTGGATGCCATTTTCTGGCTTCGCACCAAGTGATGTACGCCTTCCAAACTCTATAGTAGATCTGCCTGGATACAGGCTTCCTGGCATTGATTATAGTTGATACCACAGAGTTAGAGAGACCTCTCTTCTTTAGGATGTGGGATTCAATAGCCAGGCCGTTAAACTTAGAGTTAGTAAGGAAGGGTGGTATATCGGTCCTTGCGAAAGCAGGTCCGGACGACGTGGAAGGGTCCAAGGACTTCCCACAGACATTTTGATGATCTCCGCGTACCAGGCCCTGGAGCCACCAGGATCACCGGCTTCTTCTCCAACCTGACTCTGCGAAGGAGTCGAGGCAACAATTGTAGCGGAGGGAATGCATATATCAGTCTGAACTGATCCCAAGGGAACACCAGAGCATCCGAGCCGCAAGCGAGGGGATCCCTTGTCCGGGAGACAAATCTGTCCACCTTTGCGTTGAATCTGGATGCTAGCAGATCTACATCCGGTGTTCCCCACCGCTGACATATTGCTCGGAAGACCTCGGGATGAAGGGACCATTCCCCTGGGCATAACTGTTGGCGACTCAGAAAGTCCGCCTTCCAATTCTCCACCCCTGGAATGAAGACAGCTGATATACATGGGACATGCTTTTCTGCCCATTCCAGGATGTGACTTACTTCCCTCTGGGCTGCACGACTCCTGGTGCCTCCCTGATGATTGATACATGCCACTGCTGTGGCATTGTCTGATTGAATTCTGACAGGGGACCCTTGGAGTCTGGATGTCCAGGCTACTAGGGCGTACCGGGCTGCTCGTATCTCTAAGAGATTGATGGGCAGGGTTTTTACTACATTTGACCATCTGCCCTGGAGAGACCATTGCTCCAGTACTGCCCCCCAGCCTATAAGGCTGGCATCTGTAGTGACCACCTTCCAAGATATCGGGCTGAAGGGTTTTCCCTTCTGGAGATTCTGGGGGATCAACCACCAGTAGAGACTCTTCCGAACGGAAGGGGACAAAGCCATCGGGAAGTCTAGAGCCTGAACTTTTCCGTTCCAGGCTGACAATATGGCCCTTTGTAAATTCCTTGAGTGGAATTGGGCGTATGGCACAGCTTCGAATGATGCTACCATCTTTCCTAGCAGCCTCATGCACAGGCGTATGGACGGCTGTCTTTTTGCACAAAGCAGACGGACCAAGCCCCTCAAAGAGGATACCTTGTCTAGAGGTAAGAAAATCTTCATCTGGTCTGAATCCAGCCGTAGCCCTAGATATACCAGGTTTTTCACTGGCTGTAGGGCTGACTTGTCCAGGTTGATGACCCAACCGTGAGATTCTAGATACTTGATTGTATCGACAATTACCACTTCTAGCTTGGCAACTGAGTGGTCCATCAACAACAGGTCGTCTAGGTATGCCATTATCGTTACACCTCGTGTTCTTAGATCGGCCAACAGTGGGGCCAGAATTTTTGTGAACACTCGTGGTGCTGTGGCCAGACCGAATGGTAAGGCTCTGAACTGAAAATGGCACCCTTCTACTGCAAAGCGTAGAAATTTTTGATGACCTGGAAAGATGGGAACATGCAAGTAAGCATCTTTTTTTTTTTTTTTGAGAAAAAAGTTTTTTATTGAACAATTTACATTTGGAACATATATCTGCAAGTTACAAGGCAATACTGGAGAAATGCATAAAACAAGAAATGTGGCTTATACATATATAGGCACAGTAGATCAAAAAACTTGTTCAGATTGAACACTGGATTCAGTGACTATCAATAAGTGGAAAACCCTATGTCCACGCTATTCATGGAATTGCACGCTAGAAGGATGTATAGTATTACGGACCATCAGTGCATGTGTCTGCGGACTCAAGCCATCGATCCCAGATTTTGTAGTACTTATCTGGACAACCTCTGTTGATGTATATGAACTTTTTGTAGGGAAGAGTGTTATTTATATCTAGTTTCCAATCGTTGAAGCTGGGGGGAGTGGGTCTCATCCACTGTCTGGCTATAATTTTTCTAGCATTAAACAATGTTTCATGCAAGAATGTTTTAGTGAATTTGTCCATCTCAGAGTCGGGGAATATCCCCAGTAAGCATTGTTTGGGGTCCAGGGTCAATGGGGATCCCATGTCATCATGGAGGAAGTCAACAATCTGCTTCCACAGACCCTGAAGGACCGGGCACGCCCAGAGTAGATGGAAGAATGTGCCCGTCGTTTGGTTACACATTGTGCACAAGGTAGAAAACTGTCGTCTAAAGCGGGCGATTCTTAGGGGGGTGAGATACGCTCGGTGCACCACGTATAACTGGGTCAGCCTGTCAGAGAGCTTGGGGGATACAGTCTTGCACGAGTCTAGTGCTTCACTCCACTCCTCATCCTCCAGTGGGCCCACCTCTCTTTCCCATCTTGGTTTAAGGCTGTAAGCTAGCGTGGTAGATGATGGGGTGAGAAGCATGACATAAAAATCAGAGATCAGCTTTCGCGGGTCCACACCCTTAACCACTGCCATAATAACATTGGGCGTAGATTGTGGCAAAGGCTGGGGAAACTGAGCTTGGGCTGCGTGACGCACCTGGAAGAATCTAAAAAGCATAGAATTGGGCAGCAGGAACTCATTTTGGAGGTCCTCAAAGTTTTTAAGTGTGCCATCGGAAATTATGTGGTGCAAATAATATATTCCATATTCGCACCATATCTCTGTGTCAGGGATCAAGAGAAACTCTGAGAGTAGTCTATTGTGCCATAAGGGGGTATAATTGTTGTGTTTAGGGGTCGTTAATGTTTTAGTGGTGATGTCCCATACGCGCCTATATTGGTATAATAGGGACCCACGGTCTCTATTGGAGTTATTCCCACTATGTCCCACTGCAATTGCAGTGAGTGGGTCAGTGGTCAGTTGTGCCCACCGTGGACAGAGGAGGGTGAGGAATCTGAGTCTGTCGGTTTTATCTATGTGGTATAGTTGAGACAGTTGGGACGCAAGGTAATAAAGATTTAAGTCAGGGAGGGCTGTTCCACCTAGGTCAGTAGGGTTCTTAAGGACTCTCCAGGCCAGCTTGTGTCTGTTGTTACCCCAAATAAATGTCTTGAGTATGGCCTCCATTGACTTGAAAAATTTCAAGGGTAAGTATACGGGTGTGTGCCAGAGTATATACAATATTTTAGGAAATAATATCATTTTAACAATGTTAATACGGCCCCACACGCCGAGCGGCAGTCTCGCCCATACCTGGGTTCTAGACTTGATGAGATCGAAAAGGGGTTCTATGTTCAGGGATATATAGTCAGCCGGTGTTCTATTCACCAATACTCCAAGATATTTGATAGTGTTCACTCGCTGGAGTGGTAACTGTGCCTGTAGCTTGGGAGAGGGGAAACTATCCATAGGCAGTATTTGAGATTTCTCCCAATTAATTTTAAGGCCAGAGAACTGACCAAAGTGTTCAATTGTATGCAACGCCTTCCGAAGCGATGTGGCAGAGTCGGCCAGGTATAGTAGCGTGTCGTCTGCGTATAAGCTAATTTTTTCAGTCAGGGAACCAAGGCAGAGACCCTGAATCTCGGGGTCCTCTCTAATGGAGATTGCAAGGGGCTCCGCCGCCAAGGCATAGAGGAGCGGAGACAGTGGGCAGCCCTGTCTAGTGCCCCTGGATAAGTCAAATGTCTGGGAGGCCCTCCCGTTGGCCACTACTTTACCCATGGGTGCCAGATATAATAATTGAACCCACTTAATAAATTTAGGTCCAAAACCAAAGCCACGGAGGCATCCCCAAAGGTACCGCCACTCCACTGAGTCAAAGGCCTTGGCAGTATCCAAAGCCACCACCACCCGGGACCCAACATTAGTATGTGTCGCTTGTAAGTTAATATACAATTTTCTGAGGTTGAAGGAGGTGTTACGCCCCGGCATAAATCCAGCTTGGTCAGCATGGATCAGGGTTAGAATCACTTGGTTAAGGCGTAGGGCAAGTACTTTAGCCAGAATCTTTATGTCTACCTGGAGTAGCGATATTGGTCTATAAGATTCCGGGAGGCCTGGGTCCTTGCCTGGCTTAGGTATGAGGATAATTACCGCCTCGCCCATCGATGGGGGTAAGGTGAAATTGTCAAATAGATGGTTGAAGAGGGACAATAACTTGGGGGCAAGTATCTCGATGTATTGGGCGTAAAATTCTATGGGCAACCCATCTGAACCCGGGGCCTTGGATCTGGCGAAGCTCCCAATCGCTGTGGTTATTTCGTCGAGTGTAAGAGGTGCGTCTAGCATAGCCATTTGGGCATCGTCTAGCTGTGGAAAGATGATTTCCGCCAGTAGATCTTCCAATTGAGAGTCAGTGGTAGAAACCTGGGACGTATATAGTTGAGAAAAGAAGTCCCTAAATTCAGAAGTGACAGCCTGGGGTTCCGTAATCTTTTCCCCATTAGGACCAGTGAGGGAAATGACAGTAGGGGGTCTATCCTCACTATGTGCCAAGTAGGCCAACAGTTTACCCGCTCTCTCCCCATGTTCATACAATTTTTGTCTGGCAAAGAAAAGTTTTTTCCTGGCCGTCTCGTGTTGTAGCTGATTAACCACCCTGGTTTGTAACCTGAGTCGGGCAGCTCCATCAGGAGAGGGGTTCGACATGTACCCCTGTTCAGAGGAGGACAGATCCCGCATTGCCCCGTCCAGTATGGCTGATGAATTAGCCTTCAGCCTGTTGATAAAGGAGGTCAGAGTCAGACGTGCATGCAGTTTGAAGGCTTCCCATACTACGTCTGGGGATGCAGATCCGTCATTCTCTAAAAAGTAAGTTCTCCAACTGTTACCAAGCTCGTCATCCTCCGACAACAGGGTGAGCCAAAACGGATTCAGGCGCCACGTACGGGGCGGTTTGTTTAATGGGATGGAGAGGCTAATGAAATATGGGCTATGGTCTGAAAGTAATCTGGGGGCAAATTCAGCTCCCAGTAATCTTGGGGCAAGGGTACTAGAAATGAATATAAAATTTATACGGGACATGGTGTTATGGGTAGTTGAGAAACAGGAGTAAGCTCGAGTGAGCGGGAATTTAAAACGCCAGGTGTCAGTGAGATTAAAGGAAGAGATAAGTCGGGAGAATCTAGTGTGGGTTGGAGCTGTAGTAGATAATGGCGAGGGCGACAGTTTGTCTAATGTAGGGTTCAACGTAGCGTTAAAATCCCCCAGCCACACCGCCTGAATCGAAGGATGACGAGTCATATATAGCAAGCCCTCTGTGACTATAGTAGAATTAAATGGTGGAGGTACATAGAATGCCATCAGTAGGAAAGGTTCACCATACAATTTAACCGAAAGAAAGACATAGCGCCCCTGTGGGTCAGACTGAACATCACACAGCTCAAAATGTACCGTCTTGGCAATCAAAACTGAGACTCCGCGGGCGTGGGACGAGTGGGATGAATGATATGCCCACCCAATCCATGGCCGGCGGAGTGCCATCTGGAGCCGACCCTCAACGTGTGTCTCCACTAACACCACAATGTCGGCTCGTTGCTTTTTGAGAAATGAGAAAACTGCAGATCTCTTTACCTTGTCCCCAAGCCCACGCACATTCCAAGTTAGCAGTTTTATCGATGCCATAATTCAAACATTAAAACATATCGTGGGACAGTAGCATTACATGAATACAAGGTTTGCCATCTATGCAGTATCAATGTTAGCATGCACTTCGTTGTATTGCAGTCCATCAAGAAAAAACGAACCTCCCCCTCCCCCCTCCCCACCCTGCATCTTCCCCAACTGATGCGGGTATGTTCCCAAAACCAAAAGAAAGTAACAACCGGTAGCAGATAAAACCAAAATATCTTGCTGTTACGTAAAAGATCTGCAGCGATCTCCTCACATGGGAGGTGTGGAAGATCCAATGCCCGCAAATAAAGAGCAACAGGCTCTTCTTGTACTGTGAACCAGAAGTACAGTGCGGGGTCGGTGGTATAGAAAGTTCTGCAGTCACATAATAAAGAGATGCGTGTTCCAGTTGCTGGGGGGCGAAAATTCGCTGTGTTAGGCATGTGGAGTGTAGGACTGATTGTGCTCCGCAATTACAGTCTCCAGGGTAGTTACATGGATCAACCAGTCAGTGGGGGCCCTAAGTATGGGAGACCCCCTCTGCAGGTTACAATTGAAAGAGGATTATAGCAGGGGAAGGCAAAAGGGGGTCCCAGGGGTAAGGAGCAATAGGGTATGCGCCGCGGGCAGTAAAGGGGAGACAAAAAAAAGGGGGGTAACATACCAGGATTTGCAGACTCCCGCTGCGGCGTATAATGTGCTGGTGATGATGACAGGCAATCAATAGTGCTGATGAACATGCTCGGTCAGGTCACTCCGCCGCCCCTCTGGCGGGCCCCGGACGCTCCAACCAGGCAATGACTTCCTGAGGATCCTCAAAAAAGAACACACGGCCGTCCCTTTCGACTCTAAGACGAGCTGGAAATAGCATAGAGTATTTAAGATGTTGTATCCGGAGCCTCCTCTTCGCCTCCATGAAGCCTTGGCGGCGACGCTGCACCTCGGCAGAAAAGTCGGGGAAGATAGCGATCTTGGAGTTTCCAAGGTGGATGTTACCTTTTTCCCTGGCCATGCGCAGCGCCGCATCTCTATCTTTGTAATTCAAGAATTTTGCTATAAACGTGCGGGGGGGAGCCCCCTGAGAAGGAGATCTGGCAGGCATACGATGAGCCCTCTCCACCGCCAGGGTGGGGGAGAAGGCCTCGCGGCCATAGGTGTCAACAAGGAGTTTCTCCAAGAAGGTGGTAGGATCTTTGCCCTCAGCTCCCTCGGGGAGCCCGATGAAACGGAGGTTGCACCTCCGGAGCCTATTTTCCATATCATCTTGCTTGCTTAGAATCTGATTGATTTGGAGCTGCATTCGATCGGAGCTGACTTGGAGCGGCGTAACGGTGTCCTCCACCTCTCCAATGCGGGTTTCGGCAGTCGTGACACGCTCACGAAGTTTCTGGAAGTCTTGTCGCATGAGTGAAAGGTCCACCTTGACCCCCTCTATTTGCGCCGTCAGGGACGTCCGGCAGTATGTGATCGCCTCGAGCAGTTTAGCTGTGTCGCCTCCCGTAGCGTCCTGCTCACCGCCTGCGGCACCGCCATCTCTTTCCTCCTCCTGGCGGCGGTACTGGTCCAATTTCGCCAGGGTGGCCTTTGGCGTTTTTGGCGGAGTCATGGCAGGTATCCGCTGTGATCCCTCCCCCCTCCAAAGCAGGCAGCTCAGTCTATACCGAATGGTAGGGAGCTGTAGGGCTGGTGGGCCAGGAAGAGTCACTAGTCAGCAGGCCGGGTGAAGCAAGATGGCCACCGACCAGCACTAGGCCGAAGCCGGGGCCTCTCCTGAACGCGGCGGCCGCGCAGTCAGAGGCTGATGTATCTGCCTCTGTGGGTGTGAGGGGTCCTCAGGGGGACTCGGTGGGCCCCTGCAGGCTGTTACCTGAGAGCAGGAGGGCCAGGAAGCAGCACAGGCGGCAGGTCGGGTGGAGCAAGATGGCCGCCGACTTCCAGGGCTAGGCCGAAGCCGCGGGCTTTCCTGAATGCGGCACCCGCGATCGGGATCACAGCCCTGCGGAGGCCACCGTACGAGCGGAGGATGGTGGATTTGCGGCCACGGATGTTCAGGGTCCCCAGGGGGTCCCGCTGGGCTGGTGCAGGATGACACTGAAGATCAGGATGGGCTGTACAGGAGTAATGGACGGAGCTCAAATCATGCACGTCCTACTCCATGCTATGTCAGGCCACGCCCCCCGCAAGTAAGCATCTTTGATGTCGATCGAGGCTAACCATTCCTCCCCTTGTAGGGCAGCGGTGACCGATCGGATCGACTCCATCCGGAAAGACCGGACGTTTAGAAATTTGTTTAGACTCTTTAGGTCCAATATGGGTCTTATGTCCCCGTTTGGCTTCGGGACTGTGAAAAGGTTTGAGTAGAAACCCAACCCCCACTCTTCCATAGGAACCTCCATAATTACTCCTTGGAGCAATAGTTGTTCTAACGCCAATAGGAGAGACCCTCTTTTCAGAGGGTCTCTTGGCATGCCTGACCACATAAAATGGGAAGGAGGAGACTCTTTTAACTCCAACTTGTATCCCAGAGTTACTGCGGAGAGCACCCATCTGTCTTTGATCGTCTCCCGCCAGGTCTCTGCGAACAACTGAAGTCTTCCCCCCACCCGTTTGAGTGGGGGCAGCCCTTCATAGGCTTGACTTGGAGGCTGGTTTAGTACCCCTTCGGATCCAGGGTTTCTTATTACCCTGTGACTGTCCCTGATTTTTACCCCCTGAGTTTGACCGAGGAGGCCGTCGGAACTGCTTAGTAGCAGACGTCGCAGGGATAGGAGAGGTAGTCCTCTTAAAAGATGGACCCCTAGACCTCTTCTTACTCGGTAAGAGAGTACTTTTACCACTGGAAATCTTCTGGATATACTTATCCAGGTCCTCGCCAAAAAGGCGTTCCCCATGAAATGGGAAGCTAACTAAGAGCTTCTTACAGGGAGCTTCAGCAGACCAGTTTTTGAGCCACAGAAGCCTACGCATATGTACCAAAGACAGCGTGAGGCGGGAGGCCTGATGGATAGAATCCTTGATGGCGTCAACCGCAAAGCATAATGCTCTAGGCAGATCAGCCAGAGCCTGGGCCTGCTGGTCTGGCAAATCCCTCAGGACCATTTTCATTTGATCCTTTAAAGCTTGGCAGACCCCAATAGCTGCCACTGCTGGCTGTGTAACAGCCCCTGCTGTGGAAAAAGCAGATTTTAATAAAGATTCCAATTTTTTATCCACTGGATCTTTGAACATTTGAACATTATCTACTGGGCATGTCAGTGATTTGTTCACAGAAGAGATGGCTGCATCCACCGTAGGAACATTCCATCTCTGGGTGAACTTTTCCTCCATGGGATAGATCACCGGAAAATTTTTAGGCGGAACAAATAGTTTATCAGGACGTTCCCAGTCCTGGTATATAAGTCCTTCCAATAATGGATGTATTGGAAAGGAGCAATTAACCTGGGGAGCTTTTAGCGACCCGAATGAGGAGACAGCAGTAGTTGATGGTTCAACAAGAGGCATTTTAAATGCAGATCGAACCATGTCAGTTAGGGTCTGGACCCACAATCTTTCAGTCTGTGATGCTGAAAATGGTTCATCTACTGTCGATTCCTCAAAAACAGAGCTAACCTCCTCCTGATCCCCTTCAGGTAGGTCGGTCCCTTCCTGGGACTGTTGCTCTGCCAACAGGCACTCTAATGGAGGTGATGGAGATCTGGCGCGCTTTCTTTCCTGTAGAGAAGAAGCGATCAATGCTGCCAATCTCTGCTCCAATCCCTCCAGAGTTGAGGAAAAAACCTCCTCTGTTATATATGCAGGAGCAGGTGGACTGAGGACAGCCGCAGTACCTGGCACTCCCGGGGGTTCCTTATGGGTATTAACCTCTGATTTCTCAGGGGAGGAGGGTGCAGATGACTGCTCCAGATCCTCAGAGCCCGATGGAGACCCCCTACACTTCCTGAGAGGTATATCTCGGAGTTTTTTAGGCGGCATATTCCTTAGTTCAAAGCTGAGGTATTCCAGCCGCAATACACCCCTTACTGAAATAGTCTAATGCAATTTGCTGCTATGTACATCAGTGGGTGTCTACTAATGCGTCTTTCTGGGGATGCCTGTATCAACCGCCCGCTGTAAGCCCCTATACCATGCTACCAGCTCCTTTTCATGCTCTGTGTCCATAGCAAGCAGCGTGGACTGAGTCCTTTTATCTTGCTGGGACGCCCGCACATGCGCAGAAGCGCTGGGCGCACAGAGCGCGTCATCCGCCAGGCTCCGCCCCCTTTTTTGAAGCTAAACCTTATAAAAAGAAAGCATGTGTGCGCTCTTGGCGCCATGTAGGGAGAGGAGCCAGGGTCCCTGTTTCACCAGGACTCGGGGATGGAAGGAAACTACTTGGCAGCATGACAGAGGAATGCAGCTTCCCTGATAGAGAGCTCACTCATCTGCCTGGACTTTCACCATGGAAGGAATAGTCCCAAGAAAAAAGACGTTCCACAACGGCCTCTAGTGGACAAACAGAGGTACCGCACCTTTGTCTTTTTTTTTTTTTTAAAACCTCCTTTATGAAAAACATTTCCAGGTTTACAGTTTTTAAAACTTCCCTTAAAAAAACATTTCTAGGATTTCTTAGGCATATACAGCTATTAGCGGGAATACCTTTTAGGTAACAGGCAGAAAGACATATTAGGCTTGGGGGTCCCCTCAATAGAACCAAGTTCCTGAGGGGCCCCCACTTACCTTTTCCCCGCCGCAGGACTTTGTTTGGTCCACAGAAGCCCAAACTTCACCTCTCACGGCAGGCATTGTACTAGACCTTCAGGGACCGGGTTCCCAAGGATTCCACTCCCCTGGACCTGTATAGCACCCTGCACAGATAGCCTCTTGGTTTTGGGTATGACCAGAGCTCTGGATCCCAGGGTCCAGCCCTCCTAAGAGAGGCATTACAGGCAAAACCTTGCTCTTCTCTGCAAGGCCCGGGTACCGACCGTTTAGCTATGAAGCTTTTTTGGTCGGATCCGGAATAGCTTGCTAAGGCCCAGAGAACCTGTACACAAGCCCAGATGAATACATGTTAACCTTGGCCAACACCTTAGACACTGGCAAAAAACTGAGGTACTCCCGGATGGGAGGGGCTTATATAGGGGAGGGTACTTCCTGTTTTGGAAGTTGCCAGTGCCAGCACCTGAAGGTAATTCTATATAACCCACACAGTAATGACTATGCTGCTCTGTGTCCCGTGATGTATGAACAAGAAATATCCCCTATGATAGCAATAGGTAGTGACAGGTACTGTTTTTTTTGAAAAAATTGGGGTCTATTAGACCCTAGATCTTTCCTCTGCCCTCAAAGCATCTGACAACACCAAGATCGGTGTGATAAAATGCTTTCCCAATTTCCCAATGGCGCTTTTTATATCCGGGGGGGGACATTCCCTCCCACTGCTTGTAAAAGCAGTCCAGAAGCTAATTAGCCGCTAGGATTGCTTTTACATGAAAGCCGGCCCCTGGCTGAAATGAATGATACCAAGATGATACCTAAACCCGCAGGCATCATTCTGGTATAACCATTCAAATCCAGCAACATACCAGTATGTTGCTGGTCCTTGTTGGACATGTATTGTAATCTTTTTTTTCATGCAGCTTGTTGGCTGAACAAAAAAAGAGATTGATCGGTGGGTATGCCCACCATTAGAATACCTCCCTTCATCCACCCACTTCTAATGATGGGCATACAGTACATGCACCATTTATATATGCCGAAGCATGGGGGCATCCTCCTGCAAAAGTAATGCCGCGTACACACGGTCAGACTTTTCCATGGGCAAGCCTCCGTCGGAATTTCGACCGTATGTACGCGGCATTAGGAGCAAAATCGCTCCTCCGCCCCTGCTGCCCCCATGCTTCGGCATATATGCTCTTTTTTTTAACTGTGGTGGTGAAATCACCTCCTACAGCACTGGAGTTGCAGGGATCAGGCCTGTCTCTGCGAACGCTGCAGTTATGTGTGTTGTGTTTTGTAAGTGACAGTGATCGATCGATACTGCACTTGGGTGGGCTGGGCTGGACGGAGGGGCAAAACGCAGGTGCTAGCAGGTATCTGGGCTGATCCCGCTAACACTGCGTTTTTGGGAACCCTAAACTGCTGGGGACGCTAGTATAGATCTGATCAGATATTGAGCTGTTCAGATACTATACCACTAAGGGAGGTGTATGCTTCGCACGTGGGTGTTAGCGCTACTGGCACTAACTTGACGCTGCCTGGGGCGACGCAGACCCTAACTGATGCTAAAACCTAATTGATATCACCCGCCGGGCGATCAGGGGGTTAAACCTTTATTGGGTTATATACAGCGGGTGCCCTGATGCTATAAAAAGCAAACTTACTAACCGGCGTCACCCGTAACACTTATACGGTGATCACTGCAGAAACTAAAGAAAAGCTTGGACAGCCGCACTCCAAAAAATTTGTTGGTTCTTTATTTTAAAAAACAAGGTCACATCAACACATATGACAGCAAAAAACAGCAAGAGGAGCTGACATGTTTCACACTGCAAATCAGTGCTTAATCATAGCATGTCATCTCCTCTTGCTGTTTTTTGCTGTCATATCTGTTGATGTGACCTTGTTTTTTTAAATAAGTGTAGCGGGTAGGTACTTATCAGTATGTTGATTCAGGTGGAGACATCAGTGATGTCCAGTTCCCTGCAGCCCAGCAGGTGGCGCTGTCACTTTGGGCCGGGGTTGAACCATCGCTGGCGTGCCGTACCCTTTTTGGTCTCTCGCAGCGGTTGTGCTGCGGGGCGGGGAACCCGCTGTGCTAGCTGGGAGAGGCTATAAAGGGGGCGGACATCTTTGCCACGAGGTCCGAGTCCCAGGCACCTTTAGCCTGAGGGCTGCTGTCCAGCGGTCGGTGTCCAGGCAGCCTAGGCCTGGACACGTGGAGTTCGGGAGTCACCCCAGACACCCTCAGTCTGGGGTGAGGTGCATTGTTCAGGCCTGGGGCCCAGCTTCTTCCACTGGGATCCTCCCGGGAGGAACCATCCTAAGGCACCCACAGGATTGGGTGTCTGAATCCAGGCGTAAGGGACCGTGCAGGTGACCTTCCCATAGATCTGGTGCAGCAGATTGCCAGTGCCGGGACAGGGCCTCTGGAGACCGTCGGGATGGATGTCCTCGCCAAACAGGGGCCATATTCACATGGAAGGTGGTCCATGTTCTAAGGTCGGTGGCAGAGACCATTACTCTTAGGTCGTGACAGAGACCGTTACTCAGGCCCATGACAGGGGCTCCAAACAGTTCACCCGGTAGGTGGCAGCTACCAACTTCACGGTCGGTGGCAGAGACCGTGCGCCAGGCCTATCCGCACAAGAAAAGGATAGGAGAGTTCATTGTGCCTAGGCCTACTCGTATCCATACCCCTGTCTGTCTGTTATGGAAGTTCAACTGATTATGTTCATTCTGGCATTGAAGAAATAAAGAAGTGTTGAACTTTTAATGGTGTGGGGCTCTATTACTGGCAGATACACCTCCACGGAAGAAGCGGAGGCTCCATATGCAGGATGCAGACCCGAAGGTAATTTAAAAAAGACTTTGCTCAAACCTCACACACATGGAGGGTGAGAGCTTGGCGTAGTGTCCTGCACTCTCTCCTCCAGAGTACCCCTAGACAATAGCCACAAACAACCGATACAAGAGAGAGAGAGAGTGAGGCCGCTACATAAAGAACCAACAAATTTTCTTGCTGTCCAAGCTTTTCTTTAGTTTCTGCATTGTCATATGCAATCGCCTGCACCCACGGCTTCGGATCCAGTGAGCAGATCAACAGCCACATCTGAGCGGTAACTTCTTTATACGGTGATCACTGGTAAAAGGGTTAACTAGGGGCAATCAGGGGGTTAAAACCTTTATTAGGTAATATATGGGGGGTACCTGACACTATAAAAACCTGACGGGGAACCTAAATAACGAAATAACGAACTGGCTAACCAGTGTCACCTGTGACACTTATACGGTGATCACTGGTGAAAGGGTTAACTCTAGGGGCAATAAGGGGGTTAAAACCTTTATTAGGTTGTATATGGGGGTACCTGATGCTATAAAAATCTTGCGGCGAACCTAAAAAAATAACTGGCTACCTAGCGGCACCAGCGACGCTAATACAGCGATCAGAAAAACGATCGCTTAGTGACACTGGTGATAGGGGGTGAAAGGGTTACCTGGGGGGGGCGATCAAGGGGTTAAACCTTTATTAGATAATATATGGGGGCACCTGATGCTATAAAAACCTGGCGGCGAACCTAAAAAAATAACTGGCTACCTAGCGGCACCAGCGAGACTAATACAGCGATCAGAAAAACGATCGCTTAGTGACACTGGTGATAGGGGGTGAAAGGGTTACCTGGGGGGGGCGATCAAGGGGTTAAACCTTTATTAGGTAATATATGGGGGTTCCTGGCGCTATATAAAAACCTGACGGGGAACCTAAATACCTAACTGGCTAACCAGTGTCACCAGTGACACTTATACGGCGATCACTGGTGAAAGGGTTAACTCTAGGGGCAATCAGGGGTTAATACCTTTATTAGATAATATATGGGGGTACCCGACGCTATAAAAACCTGGCGGCGAACCCAAAAAAATAACTGGCTACCTAGCGGAACCAGCGACACTAATACAGCGATCAGAAAAACGATCGCTTAGTGACACTGGCGATAGGGGGTGAAAGGGTTACCTGGGGGGCGATCAAGGGGTTAAACCTTTATTGGGGGGGTTAGTGGGCTACCCTGGACCTAAAGGGACCTAACACTAACTGCCCTGACACTTTTACTATCACAAATGTCACTGATTGCAGTGATCAGTAAATAAATGATCACTGCAATCAGTGACACTGTGAATGGGGGCTGGGGGTGATATGGGGGGCGATCTGGGGGTGACTGGGGGGGTGGAAAGTGTACCTATGTGTCCTCGTGTTAGTGGGCGGTTGGTGCACTAACCTGATGTCTTCTCTCCTTGGCGCCGCATGGAGAGCGCCGCATGGAGAGATGACATCACTTCCTCCTGCCTGTGTATACATTACACAGGCAGGGGAAGCATCTCATTCACCGGGAGCGATTGCGAGGGGGTGGCCAGAAACCAATGGCTGCCCCCTTATCACGGATCGCTCCTGAAGCGATACCGACCGCCCCATGTACCAGGAGGGGGTCGAACCCCTCACCTGCACAAAGGCAGGCACGTACAGGTGCGTGATTGTGCCTGTCCGTGTCATTCTGCCGATGTATATGTACATGGGGCAGTCGTTAAGTGGTTAAAATTCATTAAAGTTTATTTTTTCCCAAAAAATTGCATTTGAAAAACCGCTGCGCAAATACTGTGTGAAATTGCAAAGCCCACTATTTTATTTTCTAGGGCCTCTGATAACAAAAATATATAATGTTAACGGGTTCTGGGTAATTTTCTAGCAAAAAATATAGATTTTTAAATGTAAACAGGAGTGTCACAAAAGTCTGGGTCTTTAAGTGGTTAAAAAAAATAATTCTATGCAAGGATGTATATGTAAGGATGTTGTCCAGCTTGGACCAATGTAACTATGTGTAGCGGGTGTTTGATTTTAGGGGAGGCATCTGGGTGGTAGTGTAACCCAGATGCATTGATTGTCAGGGAATCTGAGACCCTTTTTGTGGTTTTTGGAGGACTCTGGTGGTGTGAGGTTCCCTGTGGCCTGCAGGTGGCGTTGTTGCCATGGGCTGAAGTTGAACACTCACCACAAGACTGTTTCCTTTTTGTCCTTTCCTGGCGCTGGTACAGCAGGGCGGGGAACTTGCTGTGACGCAAAGGGCGAGGGATAAAAGGGGCGGACGCCCTGACCTTGGGGTTCAGAGTCGGAGGACGCAGCCGCACCCAGGCACCTTCAGCTTGGGTGCTGGCGTTCCAGAGTTCCGGGCCCAGGTGCCCTTGACCTGGCCGGAGCGAGAGATGAAGTCCATCTCAGGCACCTTTAGCCTGGGGTGAGGTACTATGGCGGAAGCCTGGAGCTCAGTACCTTCGACTGAGTTCCGTGAGGGTGGAGGAATCTGAGGGGGCCCTAACTCCTTGGGTGCCCGTGTCTGAGGTCGAGAAGACTGGTGAGCGGAACTTCTCTGGAGAGTCCGGCGCAGCATTGCTGGTGACAGAGAGGCCTCCGGTGACTCCCTTGGATGGATTGCCTTCCCCTGACAGGGGCTGTGCTAGCGAAGGTAATTCATGTTCTACCTCATATAGTCAGTGGCAGTGACTATTCTCCACTGGTGATACTACAGTGGTTAGCTTTATCTAGACGAATTGTGCCTTGGCCTACTCCCCACAAATACTGAAGTGTTACATGGGTCTCAACCTGTCTGTGCTGTATGACTATTTATTGAGAAGAATAAATACGAGTTGGACCTATTCAGTGTGTGGAACTCTGGTTACTAGGAGCAAAGGGGAGTGAATCAGAGGAGAGGATTTGACTCTGAGGCACATACACAAAGCCCGATAGTTCTGGCCTTCACCTCTACACCTTGGAGGACATGGGCCATGGCGTATCTCATCCCTCTCCCCAGTGTTAACCCCTAGACAAGACAGACAAGCCGTGAATGAGAAGGGGAGAGAGGGGTGAGACCGCTACTTATGTATATACCATGCCCGGTGGATGCCCCTGGAAGCTGAAAATCACTCAAGTAGACACTCTAGTGAGCGCTACTTGCTCCCGAGTCCTGCGTCGAGAGGCTGCTCTACTGCATTGTGAACACAGGAGATCAGTGATGTCACTACTCTGCCTCTCCACCTCACTCAATCAATCAATGCTTTGCATTCATTCAAAAAAAGCAAAGCATTCTATGATGGTGCCTGTGCCAAGCAGGTGACCTCCTGTGTTCATTAAGCAGAGGTGCAGCACATTACCCAGTAGCAAGTGGAGATCCTTGATGTAGTAGTGTCCAGTGGCGTCACTAGGGTTGGTGTCACCTGGTGCGGTAAAATTTGGTGCCACCCCCCCCCAGTTCATTGAGCCACCCGGGGCACTGAGCAGGCTAGCACATCAGCACAGCTCTCCCCCTGTGTAATCCCCCTAATGGAACCCCCCGTGTAATCCCCCTAATGTCACGTCCCCCCGTCCCCGTCCCCCCCGTGCAACCTCCCTAATGTAAGCCCCCTGCAATCCCCCTAATGTATCCCCCTAATGTAATCCCCCTAATTTAACCCCCCCAATGCAATCCCCTTAATGTAACCCCCCTGTTCATTCCCCCTAATGTAACCCCCCCGGGCAATCCCCCTAATGTAACCCCCCCATGCAATCCCCCTAATGTAACCCCCCGTGCAATCTCCCTAATGTAACCCCCCTGTGCAATCCCCCTAATGTAACCCCCCTGTGCAATCCCCCTAATGTAACCCCCCGTGCAATCCCCATAATGTAACCCCCCGTGCAATCCCCCTAATGTAACCCCCCGTGCAAACTCCCTAATGTTACCCCCCTGTGCAATCCCCCTAATGTAACCCCCCCTGTGCAATCCCCTAAATGTAACACCCCTGTATTCCCCCTAATGTAACCCCCCTGTATTCCCCCTAATGTAACCCCCTGTGCAATCCCCTTAATGTAACCCCCCTGTATTCCCCCTAATGTAACCCCCCTGCACTCTCCCTAATGTAATCCCCCCCCCTACAATCTCCCTAATGTAATCCCCCCCCCTGCAATCTCCCTAAAGTAATCCCCCTATATCTCCTCTCTCTCTACAGTCACAGACCTCAGATCAGCGCGCTCTGTCCACATGAACGTTCCTCCTCCTAGGCTCCTCCTCCTGTTGTGAATATACTGTCAGTGTGGAGGAGGAGGAGACTAGGCTCCGTCGGCTTGAGGAATGTGTTTGTTGTGAGCCGGCACCTCTCCCCACCTGCCTGAGTGTCAATAGGAGGATTGCAGTGCCGGGCGCTGTGCACTGGACTATGGCACTGTCTGCCTCACAACACAATTCTTACTCCTCCTCCCTCCCCGAACATTGCGGGGAGCAAAGGAGATACTGGAGTGCGCAGGGGAAGCAGGAAAAGGAGAGAGCCGTGGTGCTTCTTTCGATCCAGCGCCGTGATGGGTGACGGTGTCACCCCTCTGGCGGGTGTCATCCGGGTGCGACCCGCACCCCCCGCACCTGCCTTGCAACGCCAGTGGTCGTGTCTACTTAAGAGATTTCCAGCTTCCAGGGCCATCAGCCAGGTACGGTATACACATAATTACATTAGTCCAAGCTGGAACAATGTATCTATGTATAAAATGTCCATACCTGGAATCCATCTTTCACACTGGGGCAGTTTGCAGGTGCTATTGCGCTAAAAATAGCGCCTGCAAACCGACACCAAACAGCGGCTGCTGTTTCTTCAGTGTGAAACCTCGGGGGCTCCTCCACCGCTCCTGCCCATTGAAAGCAATGGGAAACCGCGGCTATACCGCCGGCAATGCGCCTCTGCAGAGGCGGTTTGCGGTGGTTTTTAACCCTTTTTCAGCCGCTAGCAGGGAGGAAAACCGCTCCGCTAGCTTTACCGCCACCATCGCTGTGAAAGGGGCCTAAGACAAGATAACTACAAATAATGCATAAGCTTTTTTATGTAGTCAACATAAAGGATAATAGATTCCACAGCTTTGCCATACTCTCCCTACTGTTAGTAGTAGTAGTAGTAGTAGTAGTATTAGTAGTAGTAGTAGTAGTTTTCTTTTCTCTTTCTTGGTGCATATTATCATTCATACATCAATCAATCAAAGCTTGTTAAAATATGTATGATGATAATGTGTAATAGGAGTAAGCCTGTTATTGCACTCTATGTAAAAAGCAAGCGTAGGGACCTTGTCTTAAGCTGGAGCAACCCTAGTCTAAACTTATGCCGCGTACACACGAATGGATTTCCCGTTGGAAAAAAATCGGATGGTTTTTCCGACGGAATTCCACTCAAGCTTGGCTTGCATACATACGGTCACACCAAATTCCGACCGTCAAGAACGCAGTGATGTACAACGCGTACGACGGCACTATAAAAGGGAAATTCCATTCCAACGGCGCAACCCTTTGGGCTGCTTTTGCTAATCTCGTGTTAGTAAAAGTGAGAGACGATTTGCGCTTTTCAGTCTTCGTGCTTTTCAGATCTTTTTCTGCTGTTCAGTTGGTGCTTGTGGGTTTGTATCTGTTTTTCAGTGTGTTTTTGTCTGCTCGTTTCTGATTTTCAGGTCGTTCTTCGTAGGCTTTTCTGTTCTTCAGTGCGTTCTGTTAGTTTGTTTTGACCAGCCGACCATTTTCTAGCCAAGTTGCAGGTGTGTACTCGTTGTAGAGTTCGTGCTGTGCATAGGCTTGGTGTTGGGGTTCTTGCTTTGACCCAAGCTCAGTCCATGAACAGGGTGGGAAGGAGTTCATGGACGAAGAATTGGTTGCTCCAGGGTGACCAATTCTGTCATATGCCTTTGCTTCCTGCAGAAGGACTATATTAAGATACGTTTTCTCCTTTAACATCACATTCTATATATTTAATGTATGCTAATGTATCGTATTTCTTTCATTATTCCCTAATTACCATGATTGTAATATGCTGTAAATGTCCCTGTTTGTCCTCATGCATGCTGTAAGTTTTTAATGCTCCTTTTTTGGCCTACATGCATATTTGCCTTCACTAACCTCTCCAGCATGCTTTCCTGGGCCCAAACACACCTAGCCTAGTCACTTAACAATATATTTTGTCAGCTCCGTTGTAGTGCTTTACCCTAAACACCCCCTAAAATGTGTACAAATGCTTTTGTTTTCATAAAATTCAGGCAGAGTGGCAGGGGCTTTTTTTGGGGGGGCCCAAACTCATCTAGAACCCCCCCCCCCACACCTAAAATGTGTACAAAGGTTTTTGTTCTCATTAAATTCAGGCAGAGTAGCAGAGGCTTTTTTTGGGGGGCCCAAACTCATCTAGAACCCCCCCCCCGAAATGTGTACAAATGTTATGGTTCTCATTAAATTCAGGCAGAGGCTTTTTTTGGGGGGCCCAAACTCATCTAGAACCCCCCTAAAATGTGTACAATGGGCCATCAGAGGGGGTGAGGAATCTTATAAGTGGACCTTATATTTTTGTCTTTAAATACTCCTTAAAATAAACGTTATACTGATGTTGGCCAAGAATGTTTTTGTATAATCTGCTTGCAATGTTATGTGCAAAAATACTAATATTATTTTTTCTGGTTTGACTCCACAGTTTCCTTCAACGCCACAGGAATGGCAGACTGTGGCATCTCATTTTGCCGAGCGGTGGGACTTTCCTAACTGCGGAGGGGTAATAGAAGGGAAACACGTCCACATCGTGCCACCACCCCATTCGGGGTCATACGTTTTTAACTATAAGGGGTTTCATAGTATAGTGTTGATGGCGGTGGTGTCGGCACAATATGAGTTTCTATATGTGGACGTGGGGAAGAATGGCCGAATGTCAGATGGTGGAGACTTCGCCCAGATGGAATTTTCCTGACGTCTCCAGAGTGGTGGCTTGGCATTGCCATCTGATGAAGACAAAGTGGAATCACTCCCATTTGTGTTTGTCGCAGATGAAGAATTTGGTCTGGGTGAACATCTGATGAGGCCATTCCCCCAGAGGACCCTCCCCCCGGAGAGGAGGATTTTTAACTACCGGCTGGCCAGAGCCAGAAGAGTCGTGGAGAATGCCTTTAACATAATCGCCAGCCGGTTCCGCCTATTTCTGACAGCAATTCATATGGTGGACTACAAACTGAACCACATCGTTTTAACATGCTGCATACTGCACAACTTTTTAAGGCAAAATGCACCAAATTATGTTGCCTCAGTTGGGCCTGAGGCCGGACTTCCTGGGAATCTCCTGACAGGCCTGGAAGCTAGCCGTCCTGGCTTGCCCCCCCAAAGCGCCCGTGAAGTTCGCAAAAAATATGTCAAATTTTTTACGGGTAGGGGGGCCATTGCTATGCCAGACAATTTATGAATATTTTATAAAATAAAATTTAACTTATTGCTTGTGTTTCTTTTAGCTGTCTCCTAGGTTCTCCTAGTGCACTTGTAGTGCCAAGTGGATTTCCCTTTAGTAAATAACCCCCATTGTCACTGTAAACACCAACTTAATACAAAAACTGGTATTGAGCATTGAAAGAAGAAGCCACACATTTTACAAATTTTTGGGTGAATTAAAATATATTTTTTCTAAAGTTTTACAATTAAAATTTATTTTTTTGCATAAACAGACATGTTTCAAAACATAAAATACACAACTCTGGAACTTACAAGGTTCAACCTTGAAAAAGTGAAGGCAATATCAGACATTATATTGTGTCAAAAATGTGTTGGTCTTGCCTTCATCAGATGGGGTGATGTCACCACTGTAAAAGTCAAATCTTGAAGATGCACTAAAATTGGGATTCAAAATGGGGATTTCCCTCCTAATCCCATGCCTAGTGTCAACATGTGCTATCTCCCATTATTGGGGATCAATGGACGTGTTTTGGTGGTGCAAACCCTTCCTCTCACCTACTTGAGTTGCGAGGAAGGGGTTGTACCCACAAAACACATACATTGATGTAGCGGGGCCCCCTTTAAGACTCCCAGAACTACCTTACCCAGAACCCCTTTCGGCAATGTTTCCACCCAAGAGACTCATGGGAGGGGTTATAAAAGGAGGAGGCGAGGCTGGGCTCGGCCTCTTTGGGACACGAGACTTCAGTGACTGATCCTCCTGTGCGGATGTACCGGTGTGCAAGGCCTGAAGCCTGAGGCCTTGTGCAGCACCAAAGAGCCTTCCACCCCGCTACGAGACTGGGTGGCATCTGACTTCGCTTGTCCACAGCCTTGGTTGGATCGGGGACCCGATCGCTGGAGACACTGTGTGTGAGGACACAGTCGGTGGAAGTTCCCGGACTGGGATCGCGTCCGGAGGGGTGAGCGAGCGTATGCTCAGACCATATACTGTTTATTGCTGATGTGCCTATAGACTGCCGTGGCCCACAAGTTTATATCTGATACTCTCACTGGAGATCCATATCAGAGTTGAACTCAGAGGTTCTTCAGTAAAATGTTTGTTCTATCACAATCTTCCCACTGGATTACAAATGTTATTCTGTTATGTGCACCACCTTTAAAGACTTGCCGGTGAAGAAACCATCATCCCCTAGAGACTGAGTTTTAGGTATCTGAGCCAGGCCTGGCCAGTTAGTTAGTTCATTTAGTTGCTGCGCCACAGGGCGCCTAGTTAACGGTCGCCCACGCGGCGCACCTTTACTGTTTTATTAATATATAAGTGTGTTTATTGCTGCAGGGCTCTGCAACCTATTTCATGTAAACTGTTACCACTGTTAACCTTTTTTTTACCACAATCTAAAGTAAATTAGATACCCCTTTCATTATTGCCTTGGTGTCTGAGTTTAATCATATAGCATAAGAATTATATTGTTGCCATAACTAACTGTGCCAGTAGGGGGTCGAGTAAATTGCCGGGGGTTGGTGGAGCTGTCTTCAGGGCCCAAACTGAATCTGCGGCCCTCTTAGTTGAAGGTATCGCTACATGTGGGGGTTCTCGTCCGGGATCCTGATACAGCAATTGAACGCCAGAGGTGCCGGCATGGACCCACAAGCAGTAGAAGAGTGGTGCAAAACCTCTAGGGCAGAGCCAAACAACTCGATAGTCATCAGCCTCCCAGGGGAGGAATGGAAGACTGAGATGGTAGAGGAGTTAATGAAGTTAGTGTGCCCAGATCACACACCATGTGTGATAGATATAAAGTCAGACCCAGACACTTCATATCAGTATGCACTGGTGGAATATGGAGACGGGATACCAGAGGCTTGCAAGCACAAGTGTGTAAAGACGCCAGACAATGGAACCTATAGGTTGGCGCCCGCAGTAACTATAAAGAAGGAACCATCACAGATGGGATCACCGCAGGCTGCGGCCCGTACCTCACCAGAAAGAGGAGACAGAGTGACACCCCCGGTGGCACCCGCACCTGCCACTGCTATATCACCAGAATTGATAAAGGCAATAGGGGAGCTACTAATCAAATGTCAGAAGACAAACACGGTGCATGTAGAGACTAGCTACCGGAGACTGAAGACATTCTCAGGGAAGCTCCCTGTCCCTGCAGGGGAAGAAGATTTTGATACCTGGGTGGAGCAGGCATTACAAGCAGTAGAGGCATGGGAGGTGCCTGAAGCGCAGAAGAGGCAACGAGTGATAGAAAGCCTCAAAGGTGCAGCAGCAGAAGCAGTGAAAAGTTTTCGGTTTGGGAATACAGATTGCACGGCTCAAGACTGTCTAGCCATGCTACAGGAAGAGTTTGGTCAATTGGAAAAGGTGACAGAGATGGTCTACCAATTTGAACATACTTTCCAACAGCCAAGGGAGAAACTTTCAGAGTATGTTAGGAGACTGAACAGGTTGCTGTGCAAGATTGTATTGAAGAAGGGAATGAAGCCCCAAGATACAGATGCGGCAAGAATGAAGCAAGTCTTAAAAGGAGCGTTACGCTCGGATCCAGTCTGGCTGCACCTGAAAACCTCGGGAGGAGGAACGTTACTGACTTTTGCTGACTTGATAAAAATCATCAGAGATGAGGAGGCGCTACAACAGGACCAGCAAATGATTAAGACAAATGTTGTCCCCGCACAGGTGCTAGTCAATCCAGTGATGACCCCTGAAAGAGACTCAGAGGTAGACACTCTAAAATCACAAATGTCCAAGGTGTTAGAGATGTTGACCTCTCTGATAGCAAAAGACCCAGAGGGTCCCAAGAGAGAAGTAGCAAGGAAGGAATTATTCCCAATTGCCTCAGCACCCGCATCTTTACAAGAATGGGGAGATATAGTCTGCTTTAACTGTGGAGGAATTGGTCATATTGCAGCTACATGTTCCAGTCCCAAGAAGAAGAAAACGGACAACCGCAAGCCGGCGGGAAACTTCAGAGGGCCCCGGTGAAGGAGTCAACCGGGTGCCCATCACCTTCAGTGAGCTCCAAGCTGAATGCGAAGCAGAAGAAAAGAGGAGATAAAACACCTCAGAGGAAACACAACATTCCTCAACAGAGATATACCCCAGAGAAAGGGGGCAAGACCCCTCAGAAGAGGCACAGCACTCCCCAGAGGGGGTGCACACCTAAGAAAAACAATAGTATCCCTCAGCGGGTCCGTACACCCATTGAAAGGAGGGAAATCAATGCATACCAGGCTCAAGAAAGATTAAAGTCCAAAGGGAGTTGGACGAGAGAGAGTCCGAAGGGAAAGGGCCAGAAGAAGGCAACCCCTGCCAGGCCATTCCTGGAGAAGCTGGTAGGCCCATCTCCTATAGTGCCCATTCAAGTGGAGGGAGTGTACACCAGAGCAATCTTGGATACTGGGGCACAAGTGACCCTATTATCCCGGGATTTCTACGATAAACACTTGAGTCACCTGCCCATCCAGAAGATAGAGGAAGAGTTCCCTTATAATAGGGACGAACACGGACCTGGTCCGAAGACTCTTGACCCCTCTAGTGGAAGAGAAGGGGCAAGCGGCCACCAAGATCCACCCCATGCTGAAGACGGCCTACCAACGGCTGGTCCTAGAGCAGAAGACCCCTGGAGAGGGGATAGGGAAGGTGTGGAGACTTGGAAGAGAAGGGGTAGTGTTGCAGCCCAGTGAAGTAACCTGTCTCAGAGCCACTGTGAAGCTTACTTGGGAGCAGCCTGGACCCTTTTTCATGTTGGAGTCCGATCCAAGGGAAGAGTCCCCCGGTCTGGAAGTGATACCAGAAGTGAATCCACTGAAGACCCTGAAGAAGGCCCATTGTAGAGTTCCGGTGAGTGTTAGGAACACTACAGATGGCCCCATGGAAATCCCAGCCAGGATGCTGCTGGGCCAGGTGAGCCCTGCTGCCCCTGTTACCCTGTCAGAAGTCAAGGGGACGGGTGAAGGAGGAGATGTTTGGGAGAAGCTGTCCATGGAAAACCCGAATCTGCCCAGGGCTTGGAAAGAGAGAGCCAAAGCCCAGTTGACCAGATGGGAGAAGATCTTCTCCAAAGATGAGTTCGATGTGGGGTGTGCAAGGAGTGCCACCCATCGGATCCGCCTCCAAGAAGATAAGCCCTTCAGAGAGAGGGTCAGGCGGGTCCCACTAGCAGATCTTGAGGATCTAAGGGAACAACTTGCAGAACTCAAGAGGACTGGTGTGATCCGGAAGTCTAGAAGCCCCTATGCCTCCCCGATAGTGGTCGTCAGGAAGAAGAATGGGTCATTGAGGCTCTGTATAGACTACAGGACTCTCAACAGGAGAACCATACCCGACCAGTACACCACTCCGAGGATAGAGGACGCTTTACAGAGTTTGTCTGGAGCCAAGTGGTTCAGCGTTATGGATCTCAAGAGTGGATACTATCAGATCCCTATGCATCCAGAAGACAAGGAGAAGACAGCCTTCATAACCCCAGTGGGGTTCTTTGAGTTTGATCGAATGCCCCAGGGACTGTCTGGAGCTCCTGCTACCTTCCAACATCTCATGGAGAAGACTGTAGGAGACATGAACCTTATTGAAGTCCTTATATACCTGGACGATATCATTGTCTTTGGGAGAACCTTGGAGGAACACGAGGAGAGACTGGAAAAAGTCTTGAGGAGACTCAGTGAGGAGGGACTCAAGCTTTCGCCTGAGAAGTGTCGGTTCTACCAGTCTTCTGTGAACTATCTGGGGCACATAGTGTCTGAAGAAGAGGTGGCCACAGACCCTGAGAAATTGGAGGCAGTTACCTCCTGGCCACGACCCACCACAGTAACAGAACTCAGATCCTTCTTAGGGTTCTGCTCCTATTACAGGAGGTTTGTGGAAGGATTCGCCCGAATTGCTAGACCATTGAATGAACTGCTCAAGACTGAGGGAGAAGAGGACGACTCAGGGCCCAGGAAGCCGGGAGAGTCAGTCAGAGATCAGTGGAACCAGAAGTGTGAAGAGGCCTTCCAGGCATTGAAGAAGAGCCTAACCACTGCTCCAGTCTTGGCCTACGCAGACCCAACCAAACCCTATGAACTACACGTAGATGCTAGTCATGACGGTCTGGGAGGAGTACTTTACCAAGAACACAAAGGGCAACTACGGCCTGTTGCCTACGTGAGCAGGAGCCTGACCCCCTCTGAGAAAAACTACCCCACTCACAAGCTGGAGTTCCTGGTCCTTAAGTGGGTGGTAGTAGACAAGCTCAAAGACTACCTGTATGGGGCGGAGTTCACTGTGAAGACCGACAACAACCCCCTTACCTACCTTTTCACTACAGCAAAGCTGGACGCCACTGGACACAGGTGGCTGGCCGCATTGTCTGGATTCAATTTCAGCCTAAAGTACAGGCCAGGGATTGGGAATCGAGATGCAGACGCTCTGTCCAGGAGATCTCATGGTCCCACCCGTGACATGGGAGATTGGACTCAAGTGGCACCTGACGGGGTGCGGGCCCTTTGTCAAGGGGCTGAATTACAAGCCAGAGGGGGCTCAAGGGCGGAAGAGATAGGAGTTACCATGGTAGGAGTCCCCAAACAATACTGTGGAGTAACTCAACTGGAGGAAGACCATATGCCAAAGCTGTCCAAGAAGGAACTAAGATGTGACCAATTAGAAGACCCCATGGGGAAATTAATTCTGGAAGCTCTGGAGAATCAGGATCCAAACAGACTTCTGAGTCACTCCTCAAAGGAAGCTCGCCTGTTGAGGAAAGAGTGGGACAGGTTGCAGGTGCATCAGGGAGTGGTCTACCGAAGGGGCCCCTCTGATGACCTGGAAGACAAATGGCAATTGTTCCTTCCGGAAAAACACAGAGAGACTGTTCTGATTGCCCTACATGACAATCATGGCCACCTAGGGGCGGAAAGGACCTTTCAACTTGTCAGAAGTCGGTTCTATTGGCCCTGCATGAGGGCAGAAGTGGAAGAGTACTGCCATTCATGTGCACGCTGCATCCAGAGGAAGACTTTACCCCATCAAGCTGCCCCAATGGGCCATCTACAAAGTCAAGGCCCAATGGATCTGGTATGCATTGATTTCCTCTGCCTCGAACCCGACATAAGTGGATTAGGAAATGTTCTGGTGATAACAGATCATTTCACCCGGTATGCCCAAGCTTTCCCAACCAAAGACCAGAAGGCGTCCACAGTATCCAAGGTACTTATGGAGAAGTATTTTGTCCATTATGGGCTGCCCCAGCGACTTCATTCAGATCAAGGAAGGGACTTTGAGAGTCGACTGATCCGGAAACTCCTGGATTCGTTAGGAATCAAGAAAACTCGAACTACACCTTACCACCCACAGGGAGATGCTCAGCCGGAGAGGTTTAACCAAACCCTGCTCAACATGTTGGGGACTCTGGATAGTGAGAAGAAACAACATTGGAGCAAACACATAGCAGCTATAGTACACGCTTACAACTGCACCACCAGTGATGCTACAGGCTACTCCCCATATCGACTCATGTTTGGGAGAGAAGCGAGGTTGCCTGTGGACCTGGCCTTTGGCACTTCCTTAGACCATTCCTCAGCCACATCCCACAAAGGATATTTGGACAGGCTCAGACACAGCCTGAAAGTAGCTTATGAACAAGCTCAAGCGGCCTCAGATCAAAGGGGAGCCCGAAACAAAAGAAACTTCGACTTGAAGGTCCGGGTACAAGACCTGCAGCCCGGGGACCGAGTACTGCTACGCAATCTGGGGGTCCCTGGAAAACACAAACTTGCAGACAGATGGAGATCTGAACCCTATGTCATCTGTAGGAAGCTGCCGGGCCTACCTGTCTACAAGTTGAAGCCAGAAGGAAAGGTAGGACCACTGAAGACATGGCATCGAAACCACCTGCTCCCACTTGCTGAAGCGGTCAGGATACCTCCAGTGAGGGACTCCCCTGAACCAGTCTCTATTCTAGATACCCCCAGGCCAAACACTCGGTCCCAGACCTCTCGGGCTGAAGATGTAGAAGCTTCTGAACTCAGTGGAGATGAAGAAAGAGAACTTGACTGGCTGTGGCCTTCCCCAACTCAAGGAACTTCTGCTATAGATCTTCCAACTACTGAAGACACTATAGATGGACAACTGAATACAGAAGCCGCTGAATTCATCCCATCTAGTCCTTCATCGGATTACTGGGAAGATGCCTGTGATGTTTACCCTGAACGGGACCCTAGAGACTCTATGTATCCCTCGGCTCCTGAAGCAGATGTTACAGAGCCTGCCGTGTCGTCTGAACTTGTTACAGAAGAAGAGCCTGTGGCGCCAGAGCCAGAAACCCCAAGGGAACAAAGGGCTCACAGAGTCAAAAGGCCTCCCAGAAAGTTGACCTACCCACAAATGGGGAAGAGCTCAGAAGATTCTGTGGTCACTGCCAGGAGGAGTGTAGAGAATCCGGATCCCTCCACTGTTCATTTGGTAGAGGGCAACCCCCACTCACTCTCTGGCACAGTTAGGCAGGCCACTCAGGATAGTGTGACCTGTGGGCAAGGGAATCCAACCCCTCGGTTTTGGTGGGAATTCCCTATGCCAACCTCTTATGCAATGTTGTCTGGGGTTGTACGCAGTGTATGCTAGAATTTTCTTTGGGGACCAAAGAATTTAAGTGGGGGGAGTGTGTAGCGGGGCCCCCTTTAAGACTCCCAGGACTACCTTACCCAGAACCCCTTTCGGCAATGTTTCCACCCGAGAGACTCATGGGAGGGGTTATAAAAGGAGGAGGCGAGGCTGGGCTCGGCCTCTTTGGGACACGAGACTTCAGTGACTGATCCTCCTGTGCGGATGTGCCGGTGTGCAAGGCCTGAAGCCTGAGGCCTTGTGCAGCACCAAAGAGCCTTCCACCCCGCTGCGAGACTGGGTGGCATCTGACTTCGCTTGTCCACAGCTTTGATTGGATCGGGGACCCGATCGCTGGAGACACTGTGTGTGAGGACACAGTCGGTGGAAGTTCCCGGACTAGGATCGCGTCCGCATGGGTGAGCGAGCGTATGCTCAGACCATATACTGTTTATTGCTGATGTGCCTTTAGACTGCCGTGGCCCACAAGTTTATACCTGATACTCTCACTGGAGATCCATATCAGATTTGAACTCAGAGGTTCTTCAGTAAAGTGTTTGTTCTATCACAATCTTCCCACTGGATTACAAATGTTATTCTGTTATGTGCAACACCTTTAAAGACTTGCCGGTGAAGAAACCATCATCCCCTAGAGACTGAGTTTTAGGTATCTGAGCCAGGCCTGGCCAGTTAGTTAGTTAATTTAGTTGCTGCGCCACAGGGCGCCTAGTTAACGGTCGCCCACGTGGCGCACCTTTACTGTTTTATTAATATATAAGTGTGTTTATTGCTGCAGGCCTCTGCAACCTATTTCATGTAAACTGTTACCACTGTTAACCTTTTTTTACCACAATCTAAAGTAAATTAGATACCCCTTTCATTATTGCCTTGGTGTCTGAGTTTAATCATATAGCATAAGAATTATATGGTTGCCATAACTAACTGTGCCAGTAGGGGGTCGAGTAAATTGCCGGGGGTTGGCGGAGCTGTCTTCAGGGCCCAAACTAAATCTGCGGCTCTCTTAGTTGAAGGTATCGCTACATTGATATCACCTGATGGGAGATAGCACGTGTTGACACACTGTGTGCATCTTCAAAATTTGCCTTTTAAAATGTCCTAAAAATTTTAACATATAGTCGAAAAAAAATAAAAATGGTGGCATTTTGTTGATATTTAGATTCTCCCCAATACACCAATCATGTTCCTCTTTTTTTTTTTCAAGATCATTGAGTTTATTCCTTATGATGTCTATTTCCCGACGACACACCATGATGTCCTGGATTAGGATTTGTGCACTAGCACTTGTGAAATGAGGAGATTGTTCTTTCACAACCAGCACATTACCTAAAAAAATATTAAAAAGCATGTATTATAAATATACAGGCCTACATATGTAGCAATACCCCCGCAGGGGCCGCTGGTTTAAGATTGTGGGCCTGCCGTTACCTTACTGTTCACCACGTCCGTCTTAGGGGTCTTCCTTGAAGAGTTGTTCACAAATGTCTGCACCAAACACTTTGTCTCTTTTTCTCAAGGGTTTTATTAAAGAATTTCCAGATAGAGGGATGGAAGGTTAGGGGAGATTCAGGCACCTTGCTTTGCGGATCACGGGTACTTCTTAATCCAGAGGACAAACAGTCTCCACACTGGATATAGCAACCACCGGATAGGCCTCTCTCACTGACCTAGCAGCCGGTGCGAGCTCGCTCAAAAGTATCTGCCACAGACTTGTGTAATCACTCACTTTATAAAGTTCTGGAAACATAACTCACACAGTGCCAGGATCTTTCAGCCAGCCGGCAGCACTGTAAAGGTAGATTTTTATCCGGATGCGTCCTCCAATTGAGCCCTCAATTGTTTGGTCCCTTCCCGCAGGCAAGGCGACACAGGACCATCCCCGGATCAGTAGGCCCCAGAAACTCCTGGGCCGACTCTCAGTAACTGAGCCTCGGGTCTGCAGGCCCAGAGGCAGAAAAACTGCTAACACATCCCTGAGGCCAGGAGGGCCGTCAGGTCAGGATCGGAAGAACCTGAGAAAACGGTGTCTGCTCCTTAAATACCCTCCCCCAGAATGCACAGCAGGGAGACCAATCCCACTGAGCTGCTTCTGGGCAAGAGGTACCCAATACATCCAGCCTACTGCATTTCCAACCTTGACCTGTGGTGACAATGACACCTACAGTCAGGTGGAAAATGTGCAACTCAGCTGAACTGAAACAGAGACCAATAATTTGGCACAATTATTCTGAGCTAAACTACAGCTCAGACAACTAAATTTACACTAGCGCCTACCCAATAGGAGCAGGGCGCTACACATATATTACCTGAAGCTGTAGTGACTTACACTGACCTGTTGTGGTGACAATTTCAACCACTTCCTCCACCTCTCCTTCCTCCACATCCTCAGGTTGTGTCGTTCTGAGGTGTGGGGTTCCTGGTGTCCTCAAATATCCTGAGTCGCTTCTCCCCTATGAGAATGAAACAAAAGGTATACTTAGCACACAGATATTTGAGGGCAGAAATAGGAATGTGAAACATTGCTTGGAAGTGGGGTAAAATTGTCTGTTTTGGCAGAGTTCCAAGCTGAAGACATGATTTTTTCCCTTACCAAAGCTGGAATACTTACCTTTTTTGGACAAGTTTCACACATGGAGACACCCCAAGTATCCACTGGAGCACCTGTGTGGGAAACCCTAAAAAGTTTGTTCTGGTGTCCCACACTAGTGCTCCTGAAGCCTCGTACACATGCCCGAGATTGTCAGGAAAAAAACGTTGTTTTTCCTGACGAGAATCTTGACAAGAAACTTGTCCCGGCCGAGTGTACACACAGCATTCTTTTGAATGGCACGAACACGGTGACGTCATCGACTACGACGAGCGTGCGCTCGTCACATTCGATGCCGTCGCCGCCATCTTGCTACACCCTATGCCTATGCATGGGAAGCTACCGCGCATGCGTCAAAGTCATTTCAAGCATGCGCGGGTTTCCACGGCAACAGGTAAGTGTACACACGCTCGGGTTTCTCGTCGAGAAACAGGCCGACGAGATTCTCGACGAGAAAAAAGACCGCAGGTCGTCTTTTTTCTCGTCGGGAATCTGAGCAGTTTTCTTGACGAGAAAACTGAAACCCGCGTACACAAAACCGGTCGTGTGTGTAAACAGCTGCTGAGTGTCCTCTCTTTTACACTGAATCAAGGTTCCATTTCATTCTAGTTACAAACACATCTAGACAACAATGTACTAAACTTCTTTTAATACAAATAGGCATGACCAAATGTAGTTAACCTGTATCTGCCAAAAACATTGTATTTAGTGGGCGAACAAACTATGTTTATTACGACCGATTACTGTGCCCACAAACCTGAAAGTTTCCATTTTAAACTGTATAACAGTAAAGAAAAGCACATGGAGCAACATCCAAGTAATAATGATAATAGGAACACAGGACAAATACTTACTTTTTTGAAGAATTTTCTTGATCCTTCTGTACTGATCATGCTCCCTCAATTTCAGGTCTGACCAGCGTTTCCTCAAGTGCTCCTTGGATCGTCATACCCCAAAATTCCTGTGCAGACTTCTCACAACTTTAGACATGATCTTGGCCTTTCTCACATTAGGTTTGGTCTACGGTCAATGCTTCCCATCATAGTCAGTCCTCTTCAAGATGTCCACAATCTCCGCCATCTCTACAAAGGACATATTTGAGGCCTTATATCTCCTCCTGGATCCTGAGGTTTCTGGCTTCGGGCTTTCCTCCTCGTTACTGTAATTACGCACCTGCTGTGTCTCCGCCATGTTCCTCTCTCACTGCGCGCCGAAAGAGAAGGAGCGGGGAATATACTAGAAAAAACGCCAGGGGCGGGCGACGTATGCAGAGTTTCATGCATGCGCAGTGTATATAAAGCTAACACGCATGTGTCATACCTACGTTCTGTGTGCGGAGGAAGGAGGAACGGAAGCGCCGAACATCCTAACAAAGGTAAAATTTAAACTTGGGGCATCAGTGGCCTCTACTGCTTCTAGATTAAAGCCTATGTTGGGATACGATTATGAGAGTTTAGGCTGACATTAGTGTTTTTGTCTTGTGTTTTGTCTTTCAGCAAATATGAATCCGTTTAAGGAGCCAGAATTAATTTCCAGGTTCATAGACTGGTACAGGGAGCTTAACAATTTATGGGAGGTTAAAAACCCTTTATACTATAATAAACAAGCTAGGAAGGCAACGGTGGGGAAACTGATGAAATTTGTTAAGACGCAGGTCCCCAAGGCAGACATCGCGTTTGTGGAAAAGAAAATTGGTACCTTGAGGAACATGTATAAGAAGGAGCATAATAAGATCCAGAAATCCCTCAAATCAGGAGCAGCAGCAGCGGATGTTTATTTACCCAGTCTGTGGTACTACAACAGATTGCGGTTTCTGGACGACCAGATTGAAGACAGGTATAGTATTTTTGTTAACTAGATGTTCTTATTGATAACAAATTAATGATTTAAGAAAAAGTGTCTGACATATCAATAGACAGTAGTGGCCAAAAATGATTGGGACAAGAATGAAAAATGCTGGGGTCAGAATGATAGTCTTTTTTATTAACATTCAATTTGCAACAGTAATGAGCTGAAAATTGTGTGTGATTGATGAATAAAACACTAAAACTATGTCCCTTTTTTTATACACAGGAAGACCTCAGCCAGGATGAGGGTCTGGAAAGTGGCAGGCAGGGGACCGCGGCATGGTGGCTAGATCCAGATACATTGAATTCAGCCATAGTCCTGGAGGCGGCAGTGGTGGGATCGTTAGAGGCACTCAAATTGCTGGTCTATAGGGGACTTTGTGCCCCCTACCCCCTGACCCCCTCCATGTATACCACCATACGCGCATGGAGGGCAGGGTTGGCAGTGGAAAAGTACAGACCTAATGAAATCTCACCGAATGCTCCGATCTGGCTGAATCCTACTGCCCCTCATTTTTACAAAATGTCGGATCCATACGCATGGACCAAATATGGCATCAAACTTATATCTCATATAACGGAGAACAACGCTTTAATCCCCTTCTCTCGACTTTCACAGACTCATAATGTACCAAATCATTACGTCTTCCGGTACCTGCAATTGTCACATGCTTTTAATACCCAATTCCCGCATTCTTCCTGCATGGTGGTCCAGTCAGGGTTGGAGAAGACACTTCATTCCAGATGTGCTGAAAAACCAACATCTCATCTTTATGAACATCTGTTATTTGTGTCTCTCCCTCCCATGGATAAGCTCTGGTCTTGTTGGCAAAGAGATATCCCTACCCTGGACAAAGATGATTGGGATGATGTTTGGGATTTCCCTTTTAGCTCCCTGGTTTCATTGCGAGACAGACTTGTGCAGTTTAAAATAGTGCATAGAGCTTACTTTACACCTTATAGGCTTCATAAAATGAAACCCAAGCTCTCCGCAGAATGCTGGAGGTGTAGTGCCTCCCCGGGAGACTTTACACATATTTTCTGGGCTTGCCCTAAGACCCAGCAATATTGGACCGAGGTGCTAAATCTGATCGGTCTGGTCGCCACGATCACAGTACCAATGACAATGGAGGTGTGCCTCTTGGGCCTGATATAAACACTGGTGCCGACTGTTGCAAAGAGAACTTTGATTAGGTTATTACTCTTTTATGCTCGGAAAAATATAGCTATGCACTGGAAGAAACCCTCAGTGCCTTCTCTGGCTCAATGGAAGCGTCTCGTAAACGAGAGTCTTCCCCTGTATAAAGATACATATGTAAATAGAGGTTGCCCCTTGAAATATGATAAAATCTGGCATATATGGCTAGCGGAACCCACTACGGCTTGATTGTCAGGTGAAGGGGTTACGGATTACATTTTTATGTGTCAGCTTTTAGGTACTTTGCCAAAACGGGGAAATGGAGGATTGGGTGCCTGATGACTGAATAGTTGGTTCCGATGATTGAGGAGACGTCTGACATACTGGATATCATGCTGTGTCCCGAGTATGCATATCTTTAGTCATGAATTGTTCATTTTACATGCCAATCATACGGATATTTGTTAAGTACTAACTGATATGTTGTTTATGAAGAAAACAAAAACTCATGCGCACGAGTGGAATACCAGACAGTCTGTAAGTCAAAATGGTAAATATTCTCTTTACACATATATATATATATGTAGCGGACCCCCCAAATTTGGGGTCGCTATGCTTTAAATTTAAGGGTAGCCTGAGCAATAGTTTGGCTCAGGTTCTCTAATTCTGTTAGTTTGGACTCTGCTCTGCTGTGGTGTTGCCTGGCGTGTAGTTCTCATTGACCTGTAGGTGGCGCTGTTGCCTAGGTCTCGGGTTGAACCGCAGGTGGCGTTGCAGGATTGGGTGTTCTCTCTCGGCTTGCCGTGCGGTGGGCGGGTTTTGCCTGCTGTGCATGCCGGGAGAGGGTACATAAAGGGCAGACGACATGATCTGGGGTGGTGTGCCGGGGGTATTCCAAGGAGGACCCCTGGTGGCGAAGTCAATCCCTTTGGCATTGCTGGCTGGGGGGGTGCGTGAACTGGTCAAGGAGTCTCGGGCACCTTTAGCCCGAGGCTATAGAGTTCCAGGTAGGCCCAGTACCTTCAACTGGGTCTACAACCAACCACTGGAGTCCCAGGGAGCCCGAGTGAGGGTGGCCGGCTCTGAAATAGAGGAAACCGGTTGAGGACCTGTCCGGAGGACCGGTGAAGGAAGTCACTGTCTCAGGAAGGCCTGGTTGCCTATCAGAGGGAAGGATTCGTGAGTTGCAAGATAGCTCCTGTAGTGTGCCCCATTGGCACCTATGGTCTCTAATAATCTACAGGGGTTTCAAAGTTCTAATTCAGGAATTAAAGGATTCAGTGGCAGAGGATCTCCTGAACTTGTCCGTGAAGGGGACGAAATCAAAGTAACCGTTCATGCTTCATTCCGGCTGCTAGAACCGTGAGAGGGGACTATCCGGGTGAGCAAAGCCCACTCAGGCTTGAGTGGCAAAGTGTAGCGATAGGTGTTGTGTGTCTGAATCTACCTCCCTATCCAACTTATTTCTCTCTTCAACCTCCCCTGTTGTTATCAAGCAAAGGAAAAATAAACTCTTTTGTTGGAGTTGACACTGTCTGGACATTGGCCTTTTTAAGCAGGAAAGATAGACTCTTCCCTACACTCTAGGGACGAGAACCAGTGGAAGGGGTAACTCGCCTCAGGACCCAAAAATTACAAGAACACCGCTCAACCTCTTATACCAGGAGGATACGGGCATGTGGCATGGTGTGCCTTAAACCTGCGAGTGAAGGTAAGCAGGAAAAAAGGGTCTGTGTGCTACACGTGAGGGCTCGAGTCCGGGATATTTTTTTTTGCAGCTACCTCTGGAAGTTGGACTGTTTTCCTGTGTGTGTGGTTCTGTGAAAGTCGGCCATTGTGTTTTTGGGGAAGACTGAACTGCGTAACTTGTGAGAGAAATGGAGGTAAAGGCCTGCACTGGACTTTTCTAACTGCGTAGTTCGTGGGCATGCCTCAAATATAGAAAAGTCCGCGAGCTACGTGCAGCAAGAGAAAAGGGGGAGGAGCCCCCACCAATTGTGAGTTGCACGTGGTGTAACTGGCGCCAAGGGCCAGAACGAGCTGGATTAGTGAGAGAGAAGTAAGATGGCCGCTGCTCCATGGACTTCTGTTGCATCAGGACCCCGGATGTTTCAAACCACCTCAACCATGGGCATTGCTCCCCTCACTGCCCCCCTGATGGACACAGGGATCCGGCTAAAGTCTAGGGCCATTTTGCTTTGTATGCTGAGATGCGGAGGCCCTGGGCATGCTCTGCCCCAGATGCCAGGGACTGGCGGTGCAGTTACAGCCTTTTGGAAGGTGTGCATCCTGTGGAGTGTTTCTCTTCGAGGTGGACCAGCCCACCGAGAAACCCCGGGTCTACCGGGTCAACTACCTTACGGGTACCGTCACTTCGGAGGAGGAAACCCGTACTCCCACAGTTGAGCCCATGCTCACCACGTTGGCTATCACGGATGTGACCAATGGAGATGACTCAGCTGCTGCCGAGCCATCGGCGGATACCGGAGCAGATGCTGCCTCCGCCACAACTGAGACCTCCATTCCGCCCGCCAAGCGAAAGGTGGGCTATGTTAAGGCCTCCCGCGGATGCGGTCGAAGCCTGCCCCAGCGCCTGCCTGGACCGGATCCTCAAGCCGGAGGAACCTCCAGGAGATCCACGTCAGGGGACGGTAAGGAGGCTAAAAAAACTGTAGTAGCAAGTTTCCTGGGGAAAGGAAGAAGCTCATTTCACCTAAAGGGGAAAGTGAGGCTAAAGCCAAAGACCAGGAACTGTTGCCGAACCAGTGTATGGTTACTACCCTTGCGTGTCGTTATAGGGAACTAACCACAAAAGGTCCCGACCGAGTCACAGCACGAGTGAGGGCCCTGGGTAATGCTAAATGGACATTGACAGCCAAGAAAGAGACCTTTTGCAGATCTGTCAGATCACCTGACTCGTGTGTGTTACCTGGGAGGGGAGACCTGAGATCTTTGCCAAAACTTGCTAGGTTGCAGAAAGCTATGCTGCACCGTGTGAGACAAAACTATGGGTTTGAGTTCCCGTACGTTCCGCTTAATATGATGAAAGAGCTTGAGGAAGTAAGGGATTCTTGGTATGACGACACTCTAAAGGATTACTTAGATACTCCTGAGGCCCGCCGAGGAAAATATAACTTTGACCCAAGAGAGGAATTCTTCATGCTCCGCAGGAATTGGAGTTATTGTCGGCACATCCATGCTGATCGGGTGGTCATTTGTGCGGAATGGGGAGCAGATATGGAGTATTCAGTTACCACCAAGGATGCGAGTGGAGGATTGTTAGTTCTCCCGGATCCTCAGTACTACTTGTGAAATGGAACTTGTGTGCTGTTTATTATTCAGTTTCTAATGAATGGCCTGCCCTGAACTCACTCATGACTTTGCCCTCTGCTGCAGGGGAATCTACTTAACTGAGGAATTGGGGAGCTGTTGTATTTTTTTTCTCTCTCTCCTCAGCTCCGCAAAGGGAAGCAATATTTTTTTTCTCTTCTCTCTTTGAACAATGGGGTAGGTTAGTCAGGGCCAAAATGAGAAACTGTCGTGGTCAAAACGAAGATTTCTCATGAAATAAATTAATGCCCATGCGCAGCATTGGAGTGTATTGACTTAAGTTGCCACTAGGTGGTGGTGTTTTGCAGAATATTCAGTGAGGCTAGGCTTAGCAATGCAAAAAAAAAATAATAATAATAATATATATCCGAGGATAATCATCTCTTTTCGGAGAGATGGTTTTCTTCTGCATATCTTAAGTGTAGGATGGTTTAATGTGTATTGTGTGTTTTTTTCTTTCTCTCCCTCTGCAGGTGATCTGCTGTCAACTCTACCGGAGAATATGTTAGGAGGGGTGGGATTGTAATTGGTGATATTGTATGTTTTATATAAACTGTTAGACATGTGCACACTGAAATATTTTGTTTTTCGGTTTTTCGTTAGAAATTGCATTCGTCCGAAAATCTGAATTAATTAAGGTCGAATCTGTCATTTAAGGCTTATGGTGTCTGTCAAATGTTCAAAGAAGATTCGACGGAGCAGCGAAACTGTACGACGCTGCAATCATACATTTCCGGTCGAATGTTCCGCCCACAAGCTATAGAAGAATTCTAATGTTGTATGACTAGTAATAATTATATTTATTAATTACTATTACTAGTCAACCAACATTAGAATTCTTCTATAGCCTATGGGCGGATGCATTTGACCGGAAATGTACGATTGCAGCGTCGTACAGTTTAGCTGCACCGTCGAATCTTCTAACTTTCGACAGACACCATAAGCCTTCAATGACAGATTCGACGTTTGTATGTTTTTCAATGCTTTGTCGAATCTTCGTCGTTCATGTTGAATTGTCAAGTTAGTTCTAGCTATTTTACTGCTCCTCCTCTTTGGTTACAAACAGACAATAACATTCATCATCATCATTATTTTTATTTTACTTCCCCCACCCAAATCCAGCAGCGATCTTTTCTCTCTATGTCGAATCTTTTCTCTCTATAATGTCGAGTCTTTTCTCTCTATGTCAAATCTTTTCTCTCTATGTAGAATAATCTTGGACTAATAGAGTTAAAGCGGAGGTCCACCCTGAAACAAACTTTACATTATAAATCCTAAAAAAAAAAAAAATTTATAGAATTTTTTTTTTTTTTTTATACTCACCCTTAATGCCTGTTGCTATGCGGAAGTCCCCTAATCTGCCTCTAATGTTCCTCTTCTCATCCGCGGTGGGCCTCCTTCCGCTTCCTCTTCTTGTGAATGGGGCGCGCTGCCTTCTGGGAACTGTGTGTATCCCAGGAGGCAAGCCGCCCATTCACAAAGCGCCGTGCGAGTAGGAAACTGGCACTGAAGCCTTACGGCTTCACTGCCTGTTTCCCTTACTCAGGATGGAGGAGCCAAGACCTGCCAGCAGCGATCGATCACCGTGGCGGGACCGACATCGCGGGCGAGTAGGACAGGTAAGTGTCCTTATTAAAAGTCAGCAGCTACACTGTTAGTAGCTGCTGACTTTTTTTTTTTTTCTGCACCTCCGCTTTAAGGTTAGGCACATTCGACCACAGGTTCGATAGACACAGATTGTTATTGTCAGCGTCACGTCGAATCTCCTATCTATATCGAACTGTTGTCGCAATGAAAACGAAAATAAAGCATTTGTTTATGTCGGATCTTTCGGTTTTCGGATTCTGTGCTTTAGTTTTCGTTTGTTAAAACGATAACAAAAATACAGAAATTCGGACGAAAATGCATTCGGACGAAAACTAATGCACATGTCTATAAACTGTGTTGCATATTTTTACATGCTCTTTTTTTCTTCTCCCTCTGCTATTCAAAGAAATCTTTGTTCAGGCACCAGTTCAACTAAAATCTAAATGCTGTATATAGTTGGAAAAGACTGGAACCCACTCAGGATTGAGGGGTCTTTCTGATCTCTTCCAGCCACTGGGGACAGTGGCTTTTCCAGGGAGGGGTATGTGTAGCGAACCCCCCAAATTTGGGGTCGATATGCTTTAAATTTAATGGTAGCTTGAGCAATAGTTTGGCTCAGGTTCTCTAATTCTGTTAGTTTGGACTCTGCTCTGCTGTGGTGTTGGAAAAAGACTGGAGATGCTGAGACGAGAGGTCCCAACAGAAAATTTATAGGTGAATCACCACAAAAAACCATCAGCTAAATGCAAAAAACATTACCGTGCATGGAAGATTAAATCATTGGACTTTCCATGCAACAAGCTCATGCACCAAACTTGCCAACTGTTAGCATCCGTTTAACATATCTGCTGGTACTAAGTGTTTCAGATCACTCACTATGGGAATTTACTAGTATCTATCGTAGTCAGAGCCACTCAGATGTGTATCTATTCAGTATTCATTGCTAGTTTGGTGACCCAATTATCACTGTCACACCTCTAGACTTAATTATGTCCGGACTATAGGGGATAGATTTATTTCAGTTGTAAGGGTGGGGTGGATTCTAGATCCAACTCAGATTTTTTATACACACAACATTGTACTGTGCAATACCATGTATGTTTTTACAGTTTCATATGGCCTGGAGGAACCTCTCTTCCTTTGTGGACTTTGATACTTTTGCATTCCATAATAAAGTTTTTTGCATTTAGCTGATGTTTTTTTGTGGTGATTCACCTATAAATTTTCTGTTGGGACCTCTCGTCTCAAAATCTCCAGCCTTTTTCTATTAGTTATTTTGTTTAACAGGAGGATCCCGTCCCTCCTGACGAATCAACCCATCAGCACACTTGCTATTCTCCCCAGCTGGATTCAGGCATTTTACAGTTTTTTGGTCTGCTGTGGTGTTGCCTGGAGTGTAGTTCCCCTTGACCTGCTGTGCATGCCGGGAGAGGGTACATAAAGGGCAGACGACATGATCTGGGGTGGTGTGCCCGGGGGATTCCAAGGAGGACCCCTGGTGGTGAAGTCGCGCCCTTTGGCCTTGCTGGCTGGGGGGTGCGTGAACTGGTCGAGGAGTCTCGGGCACCTTTAGCCCGAGGCTATAGAGTTCCAGGTAGGCCCAGTACCTTCAACTGGGTCTACAACCAACCACTGGAGTCCCAGGGAGCCCGAGTGAGGGTGGCCGGCTCTGAAATAGAGGAAACCGGGGGAGGACCTGTCCAGAGGACCGGTGAAGGAAGTCACTGTCTCAGGAAGGCCTGGTTGCCTATCAGAGGGAAGGATTCGTGAGTTGCAAGATAGCTCCTGTAGTTGCCCCATTGGCACCTATGGTCTCTAATATAGGGTGACCAGACATCCCCGGTTTCAGGGGACAGTCCCCGGATTGAGGACACTGTCCCCGGACCAAGTCTGTCCCCGGTTTCGTCCCCGGATTGGATTTGAACAGGGGCTGGGGGAATTTCAAAGACAGTCAGTGCAGAATAAAAAAAAAACAATCTGAATTACACACCCCCACTCCGCTGCTCCTACTAGCTTAGGGGGGTGTATTTTATTTCATTATCTGTGCCCCTTTCTGAGGATCATTTGCTGTTCGGAGCGGAGGGAATATTTCTTCAGTTTCGGGTGCATGCCCATTCAGCTCCGCTCGCATGTTCTTCTGCCTTGGCTCAAGTCCCGGCCAGCCTGCTTATCTCAATGCCTTCCCTGGCGGAGTGATCTTCCTCCGCTCCCCACCCAGTAGTAGCCGGGGCCCGGAGAGTAAGACTTGACAGGCTGTGAGGCGGGCGGTGGTGGCGATGGGCAAGAGAGTAGCTGATTGCCGCCAATACTAGTAAAAAAAAAAAATATGTCCCCGGATTTCATTTAAAAAATCTGGTCACCTTACTCTAATAATCTACAGGGGTTTCAAATTTCTAATTCAGGAATTAAAGGATTCAGTGGCAGAGGATCTCCTGAACTTGTCCGTGAAGGGGACGAAATCAAAGTAACCGTTCGTGCTTCATTCCGGCTGCTAGAACCGTGAGAGGGGACTATCCGGGTGAGCAAAGCCCACTCAGGCTTGAGTGGCAAAGTGTAGCGATAGGTGTTGTGTGCCTGAATCTACCTCCCTATCCAACTTCTTTCTCTCTTCAACCTCCCTGTTGTTATCAAGCAAAGGAAAAATAAACTCTTTTGTTGGAGTTGACACTGTCTGGACATTTGCCTTTTTGGAAGGGGGTAACTCGCCGCAGGACCCAAAAATTACAAGAACACCGCTCAACCTCTTATATCAGGAGGATACGGGCATGTGGCATGGTGTGCCTTAAACCTGCGAGTGAAGATAAGCAGGAAAAAAGGGTCTGTGTGCTACATACTGTATATCTGTGAATTAGGCCATGTCATTTGCTAGCTTCAGTTGACTAGTGGCTCCATCCTCCTCCCCTCCCATCCCCCCCTTTCTCGATAAGTGCCCTATTGCTACCACCCTGTGGGCGGCCACATTGGACTTGGGCCGCCCACAGAGGTGGGAGGGCCTCACGGGCTCCTCTGGGAGTTTCCTGTTCATTTGTTAAGTGATGCACATATGTGTATATATATATCAGGACATCTGAGAGAGAAAACACTGCTGGGCTCTGCGGAAGAAGACTCGTCTTCGAAACGCATAAGCCGGCAGTGACCCCGTCAATCCCTCTGCGATTCTTTGGAGTGGGTTCGGTTCGGACGCATTGCTGCGATTTTGTGGAATCTTTTATTGTGAGATACTCATGTATGTTTGTAAGTAATTTTCTTTCATCTATTTTTAAAAAATTCCACCCAAGGATAATGCACTAGGCTGGTGCACCTTTCTTTTTTCTCTTTGTCATTTATGTTGTTTATGTCCCTGTTGTTTTTCTCTTTTTTTGTTTTGTTGTTCAAAAATGCAATAAAAAATATTTATAAAAAAAAAAAGTGGCAGGCAGGAGGTGGCAGGGGGAAGTGGCAGCCAGGAGGTGGCCGGGCCCATTGGCTTGACCCAATCCCAGGTGCCTCCCCTCTGCCTTACAACAAAAAGGCCCAGGAAGGGGAGGAACGTGGATGAGGCAGCACTGGGCCTCATTAGGGAGGCTACTGAGGCCCTCAGAACCCCCCCCCCCAACGCTGAAGAGGCCTATGGCTGCTATATAGCTAGTAGATTACTGAAAATGGAGGAGGGCCATTGCCTCATCGGTGAGGGAATGTTTTTTGATGCCCTTCAGAAGAGGTTGAGGGGCCAGCTGACTGACAACATTCCACATTTGTGAGCTCGTCCATCCTCCTACTGCCACAAGTCCACCTCTAGAGCCACAGCCTCCAAGGAAGTGTGCAGCGAAGGCTGCAGAGAAGGCTGCAGAGAAGGGTGCAGGGAAGGCTGCAAGAAAGACAAGAAAGTGATGACCTGGCTTCAGTCCGGTCTGACAGAAGACGCAGGCTGTTGTAGTAACACAGACTGGGGACATATATGTCATCTGCTGCTATTCCTGATCTCTGGGAGTTCTGGACCAGATTGTGCTCCCTATTATATGGACTTCTCAGGCTACCAATTTTCTTTTCCACAGAGTTGATGTCTGCCCTGGGGTCCAAAGGCAGCACAAATTCCAGCAGTTTCTCCATCGTTGCCTTCCTCTTTATTTTGTTACCCAGAATAAATGGATATTTTTTTCTGAAAATACTTGCCTATGTGTTTTTCTTCAAATAGGACAGTTTGATTGTGAGTAGGCAGGTACATTTCAAAAATACAATTTTAAATTAACAAGCGACACCAACCAACCTCCTTGAGGTTAAAAAATACAAGATAATAATGTTATAGTGGTAACTTGACACACAAAAAAATATATATGGAGATCACTAGAAAATAATTAAAAAATAATCAAAAAAACAGGAGATCTTGATTAAAAAATAATTAAAAAATAGATGACTATAAAAAATAATTCTAAACATTATTATGGAGATCTGGCTTTAAAAAATAAAAAGATTATTCATGAGATCACGAGAAATAATAAAGAAATAAGTTTGTCAGAACTCTGTGTGAATATCAGCAGCAAAACAACTTAACTATTCTAGCATTATAAAGAACAAAAGAATGTGCTATATTAAAAGATCCCAGAATTTGCAGCGTGACGAATGTGCTATCTCCATTACGAACCCTAGTTTTACCAGACCGAGCACTCCCGTCTCATACTTGCTTCAGAGCATGCGTGGTTTTTGGTGCGTCGGAAAAGCATACAGACAAACTGATTTTCCAATAGGAATTTTTTCCGTTGGAAAAATTGAGAACCTGCTCTCAAACTTTTGCTGGCGGAAATTCCGCCAGCAAAAGTCTGATGGAGCATACACACAGTCAGAATTTCCGATGAAAAGCTCACATCAGACTTTTGCTGTCGGAATTTCCGTTTGCGTGTACGTGGCATTAGTGTTGCAGCTAGGCTGTAGACAGCCTGAGATTTGTTATTGTTATCTGGGTTTGTTCAGTTTTTCTCAATTCCATGGACATTGTTTGCTTCTGCCTGCTTCTGGGAAGTGTCCTCCAAAAGACAGAGTGAGAAGATACAATGGGGTTGATTTACTAAAGGCAAATCCACTCTGCACTACAAGTGCACTGCAAGTGCACTTGAAAGTGCAGTCGCTGTAGATCTGAGGGGAACATGCAAGGAAAATAAAAAAACAGCATTTTTTTGCACATGATTGGATGATAAAATCAGCAGAGCTTCCCCTCATTTCAGATCTTCCCCTCAGATTTACAGCGACTGCACTTCCAAGTGCACTTGTAGTGCAGAGTGGATTTGCCTTTAGTAAATCAACCCCTGTGTGTGATTGATGACCAAAAAAACAAAACAAATTATGTCCCAATTTAATACACAGGAAAGTGTGAGTCAGGAGGAGCCCGTGCCCAGCAGCCACACGGAGTGCCGGTTCCCTCCCCTATGCCCTCCTGCTAAAAGGGCCAGGAAGAGCAGGAACCTGGACGAGGCCACAGCTGCCTTCCTCAGCCACACAACTGCCATCAGTACGGCCCCAAATGCAGCTGAGGCATTTGGCTGTCTGACAGCTAATAAGTTAAGAGATATGTATGAGGAGCAAAGGAGTATGTGCAAGGAATTAATCCTGCAGCTCCTCAACAAGGGGAGGAGGGGACAAATTTCCTCCAAAACACATATCTGTGATTTGGATGCCCCACCTCCACCACCTCCACAGCAGCAGCCCCACTTACCACAGCAGCATAACGGACAGTGGCAAATCCAGCCCCAAGACCCCCAACAAGCCCACTGGCCTGGGGATTTTCAGCCCTACAATTTAACATTTTCTTTTTGTTTATTTTTTTCATTATGATTTTAGTTGTTATACTTTATTTCTTTTTGTGTGCACTTTTTGTTTCATTTTGATTTGGATTGTAGATAACATGTCTAATTTATGTTATTTTGCTTATTTAAGAATGCACAAGAAAAAAAATTGCCTCAGCCGATGTGGAATGAAGTGTTGACAGCGATGACCCTCTTCGGTCTGGTCTGTCAAAAATCGCAGGCTGTTGCAAGACCACAGCCTGGGGACATACCGGTCATCTACTGCTGCTAACGATCTCTCGGAGTCCAGGACCGTATTGTGCTCCCTATTAAATGTACTCCTCAGGTTCCCAATTTTGCTCTTCACATAATTGAGGTCTGCCCTGGGGTACAGAGGCTTCACCAATTCCAAAAGTGTCTCCATTGCTGCCTTCCTCTTGATTCTTATATGACCTTCTTGTGCTCCCTATTAAATAAATAAATAAAAAATTTGAAAAATACTTGGCTATGTATTTTACTTCAAATGACAGTTTGGAAAAGGCAGGTATATTTCAAAAATACAATTGTAGCAAGGTCATATATTTCAAGCTATTTTAAACCTAGCCCCCCCCCCCCCGGGTGCTCATGTTACATGATATTAATATAGTTTGTTTAGTTTAGTGATGTCAAGAACAAGGCATGGTGGGCATTGTAGTGCAAGAGACAGGGACTCTATTGCCGTGGGTTGGATAAAGACTACAATACCCACAATGCCACTGTGCTACGTGAAGACGGTGAGCCACCGCACAGCCTGTTGGGATAACTGATTTAAGGGATAGGCGGGGCCTTAGCTCGCTCTTGGGACGCCATCTTCAACAGGCAAGAGGCCTGCTGCGAGCGTGCCTAGGCCGGAGAAGCCTGGGCCTAAAGTTACTGAGTAAGAGGATCGCCTGGCGAGGGATCCTTGCGGACAGCCTTGCTGATCGAGCCAGAGAGGGATCGGTCTACACTCCACAGTATCCAGAGTCACCTATCCACGGGCACCTTGTGAACGGCTGCGTGGAGGACCAAGGACCACGTGTTACCGAGAGACTGGAAACAAAGAGACTTTCCAGACGGAGTGTACCGGCGAGGTGAGGCGAGGTCTCATCTGGTGAGAAGGCCCTTGCCTATTGACATAGTTAACTGGGCCGCAGGAAGGTGGTTTCCAAAGTTCCATGTATACTTGTTGACATCTGCAGTGTCGCCAGTAGGGATACATTACACCTGAGAGTGATACAACGGCTGGAGGGAATTAGTGGTTATTCTACCAACACATCATATACAACCAGTTGATGCCATTTCTTTTCACCCTGTTATCGGATTACAAATAGATAAGTGCACCAACGAAGCTAGCGGAAGACTAACTAACATTTAAAGGAACAGTCATCAGCCTACGTTGTTGCAGAAGTTTCCACAACAGGACACCCATAACTTGAACTGCCCACAAGGGGGAGCCCTATAGTTGGGAACCTATGTGTTTAGTCTAACGTTTTATTGTATTGCACTGTTGTTTTGCTGTTTGGGTGAATTGTGTGTGTGACTTGGTGGGGAGGTGTCCCAGTGCTGTTATCCTTGCATTGGGAGATTCCTCCACCCTGCGCTCACCCATATCTGACCCCGGGTTATGTTATGTGGGTCTAGTAAAAGAGAGATTCTCTGCCAGTGGGGTTGCATGGATTATTGCAGGGAACTGTGGGTAGTCAATCTTGCCTGTATAATCTTTGTTTATTCTTTTTCCAAGTAAACACATTACCACTGGTTAAGCTACATCTTGTGTGGGACTCTGTCTATTCCAGCTGTGAGTCAGGTGACCAACACCAAGGTAACAATATTTATATATATATAAATATTGTTGTGTGGTATTATTGTGGTCTCCTACTACCATCGGGGTCCACAATCATCTTATTGTCCAGTTGTGCCAAGGAGGGGATCGAGCCAAACTTAAGGGGTTGACAGGCAGAGTGCAGGCCCAAATCTAAACCAGCAGCTCCTACAGGGGTAGTGCTACACAATGTAAAATTAACAAGGGATACCAACATATCTTTGATCTTAAAAACTACGGGATAATGGTGTTGTGGTAACTTGACCCCTAAAAAAAGAAAAAAATATATATTATTCTTGATATCACTAGAAAAAAAAAGCCTTTTTAAATACATTTGGCAGAACTCTGTCAGTATCACCAGCAAAGCAGCTTCATTATTATCCCATTATAAAGAAGAAGAGAATGTGCGCTGCATTTTTGAGATTTCATAATTTGCTGCGTCACGAATGTGATATCTCCATTACGAACGCTAGTTTTACAAGACCGACCGCTTCCGGCTCGTCCTTGCTTCTGACAATGCGTGTTTGTACTTTGGACTTTTGTCCGATGGACTTATGTGCACACGCTCGGAGAATCCGACAACAGACCGTTGTTCGCGGAAAATTTTAAAGCCTGCCATCCAACATTTGTCTGCGGAAAATCTGACAATTGTCCGATGGAGCATACAAACGGTCAGATTTTCCGCTAACAGCATGTCATCACACAATTCCCCTCGGAAAATCCGATCGTGTGTACGAGGCTTAAGACTTTGTTTTCATCTTTTCTGAGCCATACAACCTTTGATCGAATCATGTGAAGAAACCTCCAGTACTTGTTAATCTCTCAGTGCGGCTTCACACTCCCCCTTGTGGGCTCACTCACCAAAACTCTGCAACCTCATAATTTAAAGGCTAAGTTCACCTTTTTCATTCTAAAATCCAGCTCCCCTATGTACCAATATACTATTATGCCTTGTACACACGGCAGGACTTTCCAAAAAAAAAAGTCAGACAGGCATTTTTTCTCTCAAAGTCCGGCCGTGTGTAGCCTCCATCTGACTTTTTTTGTCGGAAGTCCGACGGACCTTAGAAAGAGAACTTGTTCTCTTTCTTTCCATCGGACTTCCGACAGATTCATGGCGTACTTTTGCATGGTCAAAAGTCAGACCGTGTGTACAAGGCATTAGTGTACCTCAGTTGCAGAAAAATAAAAGCTGCCTTTTATTTTAGAACAAGGCCTTACCTTAGCCCCTGCTGTTTTCCATAAAAAGCTTCATGACTTCCTAGTATGTCGATTTGGGACATGAGAGCCAGTAAGACAGAAGAAGCAGTTTGATCAGCTGACCTCATTACCACACACATCTTGTACCCATCAACTAGATGTGCATGGCATCCCCCTACATGTGCGTTTGCCTGGGTTGTCAATGTAAGCTGCCACAGCTGCTATGTTCTACAGTCTATTATTTAATGTAGGTAGGGACACTTACATTTAGAACAATGTAACAGCACTTTATCAAATGATCAAATGGCAACAGTAGGGTCTCCTGACACGTTTCACATCCAAATGCATCGTCTGGTATCACCACCTGGCCCTAACCGGGCACTACCTGCAAGTGTCATCACCATCTGGATACAAGAGACACTTCTCCCTACCTTCTGTATTTGATTGAAGTTTGAGGTTCCTGTTTGAATCGCAGCTGGAGATTCGCTGTTCACAGCGGCTTACCCATGTCTGGTTGACCCTCTGAACGTATGTTTTTGGGGTCCACTCTCTCTGGTAAGCCTTTTCTACTATCGATTGGTGGTGGTCATTTTAAGTGCACTCGCTTCACGTCAAGTTCATTTAGGAGCACCATTATTTTGATTCTCACCAGCATCTATCAATTTTGTTTTTATTAATGAACTCAGTATTTTCTGGTGACTTTTACGTTACACAACTCATATCACTGAGGACTATTTGAATATTTTCATTTATTCATTTATCACTTCTTGAATGTTACGTTGTTTATTTTGACAGTTTATCACTGTTACATACTGCACTTCATTCCAGTGCAGTTCTCATTTAGTTTAGCGCTACACTTTTTTGTCTTGTTCGTATTCCACCATTTTTCAATTGGTTGTGTGAGCTGCTATACAATCAGGCAGCGCAGAATTTTTTGTTTTTGTTTTCATCTTCTAATTCTCATATATTGGCCCTTTGGAATTGCAGTTAGCCACTTAGGATGGTGGCAACTATGTGTGGGCACGTAACCGTTTCTGTCAGTGTCCTTGAAGAAGGTGTTAGTGGTAATTCTATTTTTTTATTTTTGTTAGTACAAGATCAAGGTAGTTAACCGTTTCCCTATTCCATGTGGCTGTAATTTTCAAACCATATCTATTTATGTTCATGGAAATCAAAAATGATTCTAAACACTTCTGGGAACCATTCCTGTAATAGTACAACATCATCTATATACCTTTTATAGAATTTTAAGCCTTTCCACGAGCCCCGAGCGTGGCAAACCTAGTACTAAATAAATGGGAACAGGAGAGCATTTATGGTAAAGAATGGAAAGGCTTAAAATTCTATAAAAGGTATATAGATGATGTTTAAAGATTGCACATTGCACTTTTTAGGGGAGCAGCTTTCTTTTATTTTATTTACTTTTTATCGTCACTCCATAGCGCGTTCTTTTTTTGTCTACACATTTAGGAATTTATATTTAATAAAATAATTGCATTTCCATGTTCTGTGTACTGTGGGAGATCAGATATAGTGAATGCAGGGTCCTGGGTTTAGTAACACTTTAATTGAAGAAAAGTTAGAAGCAACCGTGTGCCGCTGCACCAGATTTTGTACTCTCCAGTTTTAGTACATCAACCACTGTAAACCCAACATTTCATATTCCTGATATATGCCTGCCCTAAGCTTTCCTATCAAAAACGGACCACACTAGGCATGAGAGCACAGCTTCTCACTTTCCCTTATAGCCAGCCAAGCACACTCCTTTATTTCCAGAAATAAAAAACAAAGACAACATACCATTGTATACAAATATACAATGTCAAACACACATCTAATTTTTTTAAATATATATCTTAGCTCTATATCATTTTTTTCTATCCTTAATACATTTAGATAAGCCAGAATAGATTATTTCTTATTTTATCCTTCTCTCTTTAATATCTCTATATTATCTTATCTTATATTCTCTTGTCTTATCCATCAATCTTTTATATAAATTATTTTTTCATCTTATCTTTAAATCAAATTTATTTTCTTCTACTTACTTTTAGCTTTATTAATTTTTTTATTTAACTTACCGCTAGCTATAGGGTCAAAACAGCAAAAAGACATACATGTAAAAGAAGCAGCACTACATTTACAGTGCCTTGCAAAAGTATTCACCCCCCTTGGCTTTTTTCTTATTTTGTTACATTACAGCCTTTAGTTGAATGTTTTTTTAATCTGAATTTTATGCGATGGATCAGAGCACAATAGTCTAAGTTGGTGAAGTAAAATTAGAAAAATATATACATAAAACAATTTTTCAGAAATAAAAAACTGATAATTGGCATGTGCGTATGTATTCACCCCCTTTGTTATGAAGACCATAAAAAGCTCTGGTGGAACTAATTACCTTCAGAAGTCACATAATTAGTGAAATGGTGTCCACCTGGGTGCAATCTAAGTGTCGCATGATCTGTCATTACATATACACACCTTTTTGAAAAGCCCCAGAGGCTGCAACACCTAAGCAAGAGGCATCACTAACCAAACACTGCCATGAAGACCAAGGAACTCTCAAAACAAGTAAGGGACAATGTTGTTGAGAAGTACAAGTCAGGGTTAGGTTTTAAAAAAATATCCAAATCTTTGATGATCTCTAGGAGCACCATCAAATCTATCGTAACCAAATGGAAAGAACATGGCACAACAGCAAACCTGCCAAGAGATGGTGGCACACCAAAACTCACGGACCGGGCAAGGAGGGCATTAATCAGAGAGGCAGCACAGAGACCCAAGGTGTCAAAGTCCCTACCGTGTCATGCAGACGGCCAGGCGTGGTCAGGTCCCAAGTGGCTCAAGGAGGTATTGAACCCAGGACTGTGTGGTTATTGCTTCAGTTGCTTTACCTCTGAGCAGTGGTGGGACAAGGTAATTCAGTGCCCAGGGCAAAGATGCCAAAATGCGCCCCCCCCTCCCGAGCAGGGGGCGGAGCTAGTTGAAGCATGTGCAGCGCACCAAAACATATGTAATGGTGCGGGGTGCACCAGTATTACACACACACACAGAGCCAATTCGATTGCTTTGATGATGGCTTGGTTTACAGCCAATAAGGAGTCATCGCAATAATAGCTGCCCAAAGGTGATTTCTGAAGATTGTAAATGGAGCTCAAGAACTAGCTGAAGCTGACCTTGGCTTCTGTCAAATGGTCCTGCTGGAAATCCTCTTTTGATCAGCGGGCTGCAGCGCTGATCATTGTATTCTGATCAGTGGAGAAGTCCTGCTGTCAGAGTACAATAGCACAGAGTGGAGAGGGGGGTTTCTGAATCCACCTTGTTTGTGTGCATGCAGGGATCTAATCGTTTTTCTTCCTGCAGGCTGAACAAAAAAAAACTAATAGTGTGTACCCAGCTTTAGACAATGTGTCAGGGAAAACATTTGTCATTCTTAAGGCCCGTACACACGGTCAGACTTTTTGCCAACAAACTTCAAAATGAGCAAGTTTTCCAAAAAATCCTACCGTGTGTACGCTCCATCGGACAAACATTTTCGGTTTTCATCGGACAAAAGTTGGCTCTGCAAATGGACAAACTTTTCGGCAACAAAAGTCCGATGGTGCAATGTCCGACCGTGTGTACAGACTTTTGTCCGAAGTACAAATACGCATGCCTAGAACCAATGTTAAAATCAACCAACAATAGCAGAAGTTGACCAAAGGGTGGCGGTAAAGAGCAAAAAAGAGCAGAAAAAACACATGATGTTGGGAAAGTTTGCAGAAAAGTCCTGCCGTGTGTATGCTATGGGTGTGCCGGGCCAACTCCCTTCGGACAAATATCCACGGAAAAGTTTGTTTGAAGTCCGACCGTGTGTACGAGGCTTAAGTGCTCCTGCACATGAACAGTAAAGGTGAGTATACACTTTACAATCTGATTGCACAATTTCTGCACAATCTCACTTCGATTTACCAAAACTTTGTAATATGAGGACAAACCTAAACAATTAATTATCCAATTAGTAGTATCCAATCAGGCAGGCCCTTGTACTACATAGTTGGTGGTAGATCCAAAAGATATTGTACAATCAGATTGTATAGTGAATAGTAATCTGGCTATAGATGGATCAGATTTTTTGATCAGTTAAGCCCCGTACACACGATCGGATAACCTATGGATTTTCGTCCGATGGATTTGACCATCGGAAATCCGATGAAACTGTTTTTCATCAGTCTTGGCCATACACCATCAGTTTAAAAACCGACGGCAACAAAACGACGGCACGTACAAAACGTACGACGCGCTATAAAAGGGCCGAACAAATCTAATGGCGCCACCCCTTGGGCTGCTTTTGCTGATTTCGTGTTACCGCGTGTTAGTAAAAGTTTGGTGAGAGCCGATTCGCACTTTTCAGTCTCCGTGCTTTGCAGATCGTTTCCTGTTGTTCAGTTTGTGCTTGTGGGTTTGTATTTGTGATTCAGTGCGTGCAGTCAGGTCGTTACTGCCTTGCAGTGCCGACTTGGCCGTTCGTTTACTGTTTTTCAGATCGTTCTTTTCAGGCCTTGCTGTTCCACGGTGCGTTCTGTTTGAGTGCGTTCTGACCAGCCGACCGGTTTAAAACCATGTTTGAAGTGCGTTCTCGTTCTCGAGCTCGTGCTGGCTTTGGACTTGGTGTTGCAGTTAACACTGTAACCCGAGTTCAGTCTGTGAACATGGTGAGGAGGAGTTCATGGACTAAGAATTGGTTGCTCCAGCGGGACCAATTCTCTCATATGCCTCTGCTGCGGGAAATCCATGAGAATAACCCTGATGATTTCAGGAATTATCTCAGGATGACGGACCCCGTATTTCACCGTCTGTTGGATTTGCTGTCCCCCTATATCACGAGGCAGGACACTGTGATGCGCCAGGCCATCACTGCCGAGCAGAGGCTTATTGCCACGTTGAGATACCTGGCGACTGGGAGAAGCTTGCAGGACCTTAAGTTCTCAACAGGCATCTCCCCCCAGGCTCTCGGGATCATTATCCCTGAGACGTGTTCGGCCATCATTCAGGTCCTGCAGAAGGACTATATGAAGGTAATTATGCTCCTTTAACCTCACATTATATGTTTTTATTCTCTTTTTTTTTTTTTTTTTTCCTCCTAACACAAATATGCCTGTTTGTAATATCCTGGTAATGTCCCCATTTTCCACATGCCTTTTTTTACCTGTAAATCCCTTTTTGGGCCCTACATGCCTATTTCCCTCCACTAACCTCTCCAGCATGCTATCGTGGGCGCAAACCCAGCTAGCCTTCTATTTTCCTTTTCATTTTTGGGGGGTCATTGCCCTCGTAGTTTGACAACCTTCCCTCCCCCCCCTAAAGATGTTAAAAAATTAGTAGTTCTCAATCAAGCTCAGCAAAGTGGTAGATCCTTTTTTGGGATCCCCCACAATCACCTTAGGCCCCCCCCCTTAGATTATTTTAGAATGTCCACTCAGCGGGGGTGAGGCATCTGCTAAGTGGGCCTTTGTTTATTGTTTTGAAAAACTCCCTTAAATAATAATGTTACTCAACAATGTTTTTTGGTGTGTCATCTGCTTGCACTGTAACCATAAACCGTACTAATGTCTTCTTTTTGTTTGACTCCACAGTTCCCTAGCACACCACAGGAATGGCTGACTGTGGCCTCCCAATTTGCCCAGCGGTGGGATTTCCCAAACTGTGGAGGGGCAATTGATGGGAAGCACGTCCACATAGTGCCGCCACCCCCGTTCGGGGTCATACTATTTCAACTATAAAGGTTTTAATAGCATAGTGTTAATGGCGGTGGTGTCGCACGGTACGAGTTCCTATATGTGGACGTGGGGAAGAACGGCCGGATGTCTGATGGCGGATCATTCGCGGAGACAGAGTTCGCTCACCGTCTGCAGGCTGGGGGTCTTGCACTGCCTCCAGATGCAGAGAACGTTGAAGGGCTCCCGTTCGTTTTCATTGCGGATGAGGCTTTTGGACTAGGACCACACCTGATGCGGCCGTTTCCCCAACGCACCCTCCCCCCGGAGAGGAGGGTTTTTAATTACCGGCTGGCCAGAGCCCGGAGAGTTGTGGAGAATGCCTTCGGGATAATGGCCAGCCGGTTCCGCCTGTTCCAGACAGCGATACATTTGGCGGATTATAAACTGAACCACATCGTCTACTGCTGCTGCATATTGCACAATTTTCTACGCAAATTTGCAAACAATTATGTTTCATCGTTTGGGCCTGAGGCCGGTCCATCTGAACTGATTAATCTGACCGGCCTCAGCACTGCTCGTACTGGCTTGGCCCCCCAAAGTGCCCGTGAAGTACGCCAGAAATACGTAGAGTACTTCACGGGTAGGGGGGCCATCGCAATGCCAGACCACATCTGACCAATTCTTAAACCTTTTTAAAATAAAATAAAAATTTGAATTCATACAAACTTGTGTTGTCATTCTTGTATTTTGGGTTTATGTGTCTCCCAGGTTCTAGTAGTGCCAAGTGTAATTGTCCTTAGTAAATAGCCTCAAAACTCAGAGCGAAAAACACGGTTTTTGCATCTTCAGAACTGCTCTGGAGCATAGAAAGAACAAGGCACACCTTTTTTAGACTTCCCAAATGTTTTTATTGTTTGCACCGCATTTTGTTTTGGTTTTTAGAAATACTAGCCTTTTTTTTTATGTGCGGCTTTTTTGGCAGAAACATGCATGGGTCGTAAGCCATTTTTTTTAGTTTGAAAAAGTAATAAAATAACACTGTGAAAAATAACAACTGGAGATGGGGTGATGGTACCCCTGATCCATCACAAATGTTAACAAACACACTTTCTTTGGGGGCTCAAATGGGTATCTTCAACAAGATCCCATGGCTAGGGTAAACATGTGCTATCTGCCTTCATGGGGGATCAATGGTCGTGCTTTGGGGATGTAAACCCTTCCTCTCCCCTACTTGAGGAGGGAGGAAGAGGTTGCACCCCCAAAACAGGGACATAGATATCCTGTGACGGCAGATAGCACATGTTGAGTCTTCAGTGTGTGCATCTTCACATTTGGGATGTTGGAAATCCCTGAGATAATGTCAGACGCAGAACAAAAAACACAAAAGGGGGGGGGGGGGGTTCACACTATTCTCCCCAAAATATCTATCATGTTTTTATATTTTTGCTCAATCACAATCATTCTCTTTCTCATAATGTCCATTTCGCTACTGCATTCCATGATTTCCTGAATGATTATTTTGGCGCTGGCACTCGAGAATGGCGGATTTGGACTTCCTGACACACCCCCACGTTCAGTCCCTAAAACAAAAAAAAAGGTTTTACACTAGGCAGTCCTACATCTGTATTTACCTTGAAGTTGTGGTGACAGACACTGACCTGTTGTGCTGATAAGCTCCACCTCTCCTTCCTCCACCTCCCCTTCCTCCACCTCCGCTTCCTGAACCTGCTGATCTTGGTCTGCTTTGGGAGCTTCGGGGATTTTCTGTGGTGTTGGGTTACTCGTCTCATGAGCATGGTGTCCTCCCACTCTCCTCTCCCCTATGGGAATTTACAACAAAATGTATACTTTAGCACACAGACTTTTTTTAGGCCTGAAAAGGGATCCTCAATGTGTTGAAGTGGGGTACAATTGATATTTGGCCCTGAGTTCCAACATGAACATATGTGATTTTGCAAACTCAACAAAGCAACATGTTATTTCTGAGGACACTCACAAATACACATGGATAACCACCAAGGTATCCACTGGAGCACCTGTGTGTGACACTGTTAAGAAATTTGGTCATGTGGCCCAGAGTATAGTATCTTGCTGAAGAACAAAAAAGAGTACACAACTGCTGGAGTGTCATCTCCTTTACCCAGAATACAGTTTCTTCTTTCAGTCACATTCTAAATTTCCTTACAACACATCATCTAGCCAACAATGTGTAGATAAACATTGTTGAAGTAAAATGAGGCATGCCCACATGTAGTTTACGTGGATATGTGCCTAACATGTTTGGGGGAAGAGCAGCAAGTTATTGGTCAAAACATTGGCCAAATAAGTGGACTCTCCACTCAACATAAAAGATGAGATTTCAAAATGTGAACCCAGTCAAGACAAGCACATGGTGCAAAACATGGAAGAATACATATTACAATGTGAAAGAACACAGTAAAATATACTTACTTTTTTCTATGCTTTTTATAAGCTTCCTATACTGCTCCGGCTCCCTGAGCTTCAGGTCTGACCACCTTTTACGGAGTTGTTCCTTGGATCTCCTGACCCCATATTTTTTATAGAGAGTCTTTGCAACTTTATCCATAATTTGTGACTCCCGGAGATTAGGGGTGTCGTATGGGCCATGCTTGCCGTCGTAATCCTTCCTCCGCAGAATGTCCACCATCTCCGCCATCTCAGAAAAAGACATATTAGTCGCCTTGTATCTTTTTTTACAGGATCGGGACGTTTCCGCCTCCGGGCTTTCCTCGTCGGTAATTTCAAGGAAAGAAGCCACCTGTGTCTGCGACATGTCGCCGTCTCACACTGTGCGCCGATCGTTAAGGGGCGGGGAAATGCAGAAAAAGTCCGTCATGGGCGGGCGACGAGGGCGGAGTTACACGCATGCACAGGGTATAAAAAGGGGAAAGAAGTTATTAGGGATGCGCGGAGTAAGGACGACCGGAAGTGAACCCACGAAGTGAACAAAGGTAAGAAGGGAACTCGTGCCTGCAGTGGCATATTAATGGGTCATGATTGTAAAGGGCAATATTGTGATAAGTTGAGGAGAATCAATTCTGATCCTTTTTTTTTTGTACTTGCTGATCCTAATAGATGCATAAACTAAGAGAGCCGGAGGTGATGCTTGTTTTTATTGAAAAGTATAAGGAACAGCGCAACCTTTGGGAGCTCAAACACCCTGCGTATCACAAAAGTGATGTACGACGGGCAACTATTACCAAATTAGCCGAGGATATGAAGCCATGGATCCCAGATGCAGACTACACTATGATCAATAATAAAATCAACAACCTGCACAATTCTTATAAAAAAAAATTCAAGGAAGTGCGCCAGTCCAAGAGATCAGGAGCAGCAGCCGACAATGTAGTAAAGCCAAAGCTGTGGTACTACAGACATCTTCAATTTCTGGATGACCAGATCGAGGCCAGGGATTCTATTTCCAGCCTTCCCTCAACCCTTCCTTCCACCCTTCCCTCCAGCGTTCCTTCCACCCTTCCCTCCACCCCAGCAGAGGCGGAGGAGGAGCCTCCCGAGCTAGAAGAGCCAGATCTTCACATCTTCAGCCCGGTATAGTATTTTTGATGCTAATTATTGTCCACTAAGTAATATGGAGTTGAACTGTTTGGCTTAGCCATAAATGATCCCACCCCCCCCCCTCCAAAATAAACCAGTAATGAGTTCAAAATTGTGTGTGATTGATTCCTCAAATAATAGAAATCTACTTTTTATTTTATAAACAGGATGAGGCAAGCCAGGAGGAAGAGGGTCAGGAGTGTGACAGGCAGGAGGAGGCAGGGCCAAGTGGGACTCAGCAGGTCCCCAGGCCTAGTGGCAGCACCGTCTCCCAAGTGGCTCCCCTCCACATCAGACCGCCAAAACAACGGCGGATGACACAAGTGGAGGAGGAGTCACTAAAGATGATTCAGGAGGCTGCTGCCATTATGAGGGCCCCCCTCAACCCTACGGAGGGGTTTAGCACCTATCTGGCGGATAAGCTGCTCAGAATGGAGGCGGGACAACGGGCCCTCTGTGAGCATCTCATCTATATGGCCGTACACATGGGGGCAAGGGGGCTGCTGACTGAGGACACCCATATCTCACATCAGCCCAATCCCTCTCCTCCTTCTCCTCCTCCTCCTGCCACATCACCACCCACAGTGGCCCAGCCTGCAAGGGTGCGTGGACGGGGCTGTGGAGAGAACGCTGCAGAGAGGCGTGGAAGGAAGGCTACAAGAAAGAGCAGGAGGTGATTCCCTGGCCTCGAGCTGCTCATCCAGAAATTGAAGGTTGATGGAGTACCACAGCTTGGGATGATGTATGTCTTTGGCTGCTGCTCCTGATTTCATGCTGTTGTTGATTTTATTATTGATCATAGTCAGGTCTGCATTTGGGATCTAATGACTTTATATTCTCTGCTAATTTGGGAATAGTTGCCCTTCGGTTTTTGTTTGTTTTTTTCCAAAATAAAGGGAAATTTGATTACAGCCAACCTACATGCCTGATGTGTTTTTTTGAGAAGTAGCAATAAGATTGCATAAATACAATGTGTAATTAAGAACAAGGGACACCAACCTCCATGATTTTTCTAAAATTAAATATTATGTTGTTCTGAGAAATTGACACACCAAAAAATGCACAACAAATTTTAAGAGTCAAAAAACATAAAGGTGTAATTTGGGAGGTCGGCCTTGCAGAATTTTAATAATTATTCCGAAGATCACTAGAAAAAAGAAAGACATACATTTGTCAGAACTCAGGAGAAAGTTCTGCTGCCAAAATGACATTTTAAAGACCGTTCTAAAGCAACAAAACATGCGCTGCATTAAACGAAGCAATAACTTTCAGAATGACGAATGTGCTCTCTCCATTAGGAACGCTAGTTTTACAAGAACGAGCGCTCCCGTCTCCTAATTCAGTCTGAGCATGCGTGGGTTTTTAAACCGATGGACTTGCCCATAGATGATCGGAAATTACCATCGGTTTTTTATCCATCGGAAAAATTTAAAACAAGTTCTATTTTTTCCATCCGATGGAAAAAAGACCGATGGGTACCATACACGATCGGTTGGTCTGATGAAAACCATCCATCGGACGGTTTTCATCAGTTAAACCGATCGTGTGTACGGGGCTTTAGTGTCTGATTGAAAAAAACTGAGCAGATCCCCTCATCCACACAAGCGAGGTGGATGGAGGAATCCTCTCCTCTGAGACATTGAATTGTGATAGTGGTTAGAATACATTGATTAGCGCTGTAGATCAAAGGAAAAATTTCCAACAAGCTGGTTTGAGAGTAGTTGATCATATTAGATCGACTTCTCTTTAGCAGGAATGGCCATAGATGGATTGAAACTCATCAAGTCCTTGGTGAACCAGCTGAATTTCCATTCATGTCCAGACTTAGTAGCTCCTGTGTAAAATCCCTGTTGTTTTCTGATGCCTGGGGAGCTGGGGAAATCACTAAGCCTCCATGTACATGAGTTGTTTAGGCCCATTCAGACATGTGTGCCCTGTGCAGGGCTCTCTTGTGCATTGTGTGCATCCCTGTGCCAGTGTTCTATTCATCTCTTTTGGGAGCCAAACCTGCATGTCATATTAGAATACAGAGTGTGCATGCAACCTCATGTCCCAGTAGAAATGAATGGGGTGCTGGCACAGGGATGCACACAATGCTCATGCATCCCCATGCTGATAAGTTAGCCCTGCATGGGAGCCACATGTCTGTACCTCATCTTAAAAGGTCATTAATAAAAACAGAATCAGAAAGAACAGTTGTGTTCACAGCTAGAACTGTGATATCATGCCTGAAAGAAGGTTACCTGTTAGCTGAGTAGTGGCAGCCTCAGCAGCACAGAGACACCACTCACTTTGCAGTAGGACCAGAGAGAAAGGGCACAGGAGGGGAGGGGTCACAACACAGAGGAGGGGGTCACCTCCACATTGTCCAGAGCAGGGAGAGAAAAAAACAGGAGGCTAGGGGGCAGAGCTGATGATGTCACACAGACATCGGGGCACTCTGAAAGTAGGAGTGATAGAAATGATTGGAGAGAGGAAGGAGAAGCCGCTGTCCAGGCAAGCAGAGGAGCAGGAAAACTGTATGTATCTGTAATCATAGGAAAGAATTGATATGCCTTCCCAACCTCCCAACCTCATGTGCCCCACCCACTCCACTCTACTGTTGCTCAGGAACTAGTACAGTGCACTGTGCAGGCAGGGGGCGGGTGTAGTGCTACAATCTAGCCTACACGCAGCAACAAAGCCGCTCTGTGCCTACCCTGTTAGATTCGGCAGAACATCCTGTGCTGGGCATGGTTACACCCGGCAGACAGCGCCCTCTTCCTCCAACTAAATCATTCTGCCCAGGGCAGCTGCCCGTCCCGCCCACCCCTAGTACTGGCCCTGCCTCTGAGCCACACCTCAGTTCTCTATTCAGCCTGCTTTCCAGCTAAGCCTAGTTCTGCATGATGTGCTGAAAGCCTTTCTCTGGATCTCCTTGCAATCTGCACCTGTCTCTCCTGGTTCAGCTGAGGCAGGTTACCTAATCAACCAGGGTATAAAACACTGCCTCACTCTGAGGGATTTGTCAGTTCATTATTCTGTCTCTAGTTCTGCCAAGTGTTCCTGTGTTCCTGTTTCCTAGTTGCAGTATTCCAAGACTGACCCCGACTTCTGACCTGGGCTTGATCTTCGTTTATCCTGACTTCTGGAATCCCTGACTACGGCTTGCCTCGACTATTCTTTGGAAAAATCCTATCAAGCCCCTGTGCACAGACTCACAGCCCAGGTAGCTTCTTACCTTGTTACCATGGGCTGTGTGTATTTGCAAGGGTGAGCATACAACTCTGCATTATGGACTCCAACCAAGGTAAGCCCTTACACAAGGTAACCCTGGAGGAGCTGCAGAGTTCCCCAGCAGAGACTGGAGTATCTGTACATAGGACGACAATAAGCCGTACGCTCCATAGAGTTGGGCTTTATGGCAGAGTGGCCAGAAGGAAGCCATTACTTTCAGCAAAAAACAAAATGGCACGTTTTCAGTTTGCGAAAAGGCATGTGGGCGAATCGCAAAATGTATGGAGGAAGGTACTCTGGTCTGATGAGACTAAAATTTTACTTTTTGGTCATCAAAGAAAACACTATAGCCTCGTACACACGATCGGATATCCTATGGATTCTAATCCGATGGTTTTGTTCATCGGAAATCCGATGAAGCTGACTTCCATCAGTCTTGCCTACACACCATCAGTCAAAAAACCGACCGTTCCAAACGCAGTGACGTAAAACACTCCGATGAGCCGAGAAAAATGAAGTTCAATGCTTCTGAGCATGCGTCGACTTGATTCTGAGCATGCGTGGGTTTTTTATCCGATGGACTTGCCCATAGACGATCAGAGTTTTCGATCGGTTTTTTATCCATCGGAAAAATTTAAAACATGTTCTATTTTTTAAAACCGATGGAAAAAAGACCGATGGGTCCCATACACGATCGGTTTGTCTGATGAAAACAATCCATCGGACGGTTTTTATCGGTAAAACCGATCGTGTGTACAGGGCTTAAGTGTGGCACAAACCCAACACATCACATCACCCAAAGAACACCATCCCATGTTTTTCAGCAGTCGGGACTTGGAAACTGGTCAGAGTTGAAGGAAAGATGGATGGTGCTAAATACAGGGATATTCTTGAGCAAAACCTATACCACTCTGTGTGTGATTTGAGGCTAGGACGGAGGTTCACCTTCCTGCAGGACAATGACCCCAAACACACTGCTAAAGCAAGTGGTGGGGAAACATGTAAATGTGTTAGAATGGCCCAGTCAAAGCCCAGACCTCAATCCAAAAGAAAATCTGTGGTCAGATTTAAAGAATGCTGTTCACAAGCACAAACTATCCAACTTGAAGGAGCTGGAGCAGTTTTGCAAGGAGGAATGGGCAAAAATCCCAGTGGTAAGATGTGGCAAGCTCATAGACTCCAAAACGACTTGGAGCTGTGATAGCCGCAAAAGGTGGCTCTACAAAGTATTGACTTTAGGGGGGTGAATAGTTATGGACATTTACTTTTTCTGTTATTTTGTCCTATTTGTTGTTTGCTTCACAATAAAAAAAAAACATATCTAAAGTTGTGGTCATGTTCTGTAAATTAAATGATGCAAATCCTCAAACAATCCATGTTAATTCCAGGTTTTAAAGGCAACAAAACACGAAAAATGCCAAGGGGGTGAATACTTTTGCAAGGCACTGTATATTTTCAAAAATAAAATGATGATTTCTAGATAGTAAAAAAAAAAAAAAACTGCCTCCAACCTTGCCTTATAGGTGACCAAGCACACTCCTTTATTTCCAGATAGTAAAAAAAATCCAGCCTCCAAGCTCCCCTTATAGCCAGCCAAGCACACTCCTTTGTCCAGTTAAAATAAATCCGGCCTCTAACCTTCCCTTATTGCCAGCCAAGCACACTACTTTATTTCCAGATGTTAAAAAAATCTGGCCTCCAACCTCCCATTATAGCTGGCCAGGCACTCTCCTATATTTCAAGATGGCAAAAAAATCTGGCTTCCAACTTCTCCTTAAAGAAAGCCAAGCACACTCCCTTATTCAGTTAAACAAATTATCTGGCATCCAATCTTTCCTTTCGAGCCAACCAAGCACATTCCTTTATTTCCAGATGGTAAAAAATCCACCCTCCAACCCCCCCCCCCCCCTTATAGCCAGCCAAGCACACTCCTTTATTTTTCCCACTTTGTATAAACAATCCTCTTGGTCCTAACTAATCTCCATAGCTCAACCATATGTAGAAATAAATAAATCATCGGGGGGGGGGGGGGGGTCATCCACAAATATATATTGAAAAAATATGAAAAAAATATTTAATTTTTGGCTCTATTCTCCTCCAAAAATATCATATACTGTATGTCCATTCCATTATGATGCATATATAAAACATGAATTCCAACTACACTAACTGGAACCTCACCCAATAGATACATTACAAAAACCTTCATTATACATTAAATTAAACATGAACACAGTTAAAAACATGGCAGAATGCCCTCCATTCATGGTAAATTGATGTAAAACAGTATAGTTCATGTAATCTTAGATGTATTAATTCCATACATAGTACATATTCCCTAGATATGCCATAAAGGCTGGGAGACAATTTGTGACCTTAAAGAAATAGGAAAATGATGGGTGTCCTCAATAAATTGGGACAGATCAGCAGGCAAGCAGTTTATGACCTTAAAGTGATACTAAACACACACTGTTTAATTTACATTGTCACTTCTATCTCTGTATATGGATGATAGCACTGTAATTATTTTCATTTCCAATACATTTTATTAATACATTTCAGATAAAGCATATAAAACAAATACAAATGTCTAAAAGAGAGAATGATTATCTGTCAAGATGAACCAATAATAACATTCAAAACAGAGAAAGGCCTGAGAATAGGCCTTTGCACCTACCCCCCCCCCCCCCACTCAATAGAAAAGGGTAAATTAGGTGTTTGGTGCGATAGTGATACTCCAAGCTTGGACTCCAGAAACGCCTTCAGACTCTACAAGTGCCCTATCAGGTAGGTAATCCAAGGTTCCCAAATCTTTTCAAACTGTGGAATTTTATCATTGAGGATGGCTGAGTGTTTTGCGTTGATCATTATCCAGGATAGTTTGGCCTTAATCAGGTTGAACGGTATCACGGGGGACCTCCATAACTTGGATATTGCAATATTGGCCGCTAAAAAGACAAGAGAGGTCAATACCACATGCATCGCGAAGCCTCTAAAATTGGGCGGCCCAGTAGGGCCTCTTGTGTATTCTTAAGCCCTGTACACACGATCGGTTTTACCGATGAAAACAGTCCGATGGACTTTTTTCATCGGACAAACCAATCGTGTATGGGCCGGCCCCATCGGTCTTTTTTCCATCGGTGAGAAAAAATAGAACATGTGTTAAATTTATCCGATGGAAAAAAAAACAATAGCAAATTCTGATCGTCTGTGTGGAACTCCATCGGATCAAAAACCCACGCATGCTCAGACAGAATTAGGAGACGGGAGCGCTCGTTCTGGTAAAACTAGCGTTCGTAATGGAGCAAGCACATTCGTCTTTCTGCTAATTATTGCCTCGTTTAATGCAGCGCATTGTTTTCTTCTTTCTAATGGTTTTATAATTATTTTTTTTGCTGCTGATATTTATACCGAGTTCTGTCAAACGTATTTCTTTATTGTTTCTTGTGATCTCATGAATAATTTTATATTTTTTTAAAGCCAGATCTCCCTAATTTTTATGTTTATTTTTAATCAAGATCTACATTTTTTTTTCTCATTTTCTTTTCTTGTGGCCTCCTTTTTTTTTGGGTCAAGTTCTCACAACAACATATTTTTTTTACCCTCGAGGAGGTTGTTGTCCCTTGTTAATTACACGTTGTATTTATGAAATGTTATGGCTATGTAGCGGCCTCACTCTCTCTCCATCTTTGCCGGTTACACACCAACTCATGTCTAGGGGTTCCTGGGTTGTGAGAGTGAGATGCGCCACGGCCCATGTCCTCCCCATTGTAGTAGGGAGGTGAAGGCCACTTACTGATGTTTCCTCGGGCCGGTGTGTTCTGTGAATGCACTGAGTCTGTAACTGCAAGCTCACCAGCCTCCCCTTTGCTTCCAGTAACTGGAGTTCACACTCCGGAGAAAGGTCCAACACTTGTTTATTTGACACTCCAATAAGCAAAGCACAATAAACAGTTCTTTTGCAGCAAACTGGTTGGGACCTATAACCTTGCCAACGGTGGGGCGAGCAGATCGAGGCACTTCCTAAAGTTTAAGTTCTATGCCACTGTACTATGACCAGCGGCGCCTAAGCCAATCCGGCTGTTACAGAACAGGAAAGATGGGGTCTCTTCCAGCAACCCCTATGAACAGCAATGGAGCCCTCTTCGATACGCTGTGGCCCCTATCAGGGGGATGTGTCCTCCCAAGAGAGTTCCCAGAGGCCCACTGTCACCGGGTTGGTGCTGCTCCGGGTCTCCAGTGGGTAACCTCTCTGGCCTCCTCACCTCAGATAGGAGTCCCTCCGCTCAGGGACCCTCGGACAGTCCACCCTAGCGGGACCCAGTCGAAGGTACTGGGCCCCAGGCCTCCTCGATAGTACCTCACCCCAGGCTAAAGGTGCCTGGGATGGACGCCAACATGACTCCGGACCAGGCCATGGGCACCTGGACCAGACTCCTGGATCTCCAGCACCCAGGCCTAAGGGGCCTGGGTGCGGACCGCAACCCTCCTCCTCCGAGGACCTCCTTCTCCGCAAGACCTCGTGGTAAGGGCGTCTCCCCCTTTTATCTCCTCCCATCAACGGCCCGGCGGGTTCCCCGCCCCAGCCATACCATCTCCGGGAAGGGACAAAACAGGGAGCACTGCAGGAGATGATTCTACCTGAAGCCTGTGGGTACCCCGCCACCCACAGGCAAAGGAGAATACTACATCCTCCAATCCTCCACGAAACAAAAAGGGGTCTGAACCCTAACACAATTATACACCTGGGTCACACTATTCCCCAGGTGTATCCCATCAATTTGAGGACCCCGCTACACATTCCCCCCTGTGATTGGACGCTGGTCCCCAGCGTCAGGTGCACACCCATGCCTCCCATAAAGTGGTGACATGGAGTGAAACCCCTGAGGCAGTTCCTCTAAATTTTTCCCAAGTGCCAAGACCTGCTCAGGGAATGGGGAACATATAAAACAACTTATGTCATAAAACACTTTAAACCCCTCTCCCACACTGTCTAAGAGCCACCCACTCTCAATGATCTTGATTGACGATTCTCCTGCAGGGGAAAGAAAAAAACAACATCCTAACATAATTTCGTGTCATTTGGCATGAGTGGGCCCGTCAGCCGAGAGACCCACTCACTCCAACAAGCAAGGTGATGTGTGTGTGAAACATTTTCAAACATTTGTTGCGCAACACTGCCACCTGGTGACAGCGCCGCGGTCATGACACTCAACGAATCTTCGTTCTTCCAGCTTTTCCCTACTCTGCCACTATTCCCAAATGTCCTTGCCTTTGGCACATGAAGAAAAGGGGAAACACAAAAACACAACAGCCCCAAGTCTCCAATGAGAAAAAGAAAAGCCCAAATAAAAACAAAAGCAGGGCACAGTCCTGGGTGTCTGGGAATGGCTCTTCCAGAAAGTTCAAGTGCACAAAGGAAATAAACAGGAGTTCTTTTCTCCTATAAATAAAACTTTGGATCCGGCAGATACAGGGGTTTCAGGTGTTTGTCAAATGCCTCTATCGAATACTCGACATCTTCTCCTTCTCTTCTGCAAATGACTATCTTGTCAGCATGGATATGGCGCCCCAATTTCCATTCAGCTCTGCAGTCCTCAAACCTCTTAGACACTGCCGGCACACATTCCAGGTACCTGCGAGCATGAGGCACCTTCAACTTGTCCCACACAAACTCGTCATACCATCTTGCTCTCCAGACTTCCACCTCAAACAGCAAGTCCCGGGGCAGATACGGGTACTCCCACCCATATTCCCGAGCTACTTTGTGGCAAAACAGTCTCTGCAAGCGGGCCAAAGGTGGCATAGTGGCTTTCTCTCCAGTTCCAGGCAGCACAATAGCTTCCGGATGCCGAGGTGCCTTTACCAGCTCCCTGAAACTGACTTTCGGCGCTCTCAGAGAAGCGCGGGATGTCCCCACAACCAAAGCAGGTGAGGTAACAGTAGATGAGGACACCGGTGGAGGGGTAGGTTCCCTCGTAAGCTGCGGGTCTTCCACCCGAGGTGTGCTGTCTCCTGTGTACATAGGTGAATCCCGTACCGCACGGGAAGCAAGAAGTGGCATTCTATCCCAGCCCTTGCGGCTGAACAGTTCGTCTATCTCGCCATCTTCTCCGCAGTCAGACAGCGACTCTAGGTCGGAGGTGTCATACATCTCCGCAGGCAGATATCTTCCGGTGGACACAGAATCATCCTCCCTGGGGGGCTCCACCTCCAATGGGCCCCCGACACCTCCAACCACCACCACAGTCCCAGCCCCTGGCTCACCTGACCCTTGTAGAGGACTGGGATGTCCGGGACTTCCTTCTCGACCGGCGCCATCCAGGCCAGGCAAGCAGCGGGGTGAAGCTCGACCACGTCCATAGGATGCCTGTACTAGGCCAACTTTCCTCTTCGGGGGTGGGAGCAGAGAACTTGTGGCGACCGAGGCAGCATCCTCGGATTTTTCTCTGTTGGGCAGTCCATCGCCCTGGTCAGCGCGCACGGGAACCTCGACAAAGGCCTTGATCTCCCCTTCCGGAGTAGCGGTACCCGTGAGGTGGTTGAGGCGAAGGGCCCGGGGCCTTGCTGTGGACGACTCGACCTCAAAAAGGAATTCTCTGCACTCCTCACATCGCCCGAATGGCTTCAGGGTGACCACCAGTCCCGAGCAGCCGGGACAGATCACACCGAGGGCCTCCGTGTCTCTGCAAGTGTACAGAGCCAACCGCCCTCGGGGCCTAAGTCTTATCCCCGTGTCTGTGATGGGGGCAGCAAAGGAAGTCATTCTCGTGGGGTGAGGAACCATAATCCACGGGGCACTTGAGGTCTTCCCGACTATCTGCTGCTCCATCATGCACTGACCCCGCGCCGGAGTCTCCACGTGTATCCCCACACTTGGCCAGACTCCTCCCATGAGCTGTACATTTTCGCGGGCTTCCTCTTGACTCCGCCCACGAACGATGTCGCCATGGGGTGCCTCGTGGCGCAGTGCGTTAACAGTCCCCACGTGCAGTACGTCACACGGCTGGACCTCTCCCTTTTTCCGCTCCTCCGCATGGGCCTTTCCCGTGTTAGGGTCATTTCCACAACTCCGAGCAGGGACGCACTTTGGCCAGTAATATGGCCGATCTGCTCGGAACTCCTCTGGGCAGCAAAGTTCAAATGTAGACATTCTCAAGTCCATCTTTAGAACACACTCTATCCCGGACTCACGAGCCCCCACGTGTAGCGGCCTCACTCTCTCTCCATCTTTGCCGGTTACACACCAACTCATGTCTAGGGGTTCCTGGGTTGTGAGAGTGAGATGCGCCACGGCCCATGTCCTCCCCATTGTAGTAGGGAGGTGAAGGCCACTTACTGATGTTTCCTCGGGCCGGTGTGTTCTGTGAATGCACTGAGTCTGTAATTGCAAGCTCACCAGCCTCCCCTTTGCTTCCAGTAACTGGAGTTCACACACCGGAGAAAGGTCCAACACTTGTTTATTTGACACTCCAATAAGCAAAGCACAATAAACAGTTCTTTTGCAGCAAACTGGTTGGGACCTATAACCTTGCCAACGGTGGGGCGAGCAGATCGAGGCACTTCCTAAAGTTTAAGTTCTATGCCACTGTACTATGACCAGCGGCGCCTAAGCCAATCCGGCTGTTACAGAACAGGAAAGATGGGGTCTCTTCCAGCAACCCCTATGAACAGCAATGGAGCCCTCTTCGATACGCTGTGGCCCCTATCAGGGGGATGTGTCCTCCCAAGAGAGTTCCCAGAGGCCCACTGTCACCGGGTTGGTGCTGCTCCGGGTCTCCAGTGGGTAACCTCTCTTGCCTCCTCACCTCAGATACGAGTCCCTCCGCTCAGGGACCCTCGGACAGTCCACCCTAGCGGGACCCAGTCGAAGGTACTGGGCCCCAGGCCTCCTCGATAGTACCTCACCCCAGGCTAAAGGTGCCTGGGATGGACGCCAACATGACTCCGGACCAGGCCATGGGCACCTGGACCAGACTCCTGGATCTCCAGCACCCAGGCCTAAGGGGCCTGGGTGCGGACCGCAACCCTCCTCCTCTGAGGACCTCCTTCTCCGCAAGACCTCGTGGTAAGGGCGTCTCCCCCTTTTATCTCCTCCCATCAACGGCCCGGCGGGTTCCCCGCCCCAGCCATACCATCTCCGGGAAGGGACAAAACAGGGAGCACTGCAGGAGATGATTCTACCTGAAGCCTGTGGGTACCCTGCCACCCACAGGAAAAGGAGAATACTACATCCTCCAATCCTCCACGAAACAAAAAGGGGTCTGAACCCTAACACAATTATACACCTGGGTCACACTATTCCCCAGGTGTATCCCATCAATTTGAGGACCCCGCTACAGCTATTAACAATAAAAACACATAGGCAAGTATTTAACTTAAATCAAAGATCCATTTATTCTAGAAAATCTAAATAAACAGGAAGGGCAACAATAGAAAAACTATTTCATGAAGACTTTGGACCCCAAAGGCAGACATGAATATGATGAACAATAAAATTAACAACATGAGGAAATCAGGAGCAGCAGCCGAAGACATACATGTCCCCAAGCCGTGGTACTCCAACAAACTGCATCTTCAGGCAGAGCAGCTTGAAGCCAGGGAATCACTTTCTGGTCTTCCTTGTAGCCTTCCCTCCACGATTCCCTGCAGCGTTCCTTCCACGGCCCCGCCCACGCCCTCTTGCAGGCTGTGGCTCTGTTGGTGGTAATGTGGCAGGAGGAGGAGGAGAAGGAGGAGAAGGATGGGCCAGATTGCACAGATGTGTTTCCTGTGTCAGCTGGCCCCTCCCCGCCGTGTGAAGAACAGCATAAATAAGGTGCTCAGAGAGGGCACGTTGTCCCTCCTCAAGTTTCTACAGCTTATCAGCCAGGTAGGCGCTAAAGCCCTCAACAGGGTTGAGGGGGGCCTTCATTATGGCAGCAGCGTCCCTGATCATTTTTAGTGACTCCTCCTCCACCTGTGTCATCCTGCGACTTTTTTGGGTCTGACGTGGAGGGGAGGCACTTGGGACTGGGTGCTCCCACTTGGCCTGAGGACCTGCTGAGTGCCACTTGGCCCGGCCTCCTCCTGGCTGCCACTCACCCCTGCCTCCTCCTGCCTGCCACATACCGGAGCCTCTTCCTCCTGGCTGAGCTCATCCTGTGTATAAAGTTTTTGGTTCATCAATCACACACAATTTTCATCTCATGACTGTTGCAATTTGAATGTTAAATATCAAAGACTCTCATTCTGACCCCAGCATTTTTCAATACTGTACCAATCATTTCTGGCCACTATGTTTTTATTTTAATATTTTTTTAATTATTTCATTTGTGAATAATAACATCTATTTCACAATAATAATTCTAGGCTAATAAATATGTTTTAAAATACTATACCTGGCTAAAGATGCGCAGATCCGGCTTTTCCAGCTCAGGTTGCTCCTCTTCCCCCTCTGCAGGGGTGGAGGGAAGGGTGGAAGGAACGCTGGAGGGAAGGGTGGAGGGAACGCTGGAGGGAAGGGTGGAAGGAAGGAAGGCTGGAAAGTGATTCCCTGGCTTCAATCTGGTCATCAAGAAATTGCAGATGTTTGTAGTACCACAGCTTGGGCTGAAGTACTTTGTCTGCTGCTGCTCCTGATCTCTTTGAAGCGCGGACCTCTTTGTACTGTTTTTTGTAGGAATTGTTGTTAATTTTATTGTTCCTCGTGCTATAGTCTGCCTCTGGGATCCAGGTCTTCATATATGCAACTAATTTTTCTATTGTTGCCCTTGGTACCACAGTGTTGTGGTACAAACTGTTTTTTATCTCCCACAAGTTGCGCATTTCTCTGTATTTTTCTATGAAGGCAAGCATTATATCTGGCTCTCTTAATTTATGCATATTAATTTCTGAAAGATAAAACACAATACAAAAACAGTAGGTCAGCTTAAATTGTCCTAATCTTATCCCAATATAGGCCTTTCCAATCATGAACCAGTATAGGCCACTGATGCCCCAAGTTTCATTCTTACCTTCGTTGGATTCGTTATGCACTTCCGTTCATCCTTACTCCGCGCACCCACAACCTCGTGTAACATTTATATATCCTGCGCATGCGTGAAACTCCGCCCACGTCGCCCGCCCATGACGGTCTTTTTTCTGAATTTCCCCGCACCTTCTCGTTCGGCGCACAGTGGGAGACGACGACATGGGCGGTGACACAGGTGCGTGTTTTATTAAGTACCGAGGAGGAAAGCCCTGGGGCGGGAACATCCCGATCCAGGAATAAAAGATACAAGGCGTCTAATATGTCATTTGCTGAGATGGTGGACATCATGCGGAGGAAAGATTACGATGGGAAGCATGGGCCATACGACACCCCTAATCTCAGGAAGTCCAAAATAATGGACAAAGTGGCGAGAAGTCTCTATAATAACTTTGGGGTCAGGAGATCCAAGGAGCAGCTCCGTAAAAGGTGGTCTGACCTGAAGCTGAGGGAGCCGGAGCAGTATAGGAAGATTAAAAAAATCCTGGAAAAAAGTTAGTTTTTTTCCTGTGTTATTTCAAACTGTAATATTTATTCTTGCATGTTTTTCTCCATGTGCTTGGATTGACTGGTTTCACACTGTAAAATGGCAACTTTCATGTTAGTTTAGTGGCAAAATTTTGGAATGGTTTTAAATCACATGTTTTGCACAGATACACGTAAACCACATGTGGTCAGGCCTATTTGTGTTAAAACAATGTTTATAAACATTGTTGTCTAAATGATGTGTTTGTAAGTAGAATGTGAAATGCTAAACTAGATTCAGTGTAAAGGAGAGGACACTCAGCAGCTGGTTACACATCTGGACTCAGGAGCACTATAGTGTGGGCCACCAGAACAACCTTTTTAGGGTGTCCCACACAGGTGCTCCAGGGGATACGTTGGGGTGTCTCCATGTGTGTTACTTTGGACCAAATATGAAAGTATTCCTGCTTTGTGGAATTCCAAAAATCTCATGTGTTCACCTTGGAACTCTGCCAAAACAAACAATTGTACCCCACTTCCAAGCAATGTTTCCAATTTATGCCCTCAAATATCTGTGTGGTAAGGATACCTTTGTTTTCATTCTCATAGGGGAGAGAAGACTGGGAGGACACCAATCTGAGGAGCCTAGGAAGCACAGACCACAGAAAGAACCCCAAGCTCTGAAAGAATCCCAAGATCAGCATGAAGCAGAGGTGGAGGAAGCAGAGGTGGAGGAAGTAGAGGTGGAGGAAGGAGAGATGGAGGAAGGAGAGGTGGAGCTTATCACCACAACAGGTCAGTCAGTGTCTGTCACCACAGCTTCAGGTAAAGAGATGTAGGCCTGCATCTTTCTAATACGTTTTTTTTTTTTTTTAGGGGATGAACATGGTGTTGTGTCAGAAACTCCTACTACTCCTTTGTCAAGTGCTAGTGCCCAAATCATAATTCAAGAAATAATGGAATGTAGTAGCGAAATTGACATTATGAGGAATAGGATGAATGTGATTGAGCAAAAATATAAAAACATCATTGATATTTTGGGGCGAATAGTCTGACCCCTCCCCTTTTTTTTTTTTTTTTTTTGCTCTTGTTGTTTTAAAACAAGCCAAAATTTTAAGTTGCACACAGTGTGTCAACATGTGCTATCTGCCGTCACAGGATATCTATGTCTGAGTTTTGGGGGTGCAATCCCTTCCTCGCTACTCAAGGAGGTGAGAGGAAGGGTTTGCACCCCCAAAACACGTCCATTGATCCCCCAGATAGCACATGTTGACTTTAGCCATGGGATCAGGATGAAAATACCCATATGGCACACAAACTGTGTGCATCTTCAAATTTTGGATGGTTCAGGGGTGACATCACCCCATTTCATGTTTTTATTTAGGTTGAACTTTGTAAGTTCCATTGTTTTTATATGTTTTCTTTATTGAACAATGCATGTTTATGCAAACCAAAAAAAAAAAAAAATAGCCAAAATTTGGACACAAAAATGTGAATATTTTATATTCCAAATCAAACTAACGCACATGTTGTGCACAGAGTCAATAAATGTTTTTGGAATCAACAATGTGTGGCTTGTTCTTTCTATGCTCAATAGCAGTTATATAAGTGTACTATGAGAACCTGGGAGACACATAATAAATAATGACCAAACAACTCTTTCAAAGATAAATTATTATTATGGTTTATTTTTCAAAACATTTGTCAGATATTGTCTGGCATAGCGATGGCCCCCCTACCTGTGAAGTAATCAACGTATTTATCACGTACTTCACGGGCGCTTTGGGGGGCCAAGCCAGTACGTCCAGTGTCCAGGCCTGTCAACATGGTCGGTTCCGAAAGTCTGGCCTCAGGCCCAACATTTGATAGATACATTGTGGAATATTTCATCAAAAAATTGTGGAGTATACAGCAGCTGAAGACAATATGGTTAAGTTAGTATTCCGCCATGTGGATGGCTGTCTGAAACAGGCGAAACCGGCTGGCCATTATCCCGAAGGCATTCTCAACAACCCTCCGGGCTCTGGCCAGCCGGTAATTTAAAACCCTCCTCTCCGGGGTGAGGGTCCTCTGGGGAAACGGCCGCATCAGGTGTGGTCCCAGTCCAAAGGCTTCATCCGCAATAAACACAAATGGTAGTCCACCCACATTGTCTGCATCAGGTGGCAGTGCCAGGCCACCAGTCTGCAGACGGTGGGCAAACTCCGTCTGTGCGAAGACTCCGCCATCGGACATCCGGCCATTCTTCCCCACGTCCACATACAAGAACTCATAGCGTGCTGACACCACCGCCATTAACACAATACTATTAAAACCCTTGTAGTTGAAATAGTATGACCCCGAACTGGGGTGGTGGCACTATGTGGATGTGTTTCCCATCAATTGCCCCTCCACAGCTAGGGAAGGCCCACCACTGGGCAAATTGGGAGGCCACAGTCTGCCATTCCTGTGGCGATGAAGGGAACTGTGGAGTCAAACAAGAAAAACAATTTAGAACTTTTGCACGTAACATTGCAAGCAGATTCCACAAATACATTCTTGGCCAACGCCAGTATAACATTTATTTGAAGGAGTATTTAAACACAAAAATAGAAGGCCCACTTATCAGATGACTCACCCCCTCTGATGGCCCATTGGAAAAAATTAAGGGGGGGTTCAGCTGATTTTTGGCCCCCCAAAACAAGCCTCTACCACTCTGCTGAAATTGAATGTTCAATAAAACATTTGGAAACATTTTAGGGGGGGGGGGGGTTGAGGACTACAATGGAGCTGACCAAAAACATTGTTAACAGACTAGGCTAGGTGTGTATGGGCCCAGGATAGCATGCTGGAGAGGTTAGTGAAGGGAAATATGCATGTAGACCAAAAAAGGAGCATTTAAAAGTAATAGCATGCATGGGGACACAGGGGACATTCACAGCATATTACAATCATAGTAATTTGGGAAGGATGAAAGAAATACAAGTCATTAGCAAACATTCAAAACATAGAATGTGATGTTAAAGGACAAAACTTACCTTAATATAGTCCTTCTGCACGAGTTGTATGATGGCAGAACACGTTTCAGGGATAATGAGTCCCAGAGCCTGGGGGGAGATGCCTGTCGTGAACTTGAGGTCCTGTAAGCTTCTCCCAGTTGCCAGGTATCTCAACGTGGCAATAAGCCTCTGCTCGGCAGTGATGGCCTGGCGCATCACAGTGTCCTGCCTCATGATATAGGGGGACAGCAAATCCAACAGATGGTGAAAAACGGGGTCCGTCATCCGGAGATAATTCCTGAAGTCATCAGGATTATTCTCCTGGATTTCCCGCAGCAAAGGCATATGAGAGAATTAGTCCCGCTGGAGCAACCAATTCTTGGTCCATGAACTTCTCCTCGCCCTGTTCATGGACTGAACTCGGGTTACAGTATTAACCGCAACACCAAGCGCATACGCAGCACAAGCTCTACGATGAGAACGTACTTCCAACATGGCTTGTCAGAACGAACTTAAACAGAACGCACAGAGGAACAGCAAGGCCTGTGAAGAATGACCTGAAAAACAGTAATGAGCGGCCAAGAAGGCACTGCAAAACAGTAGGATTTTTAAAACAGCTTACCTGTAAAATCCTTTTCTTGGAGTACATCACGGGACACAGAGCGGCATAGTCATTACTATGTGGGTTATATAGAATTACCTTCAGGTGCTGGCACTGGCAACTTCCAAAACAGGAAGTACCCTCCCCTATATAAGCCCCTCCCATCCGGGAGCACCTCAGTTTTGTAGCAAAGCAATACGTGTCCCCAAAAGAGGGGTGGGAGCTCTGTGTCCCGTGATGTACTCCAAGAAAAGGATTTTACAGGTAAGCTGTTTTAAAAATCCTACTTTCTTGTTCATACATCACGGGACACAGAGCGGCATAGTCATTACTATGTGGGACGTCCCAAAGCAATGCCAAATGAGGGGGGGGATATACCATACATAAGCTGGGCGCCATCAGGCATGAGGATCTTTTGCGGCCTGCAACACACTGCGCCCAAAGGCGACATCCTCCTGACTTCTAACGTCCACCTGGTAGAACCTAGTAAACGTGTGTACTGAAGACCATGTTGCGGCCTTACAAATTTGAGCCAGGGAGGCCTGGTGATGCACTGCCCATGAAGTTCCAACTGCTCTCGTGGAGTGCGCCCTAACTTTGAACGGAGGCAGTCTACTTCTCAAGCCATAGGCTTGTATTATGACCTATCGAATCCACTTGGCTAAAGTAGATTTTGATGCTGCCTGACCCTTTCTGGGGCCTTCCGGCAGAACAAACAAAGAATCCGTTCTACGAATCTGAGCAGTGGCTTTTAGATAAGCTTTAACTGCTCTTACTACATTCAAAGAATGCAATAACTTTTCCTCTACCGAGCTCGGTTTGGGGAAAAGAAGGAAGAACCACATCCTGGTTCAAGTGAAACCTCGATACCACCTTAGGAAGAAAGGCTGGGTGAGGACGTAATACTACTCTGTCCTCATGAATAACCAGATATGGCTCTTTACAGGACATGGCGGCTACTTCCGACACTCTTCTAGCCGAGCATATGGCTACTAAAAATATCAATTTTCTGGTGAGTAGAACCAAGGAAATGTGCCGCAAAGGTTCAAATGGCTGCTTCTGCAGAACCGACAGAACCAAATTTAGATCCCATGGACATATGGGAGCCTTAATCGGTGGAATAATACGAGTCACCCCTTGCATAAAGGATTTGACAAGTGAATGCATAGCCAGGGGCCTTTGAAATAGTATTGATAAGGCCGAAAGCTGACCCCTGATAGTACTTAAGGCAAACTTCCTGTCTACAGCCCACTGTAGGAAGTCCAGAATTCTGCCTATAACGTACTTACGTGGATGCCACTTTCTGGCCTCGCACCAAGTGATGTACGCCTTCCAAACTCTATAGTAGATCTGCCTGGATACAGGCTTCCTGGCATTGATTATAGTTGATACCACAGAGTTAGAGAGACCTCTCTTCTTTAGGATGTGGGATTCAATAGCCAGGCCGTTAAACTTAGAGTTAGTAAGGAAGGGTGGTATATCGGCCCTTGCGAAAGCAGGTCCGGACGACGTGGAAGGGTCCAAGGACTCCCCACAGACATTTTGATGATCTCCGCGTACCAGGCCCTTCGGGGCCACGCTGGAGCCACCAAGATCACCAGCTTCTTTTCCAACCTGACTCTGTGAAGGAGTCGAGGCAACAATTGTAGCGGAGGGAATGCATATATCAGTCTGAACTGATTCCAAGGGAACACCAGAGCATCCGAGCCGCAAGCGAGGGGATCCCTTGTCCGGGAGACAAATCTGTCCACCTTTGCGTTGAATCTGGATGCTAGCAGATCTACATCCGGTGTTCCCCACCGCTGACATATTGCTCGGAAGACCTCGGGATGAAGGGACCATTCCCCTGGGCATAACTGTTGGCGACTTAGAAAGTCCGCCTTCCAATTCTCCACCCCTGGAATGAAGACAGCTGATATACATGGGACATGCTTTTCTGCCCATTCCAGGATGTGACTTACTTCCCTCTGGACTGCACGACTCCTGGTGCCTCCCTGATGATTGATATATGCCACTGCTGTGGCATTGTCTGATTGAATTCTGACAGGGGACCCTTGGAGTCTGGATGCCCAGGCTACTAGGGCATACCGGGCTGCTCGTATCTCTAAGAGATTGATGGGCAGGGTTTTTACTACATTTGACCATCTGCCCTGGAGAGACCATCGCTCCAGTACTGCCCCCCAGCCTATAAGGCTGGCATCTGTAGTGACCACCTTCCAGGATATCGGACTGAAGGGTTTTCCCTTCTGGAGATTCTGGGGGATCAACCACCAGCAGAGACTCTTCCGAACGGAAGGGGACAAAGCCATCGGGAAGTCTAGAGCCTGAATTTTTCCGTTCCAGGCTGACAATATGGCCCTCTGTAAATTCCTTGAGTGGAATTGGGCGTATGGCACAGCTTCGAATGATGCTACCATCTTTCCTAGCAGCCTCATGCACAGGCGTATGGACGGCTGTCTTTTTGCACAAAGCAGACGGACCAAGCCCCTCAAAGAGGATACCTTGTCTAGAGGTAAGAAAATCTTCCTCTGGTCTGAATCCAGCCGTAGCCCTAGATATACCAGGTTTTTCACTGGCTGTAGGGCTGACTTGTCCAGGTTGATGACCCAACCGTGAGATTCTAGATACTTGATTGTATCGACAATTACCACTTCTAGCTTGGCAACTGAGTGGTCCATCAACAACAGGTCGTGTAGGTATGCCATTATCGTTACACCTCGTGTTCTTAGATCGGCCAACAGTGGGGCCAGAATTTTTGTGAACACTCGTGGTGCTGTGGCCAGACCGAATGGTAAGGCTCTGAACTGAAAATGGCGCCCTTCTACTGCAAAGCGTAGAAATTTTTGATGACCTGGAAAGATGGGAACATGCAAGTAAGCATCTTTGATGTCGATCGAGGCTAACCATTCCTCCCCCTGTAGGGCAGCGGTGACCGATCGGATCGACTCCATCCGGAAGGACCGGACGTTTAGAAATTTGTTTAGACTCTTTAGGTCCAATATGGGTCTTATGTCCCCGTTTGGTTTCAGGACTGTGAAAAGGTTTGAGTAGAACTCAACCCCCACTCTTCCATAGGAACCTCCATAATTACTCCTTGGAGCAATAGTTGTTCTAACGCCACTAGGAGACACCTTCTTTTCAGAGGGTCTTTTGGCATGCCTGACCACATAAAATGGGAAGGAGGAGACTCTTTTAACTCCAACTTGTATCCCCGAGTTACTGCGGAGAGCACCCATCTGTCTTTGATCGTCTCCCGCCAGGTCTCTGTGAACAACTGAAGTCTTCCCCCCACCCGTTTGAGTGGGGGCAGCCCTTCATAGGCTTGACTTGGAGGCTGGTTTAGTACCTCTTCGGATCCAGGGCTTTTTATTACCCTGTGACTGTCCCTGATTTTTACCTCCTGAGTTTGACCGAGGAGGCCGTCGGAACTGCTTAGTAGCAGACGTCCCAGGGATAGGAGAGGTAGTCCTCTTAAAAGACGGACCCCTAGACCTCTTTTTAATTGGTAAGAGAGTACTTTTACCACTGGAAATCTTCTGGATATATTTATCCAGGTCTTCGCCAAAAAGGCGTTCTCCATGAAATGGGAAGCTAACTAAGAGCTTCTTACAGGGAGCCTCAGCAGACCAGTTTTTGAGCCACAGAAGCCTACGCATATGTACCAAAGACAGCGTGAGGCCTGATGGATAGAATCCTTGATGGCGTCAACCGCAAAGCATAATGCTCTAGGCAGATCAGCCAGAGCCTGGGCCTGCTGGTCTGGCAATCCCTCAGGACCATTTTCATTTGATCCTTTAAAGCTTGGCAGACCCCAATAGCTGCCACTGCTGGCTGTGTAACAGCCCCTGCTGTGGAAAAAGCAGATTTTAATAAAGATTCCAATTTTTTATCTACTGGATCTTTGAACATTTGAACATTATCTACTGGACATGTCAGTGATTTGTTCACAGAAGAAATGGCTGCGTCCACCGTAGGAACATTCCATCTCTGGGTGAATTTTTCCTTCATGGGATAGATCACCTGAAATTTCTTAGGTGGAACAAATAGTTTATCAGGATGTTCCCAGTCCTGGTATATAAGTCCTTCCAATAATGGATGAATTGGAAAGGAGCAATTAATCTGGGGAGCTTTTAGCGACCCCAACGAGGAGACAGCAGTAGTTGATGGTTCAACAAGAGGCATTTTAAATGCAGATCGAACCATGTCAGTTAGGGTCTGGACCCACAATCTTTCAGTCTGTGATGCTGAAAATGGTTCATCTACTGTCGATTCCTCAAAAACAGAGTTAACCTCCTCCTGATCCCCTTCAGGAAGGTCAGTCCCTTCCTGGGACTGTTGCTCTGTCAACAGGCACTCTAATGGAGGGGATGGAGATCTGGCGCGCTTTCTTTCCTGTAGAGAAGAAGCGATCAATGCTGCCAATCTCTGCTCCAATCCCTCCAGAGTTGAGGCAAAAACCTCCTCTGTTATATATGCAGGAGCAGGTGGACTGAGGACAGCCGCAGTACCTGGCACTCCCGGGGGTTCCTTATGGGTATTAACCTCTGATTTCTCAGGGGAGGAAGGTGCAGATGACTGCTCCAGATCCTCAGAGCCCGATGGAGACCCCCTACACTTCCTGAGAGGTATATCTCGGAGTTTTTTTAGGCGGCATATTCCTTAGTTCAAAGCTGAGGTATTCCAGCCGCAATACACCCCTTTACTGAAATAGTCTAATGCAATTTGCTGCTATGTACATCAGTGGGTGTCTACTAATGCGTCTTTCTGGGGATGCCTGTATCAACCGCCCGCTGTAAGCCCCTATACCATGCTACCAGCTCCTTTTCATGCTCTGTGTCCATAGCAAGCAGCGTGGACTGAGTCCTTTTATCTTGCTGGGACGCCCGCACATGCGCAGAAGCGCTGGGCGCACAGAGCGCGTCATCCGCCAGGCTCCGCCCCCTTTTTTGAAGCTAAATCTTATAAAAAGAAAGCGTGTGTGCGCGCGCGCGCATGCACATGTGCGCTCTTGGCGCCATGTAGGGAGAGGAGCCAGGGTCCCTGTTTCACCAGGACTCGGGGATGGAAGGAAACTACTTGGCAGCATGACAGAGGAATGCAGCTTCCCTGATAGAGAGCTCACTCATCTGCCTGGACTTTCACCATGGAAGGAATAGTCCCAAGAAAAAAAGACGTTCCACAGCGGCCTCTAGTGGACAAACACAGGTACCGCACTTTTGTCTTTTTTTTTTTTTTTTTTTTTTAAAACCTCCTTTATGAAAAACATTTCTAGGTATACAGTTTTTAAAACTTCCTTTATGAAAAGACATTTCTAGGATTTCTTAGGCATATACAGCTATTAGCGGGAATACCTTTAGGTAACAGGCAGAAAGACATATTAGGCTTGGGGGTCCCCTCAATAGAACCAAGTTCCTGAGGGGCCCCCACTTACCTTTTCCCCGCCGCAGGACTTTGTTTGGTCCACAGAAGCCCAAACTTCACCTCTCACGGCAGGCATTGTACTAGACCTTCAGGGACCGGGTTCCCAAGGATTCCACTCCCCTGGACCTGTATAGCACCCTGCACAGATAGCCTCTTGGTTTTGGGTATGACCAGAGCTCTGGATCCCAGGGTCCAGCCCTCCTAAGAGAGGCATTACAGGCAAAACCCTGCTCTTCTCTGCAAGGCCCGGGTACCGACCGTTTAGCTATGAAGCTTTTTTGGTCAGATCCGGAATAGCTTGCTAAGGCCCAGAGAACCTGTACACAAGCCCAGATGAATACATGTTAACCTTGGCCAACACCTTAGACACTGGCAAAAAACTGAGGTGCTCCCGGATGGGAGGGGCTTATATAGGGGAGGGTACTTCCTGTTTTGGAAGTTGCCAGTGCCAGCACCTGAAGGTAATTCTATATAACCCACATAGTAATGACTATGCCGCTCTGTGTCCCGTGATGTATGAACAAGAAAGAACCGACCTGACTGCACGCACTGCAAGACAAATACGAACCCACAAGCACAAACTGAAATGCAGAAAACGATCTGAAAAGCACAGAGACTGAAAAGCGCGAATCGGCTCTCACCAAACTTTTACTAACACGCGGTAACACGAAATCAGCAAAAGCAGCCCAAAGGGTGGCGCCATTGGATTTGAACTTCCCCTTTATAGTGCCGTCGTACGTGTTGTATGTCACGGTGTTTTGGACGGTCGGATTTTTGACTGATGGTGTGTAGGCAAGACTGATGGAAGTCATCTTCATCGGATTTCTGATGGAAAAATCCATCGGATTAGAATCCATAGGAAATCCGATCGTGTGTACAGGGCTTTAAGGTCTGTGCCTGTTAATGAGTAGAGAAAATTGTATACCCTTATGCAGAATCTACAGACTTTTAGGCACTTCCACCAAATATGGAGGAACAAAACAAACCATCTTGGGAGCAGCCTCTAAAGCAGCGTGGATGTAGGAGGCCAGTCTCTTTGGGACCATATACCATTGGAGTAGCACTTTGTAATTTGCCTCTATAAGTTAGGTATTAATATATGTTCTGGATGCATTGCCCACTAATTTGTGCCAATCCTCAAGATCCAACTCCACTTGCATGTCCTGTTCCCAATTTAGCATATAATGTTTAGAAGAAGATGACAATAGCAAATTGCTGATATCAAACCATGTTTTTTATCTCATGTTCTACATACAATTTCAAAAGTATACTGGCTAGCAAAATCACCTAGTCTTTCTATCGACTGTAAGAAATTAAGCAGTTGTGTATAACAATAGACCTCCAAGTCTCTCCCATAATAATTGGAGAAAAAAAACCTCCCCCCCACGCAGAAGTCTGCTATGCTCCGAAATCTCTTCTTAAGCCACCAATTAACCACTTCAATACCATGCACTTATACACCTTCCTGCCCAAGCCAATTTTGAGCTTTCAGCGCTGTCGCAATTTAAATGACAATTGCGCGGTCATGCAACACTGTACCCAAACTATTTTTTTATCATTTTGTTTCCACAAATAGAGCTCTCTTTCGGTGGTATTTGATCGCCTCTGCGATTTTTATTTTTTGCATAACAAATAAAAAAGAGCGAAAATGTTGGAAAAAACGAAGTTTTTCTGTTTCTGTAAAAAAAAATTGTAAATAAGTACCTTTTCTACTTCAATGACGGGCACTGATAAGGCGGCACTAACGGGCACTGATAAGGCGACACTGATGGGCACCGATGAGGTGGCACCAATGAGGTGGCACCGATGAGGTGGCACTGATAGGCGGCACTGATGGGCACTGATAGGCGGCACTGATGGGCACTGATATGCGGCACTGATGGGCACTCATAGGCGGCACTGATGGGCACTTATAGGCAGCACTGATGGATACTTATGGGTGGCACTGATAGGTGGCACGGGTGGGCACTGACAGGTGGGCACTTATGGGCACAGATGGGCACGGATGGGTGGCACTGATGGACACTGGTAGGTGGCACTGATGACACTGGTGGCTGGCATTGCTGGGCATCATACATTTTGGTTGTGCCAGTCAGTGCCCATTTGTGGGCACTGATTGGCATATATTTTTTATGTATTTGTGCATGTGGATGGCCATGGGGACTTACCTGGCCATTCACATGCTTGGGGCTTCCCTGGTGGTCATGGGGGGCTTCCCTGGTGGTCCAGTGTGGGTATCCGAGGGGGGGCTGCGCTGATAAACAATCAGCGCAAACCCCCCCTGTCAGGAGAGCCGCCAATCGGCTCTCCTCTACTCGCGTCTGATAGACGCGAGTGAGGAAGAGCCGATCAATGGCTCTTCCTGTTTACATTGTGATCAGCCGTGATTGGACACGGCTGATCACGTGGTAAAAAGCCTCCGCTGGAGGCTCTTTACCGAGATCAGTGCAGCGGTGTGTCAGACTGACACACCGCTCCACCGATCGCCGCGATGCGCGCGCCCCCGGGCACGCAGCGGCTGTTATCCTGCAGGACGTCATATGACGTCCAGTGTGGATAACAGAACCACTTCCCGGACGTCAATATGCTATTGACTGGGCGGGAAGTGGTTAAAGGATGCTGGGGTGGGGCCCAGGGTGAACAACGGGTTAGACAAGATAGGAGCAAGGGGGCTATAGGCTGATTGGACATGATGAGATTTATTGATCATGTCCCATAAGCCTAAGGAAAATGAAAGGGTGGGACAGAGACTAGGCGGTCTTGCTTTTGATGGTAACGACATCAGGTGACTAGGGGGCCTGTGGGGAGTGGCCAAGTTCTCTATGGACATCCAGGGCATCAATTATTTGTGAGTGTGAAAGCGAGCCACTGTAATTATTTTAATTAAAAAAAAAATCGAAGTACATTTTTCCTAATTGATATACAGCTGTCACATGAGCCAGATCTTTCCCAGCCTGTCTGCAGCGAAACATAAGCAGCATATAGTCCTCTGCTGCTGGTCACATGTTCAAAATAAAAAAACAACCTTTGGAATACAGAGTAAAAATAAATGATTAATATAAATGTAGCGCCCTGCTCCTATTGAGTAGGCGCTATTTGTAAATTTAGTTGTCTGAGCTGTAGTTTAGCTCAGAATAATTGTGTAAATTGCTGGTTTCTGTTTCAATCCAGCTGTGTTGCGCATTTTTCCACTTGACTGTGGGTGTCGCTGTCACCACAGGTCAGGGTTGGAAATGCAACAGGCTGGATGTATTGGGTACCTCTTGCCCAGAAACCGCTCAGTGGGATTGGTCTCCCCGCTGTGCATTCTGGGAGAGGGTACTTAAGGGACAGACACCGTCTTCCAAGACTCTCTGACCTGATGGCCCTCCTGGCCTAAGGTGTGCCGTAGCAGTTTACCTGCCTCAGGGCCGGCTGGCCCGAGGCCTCGTTACTGGAAGTAGACCCAGGAGTTCTGGGGCCTACTAGTCAGGGGTGGTCCTGTGCTGTCTTGCCTGCGTGGAGAAGCCGAGCAATTGAAGAAACCAGGGGAGGACTTTTCCCAGAGAGGACCGAGCGAAAAGGTTGGTATCTCAAGAAGAGCCTGGAGACTCAATTGGAGGACGCATCCCGACCCATATACCTCACAGTATTGCCGGATTGGCTGAAAGAAACTGGTACTGTGTGACTGTACATAAACTTTGCAAAAGTCCTGGATCATTCAATCCTGTGGTAGAGGATTGTGCAGAGACTGTTGTGTTCTTCAAGTCTGTGGCAGAGACTATTTGTATTCTTCAAGTCTGTGGCAGAGACTTTTGACCAAGCACCGCACCGGCTGCTAGGTCAGTGAGAGAGGCCTATCCGGTGGTTGCTATATCCAGTGTGGAAACTGTTTGTCCTCTGGATTAGGAAGTACCAGTGATTCGCAAAGCAAGGTACCTGAATCTCCCCTAACCCTCCATCCCTCTCATTGACATTTCTTTAATAAAACCATTGGAAAAGAGACTGTGTTGGTGCTGACATCTGTGAAAAACTCTTCAATGGAACCCCTATGACGGATACGGTGGAACAGACAGGTAACGGCATGACCCAAAAATATAACCAGCAGCTCCTACGGGGGTAGTGCTACATAAATAAATGTTTAAATTGTCATACAAATATATATACAGTGGAACCTCGGATTAAGAGTATAATCCGTTCCAGGAGAATGCTCGTAATCCAAAGTACTCGCATATCAAAGTGAGTTTCCCCATTGAAGTCAATAGAAACGAAAATAATTTGTTCCGCCTTGACTTCAATGGCATGCAATACCGCATGCGGCCAGAGGCGGGGGTGCTGTCCTCGGGCCTTTCCGTGCATTTCCGAATGGCGCCGATCAGCTGCGATCGGCGACGTTCGGCTCTGCTCGGCTCTGGCGCCCCCCCCCACCTCAGATCAAAAGCGGTACTGCACACCGATTTGGCCTGAATCGTGCTTGTTTTGCGAGACAACACTCAAAAAACAAGTTACGATTTTTTTAAATACAGTACTCGTATTGCGAAACGCTCGTTAACCGCGTTACTCACAAACCAAGATTCCACTGTATTTGAAATCAAACCTTTATTATGTTTTGGCAATAACATGGTGTGGGAGGATTTCTGCCAGTCACAGGCTGTGTTACGCTCCTTCAGGCTGTGTCTTAGTATAAGAGGAAGATGAAGCTTTCCTCAATCTACATGTAATATCCTGCCCCCATTGCATTTAGCTTGTTAGTGGGCATGGAGAAAGAGAGAGGGAGTGGGCAGTCATTTACCACTGTGTATACACCCACATGCAACTCTATGGTCACTTGGGCTGCTCAGATGTGATAGGGAGTAAATACTTAACATAGAAACTCACTGAAAACTGAGCATGTGCAGAATTGCCACCACAGCTGCAAAATCCCTAGCTCAATTGGTGACATGGACAAATGGTGGAGTTTGAGAGCAGCAGGATTAACCAGTTTTTTTTACAGAATACAAAAAAACAATCTCATAGTTACTGAGTGAGTATGAATAGCATGTAATATGTGTATATTTAGTGATAGTTTTTTGTGAGTTTAGTGACACTTTAAAGAAATAGCAGAGTGATAGGTGTTCTCAACTGATAGGGACAGATCCGTCCCTGGGCCATAAAGAGACAGTAATAAACCTAATTGTGAATTTTCTTATAGTTCCACAAAATCATGATTTAACATGTGTAACTGCATAGAATTCCACCATACATATTTGTAGCGGACCCTTAATTTTAGGGGGACAGCCTGAGCAATAGTTGGCTCGGGCCTTTGATTTGTTAGATTGGACTCTGCTCTGCTGTGGTGTTGTCTGGTGTGCACTTCCCCTTTGGCCTGCGGGTGCCACTGTTGCCTAGGCCCAGGGTCGAACCACAGTTGACACAATGGCGTGATTGGGTGTCCTCTCTCAGCAGCCGTGCAGTGGGCGTGGTCTACTCGCTGTGCATGCCGGGAGAGGGTACAAAAGGGGCAGATGCCGTGGTTCAGGGTGAAATTCCGGGGGTGAGTTCAAGGAGGGACCCTCCCGGGTGGAGCGGGTGGCGCTCTGGCCCTCAAGGCCAGGAGTGTGCGTGTGAGGATTGGCCTCAGGCACCTTTAGCCTGAGGCTGCAACTCAGCTATGTGGGCCCAGCACCTTTGGCTGGGGCCTGTTCAATAAAAAGGAGTCCCAGGGCGCCCAGGTGAGGGTGGCCCGCTCTGACTGAGAGGACGCCGGGGGAAGATTGACCCCATAGAGGAGACGAGTGATAAGAGATTGCTGTCTTGGGAGAGGCCTGGTGACCTGTCAGAGGGAAGGATTCCATGTTCTGGATTCAGGAGCAACAGGATCTTGCTATTAAAGGGGATCTCCTGAACCCATCCCTGGAGGGGACAAAGTGACAGTATTGTTCGAGCTCCACTCCGGCTGCTAGGACTGTGAGAGGGACCTGTCCGGGTGAGCTAAACCCATTCGGGATCGAGTGGCGACGAGTGAGTAGAAATCTTGTGCCTGGATCTACCTCCTAATCTTGTTACCTTTTTCTCTCGTCAACTTTTCCCTTGTTACCTGAGCAGAAGATAAAATAAACTCTCTGTTGGAGTGACACAGTCTGGACATTGGCTTTACTGGGGAGGGGAAGAAAATAGACTTGACCCTATATCCTAGGGACGGGAACCAACGGAAGGCGGTAACTCGCTGCAGAACCCAAAATAAATAATTTGCAGCCCATATAGTCTGGGAGGACTTAAGCCCTGTGCACACGATCGGTTTTACCGATGAAAACAGTCCGATGGACTTTTTTCATCGGACAAACCGATCGTGTATGGGACCCATCAGTCTTTTTTCCATCGGTTTTAAAAAATAGAACGTGTTTTAAATTTTTCCGAAGGATCAAAAACCGATAGCAAATTCCAATCGTCTATGGGCAAGTCCATCGGATAAAAAAACCCACGCATGCTCAGAATCAAGTCGACGCATGCTCAGAAGCGTTAAACTTATTTTTTCTCGGCTCATCGGAGTGTTTTACGTCACTGCGTTTAGAACGGTCGGTTTTTTGACTGATGGTGTGTAGGCAAGACTGATGGAAGTCAGCTTCATCGGATTTCCGATTGAAAAAAACATTGGATTAGAATCCATAGGATATCCGATCGTGTACGAGGCTTTAGAGGTATCGCTAGATATACAATGTTGTCCATGAGTGGCTATTAAGCTGACAAGGTAAATACTGTGGGAGGATATACAATTGCCATTATAAGATATACAAACAACAGTGTCTATCCAAATAAGATATAAGCAAAAACTCCAGTTGAACTGCCTTGCACTTTCAGCCAGTGTTCAAGCCACAAATAAGAGCAACTTTAGTCAAATTGCACATTGAGACATTCACCACATGCATTGTTCCATATAGGCCCATAAGGCTATCAGCAATTTCCATCATATAAATGCTGTGTATATAGAGGATATACTTATCAGTTCCCAGCTTTGATTAGAAGAGCAGAGTGGCTGAAAACTGCCTGACCGATTTTGCCAGTTCAAATCGGCTGCTTCACAGGCAAATGGCAAATCTACTATGACACACGTGCATATATACAATTCAAAGATGGCCACCAAGCACCCCGGCCACGTGCGACATGCACAATGACATCATAATGTAAGCACTTTACTGTGCATGCGCGCCATGATGTCAGCACGCAGCCCGCAACCCAAAATGCACAGCGCGGCTGCCATCTTAACCACAAAGGACTCGATGTTGGGAGTTTCAGATAATTCATATATCTGTATATAGACAATGGACACCCAGAGGACAGTAAAACAAGGCAATGATACACCCAAGTAAATAAACAAATTAAACCTACTAAGCATAGCAGATTCAATAAAGACAATAATAAAGACTGTGTACCAATATACTAAAGCGCTGCTATGTGTGTTAAATATAGTTGAATATAGTTAAAACACATTAAGAACAGCTGTACCATTTATAAAGTGATCTTACACTAGTTAAAACAATAATTCAGAGGAATGGTGGGCTCATTCCACAATACTGTGACAATAAATGCAATTCAGCATAACAAATATATATGTGAACAACAAAAGCGCAATAAGTGATAGATGAATAATATTTGTGATTGTCCCACATAAAAATATATTAAAATTAAAAAATGAATTCAATAAAAATAAAATTAGAATCCTTCTTTAAACTTTGTGCTTCTTTAAGTGCCTCCTTACGGACAAAAACGTCATTGATAAATACCACCACCTCCAACACCAAGTGAATTGGCCGCTCACTTTAAGGGGTGACCCCACTGGGTCTAATCATGCTTTTATATCTTTGGTATTCCTGGCGGGGAACCGCTACTGCGTTTGGTTTATAACTCATTCAATGAAAAGGGCCGACTATTCTATAGCTCAAGAGTTCTCAGCCACTTGTCTTTTTTGAAGGGAGGCAGCTTTGTGGACTTAATTTGCATTTTTGCAGCCCTTCTCCAGGGTTCCGGAGAAACGGATATCGGTAAGTCCTCAAGCTCGTCCTCCTCTCCACACCATAGTGGCGCCAGTGTATCCAGGGCTGCTTGGTCCCATGCATCATTTTGTGCAGGTTCCATTTCTTCAGTGTTGGGTCTCTGGTGTACTTGCCTTAGGTGCACCTTCCTCAGAAATAGGACTATGACTTTGTAGACCATAAAATTGTTTGTAGCGCCCTGCTCCTGTTGAGTAGGCGCTATGTTTAAATTTAAGTTATCTGAGCTGTAGTTTGGCTCAGAATGATTGTGTTAAATTGCTGATTTCTGTTCCAGTCCAGCTGTGTTGCACATTTTCCACTTGACTGTAGGTGTCACTGTCACCACAGGTCAAAGTTGGAAATGCAGCAGGCTGGGTGTATTGGGTGCCTTTTAGCCAGAAGCAGCCCAGTGGGAGTGGTCCCCCCGCTGTGCATTCTGGGAGAGGGTACCTAAGGGACAGACACCGTTTCCGGGTCTCTCTGACCTGATGGCCCTCCTGGCCTAAGGTGTGCCGTAACAGTTCTTCTGTCTCAGGGCCTGCTGGCCCGAGGCTCCGTTACTGATAGTAGGCCCAGGAGTTTCTGGGGCCTACTGGTCCAGGGGTGGTCTCGTGCTATCTTGCCTGCTGGAAGAAGCCGAACAATTGGAGACTCAATTGGAGGACGCATCCCGGCCCATCTACCTCACAGTGTTGCCGGCTTGGCTGAAAGAAACTGGTACTGTGTGACTGTACTTAGACTTTGCAAAAGTTCTGGATCATACAATCCTGTGGCAGAGGATCGTGCAGAGACTATGTGTATTCTTCAATCTGTGGCAGAGACTTTTGACCGAGCACCACACCAGCTGCTAGGTCAGTGAGAGAGGCCTATCCGGTGGTTGCTAGATCCAGGGTGGAAACTGTTTGTCCTCTAGATTAAGAGAAGTACCCGTGATCCGCAAATACAAGGTACCTGAATCTCCCCTAACCCTACATCCCTCTAACTGACTTTGTTAAATAAAACCATTGAAAAATAGACTATGTGTTGGTGCTGACATCTGTGAACAACTCTTCAATGGGACCCCTATGACGGATACGGTGGAACAGTAAGGTAACGGCAAGGCCCAAAATCAAACCAGCAGCTCCTGCAGGGGTAGTGCTACACATGGGGGCTCGAGTCCAGGATTTGCCGTTACCGGTCGCAACTCAAGTAAACTGTTCACTGGGAGCCTATGCTACAAAGAGGGCTCTGGACTGTGTTATTTATTTTAAAAAAGGGGTAATTTGCAGATCACTTTTCAGCCGCATGGACTGTGGGTGGAGCCAAGAAAGCAAGAAGCCCGCGAACTACGTGACTAAAGGAACAAGTGGGAGGAGTTCCCGCCTGCTTGCTGCGTGAGACGCTGCGTGTGTGTCCAACACTTAACAGGGAATCGGAATACCGCCATGTCTTTGGTTCCGTTGATGCAGTCTGCTATGGGGCCCAGGATGTTTCCTGTGGGTACCGCTACGAGTGCCATGCTGCCGGGAACTACACTGACGGATACTGGCATTCGTCTGAAACCGCATGGGCGGTTCGTACTGTTCGTGATTGGCGATGTCGAAGCATTGGGTATGCTGTGCAACAAGTGCGAAGTACTGGCCGTAAACCCCCGTCCATTTGTTCGGTGCCTACACTGCGGGTAGTACCTGTTTGCCGTAGAGCAACCCACCATGCCACCCCATGCCTACCAGATGGACTGGGCCACGGGCATCGCTACAGAGGAAGCTGCTGCATTTGCTCCTGTGCTTAGACCTACGCTCACCGCGTCTGCTACAACGAGTGCTCCTGAGGGAGATGGCGCTGTTACTGCCATTGAGGAGTCAATTAGCGGACATCGCTACTGATGTTACCTCCACTACTGTTACCTCCACTGTATCTACCTCCGCTGCACCTGTCCAAAAAGAAGGTGGGATATGTGAAAGCCTCCCGTGGCCTACCCCAAAGACTACCCAAACCGGATCCAAAGAAAAGTCTGATTCCTGAGAAGTCCACGACAGGAACTGGTGAGAGATCTGCGGAAAGTGTACATGTGGGGACTGTTTGTAAATATGTGCCCGCGGGGGAGTTATGGGACTCTGAAATAGACTCCCTGTCAGACATCTCCGGAGACAATGATTTGTTCGAGACTGTGTCTCAGGAGATGTTATGGGCCAATGGAGATGATACTGCTTCGGCCTTCACCTTTTCTGAATGGGCAGCCATGGACTCAGGGAAGACATCACCCAGTGTGGAAACCCCAGTTGCTACTAGTGAAATCCTGGCCAGAGGTACCAGTTCGTTTGGGTCAGGAAAACTGTCTATTAATGCTATGGTGCACAAGTCTCCAACCTCATGTATACCTCCTAGGCTTGGAAGCACCAGAGCTCTGCCAAGACTTGCCCGGCTATAAAGATTTCTCAACAAAAGGGTAGCCACGGGTATGGTCTGGAATTTCCCTATGTCCCCCTAGAGATCATGCAGGAAATTGAGTCCAGCAGAGAGAAATGGTACGGTGAGGCTGTTTGGGACTATTTGTCCGTACCTAAACCTTTCAGGAGAGTAAGCTATTCGGCTACTATGGATGATCGTTTCAATGGGTGTCTGTTGCATTGGAGCTATGGTAGACACATTTATGCTGTCAAGGGTGTCATCTGCCGCCCAGGGAAGGATAATGTCATTTATTTCATCACTACCCTGGATAAACAAGGAAAGCCACTGACTTTGCCTGACCCCCGATTTTACTGGTGATCGTTTACAGTGACTGTCCAGGTTTTCAATATGCTGAAAGAGGAAGATTTTATTTTTCTGAAGGACTGTGGGGTACATAGCTAGGTAGTGTTAGGTTACTGGAAACTTCGGAGTCAAGATTCCTCTACCTGCTCCAGTACTTGCGTTCAAGGACTTTGCCATGTTGTTCTTCTGCCACTAGGTGGTGGAAGTTTCCCCAGCAATACTGGACTCTTTTTACACTTAGCTACCCACATAAAGAAAAATAATATATATATGGAGGAAAGAAAGGCTCATCTCTCAGGAAGTGAGGCTTTGCTTCCTGTTGCATAGTGATGCGCTTTATATTGTTGCCTGTGTGTTTCTGTTTTTCAGGTACACTGGATCTTCTGTCAAAACTGCTGGAGAGTGGGTGGTTTAGATAGATAGAGAGAGATGTTATAATGTACAGTATATAATTCTGCTGTATGTTTATGTTAAATTTGCATTTCTTTTGCTACCTCACCCTTTCCCTTCCCCATCCAAGTTTTTTGGGATTCAGGTATCGACTCTCAGGAGTGAGAGTAATTTTTTCTAGACGATGAGAACATTGTCTGTTGCGGTGGGGGTGTCATGGATATGCAGTAATTTTGTCTGTCAGCTTACCTTCCTCTCCATGTGTTCACCTTAGAGGCCAGACACTCTCACCTGGCTGCTTTAATAATCTCTCCTCCCAGCATGGCTCCACCCCAGACCCTATCAGAGAACTCTATATTAACCTGTGCACTGCAAGTCTGCCTTGCTGATCAACGTTTGCGTGTTTGGGTTCCTGCTTGCCGTGTGCTACGTCTGTTTTTGTGTTACCGATCTTGGCTTGTTCTCGACTATCCCTGTCTGCTTGTGACCTTTACCTTTGGCTTGTCCTTTGTTTATCCTTGTCTGCTTGTTGCCCTGACCTTGGCTTATCCCCTCAGTATCTCTTGTATCCTGAGTTGCTGCTTCCCCTCTGTCCTCTATACCCTACAGAGCGTGATCTAGGGGACTCTGGGGGCCGTGACCTGGATCCAGTTGCAGCTCAGTCCATCCTCACCACTAGAGGCTCTGGTGAACACCTGCTGGATCTTAGACTCCGCGCCCTGGGGAATCTTGGGCTCTAGCTCCCTGTGGGATCCCTGTTTGTGCTCCAGTGGACCTGCCTTCCTTTACCACCCAGTGTTCCATCTGAAGCAGTCAGCCATAGGGTTCACTACCTTGTGGTGCACTCCTGACCTACGGTGTGCATCTGTCATCTGGCCTCAGGTGACCTGACAGTTTGATCAGCCATGGACCCGGCTGACATGCCGCTTCCCACAGATGATCCATTGCAGGGCATAGTCCGCAGACTTGAGACCCAAGAATCGAATCAGACTCAGGTGATAAAATTCCTCCAGGATCTGGCTTCCGCTTCGAACAGCTCAAGGCCTCCTTGGGAACCCCAAATCAGCAACCTCAAGTACAACCAGCGGCTGCACCTATCGCACCAGTCACAGCCACACACTCACTACAACTGCCAGCTCCGTTCCGTTTCTCTGGGGACTCCAAGGCCTGCAGGGGGTTTCTCAGCCAATGCACTATTCATTTTGAGCTTCAGCATTAGAAGCTTTTGCCTGGGCTGTCCCCCTGTGGGAGAAGAATGATCCGGTGGTTTCCAGCCTGTCCGACTTTTTGAAGCTCTTTCGTAACATCTTCGAGGAGCCGGCTCGGGCTTCTTCATCGGCTAGTGCTCTTTTACGTCTTCGCCAAGAATCTTGTTCAGTGGGACAATATGCTCTTCAGTTCCGTATCCTCACAGCTGAATTGAGCTGGAACAATGAGGCCCTGGTCGCTACCTTTTTACATGGCCTCTCTGACCGAGTGAAAGACGAATTAGCGGGAAGAGCCATCCCCGCCGGTCTGGACGATGTAATTTCCTTGTGCAATCAGATCGACATTCGTTATCAGGAGAGGTCCCTAGAAAAAAGACGCCAGCACTCCCTGGGCCCTAGCCAGTCTGAGCTCCCCTCCCTTCTTCCCGTGGAGCATCTTCTGCCTGCTGAGGAACCTATGCAGCTGGGCCGGACCAGGCTAACCCCCGAAGAACGTGCTAGGCGCAGAACTCTGGGCTTGTGTCTCTATTGTGGGGGCAAGGGTCATTTGACTCCTGCTCGCTTCGCCCGGGAAACGCTCAGGTCTAATACATTTGGAAGGTGGAGTATTGGACCCAGAAACATCACCTTCTTGTCTTCTTCTGCCGGTGTTCCTTCATGTAGGCACTTCTCCTCAATCGACCCTTGCATATCTGGATTCCGGGGCTGCCGGCAATTTTATGGACTGGAGAACTGCTTCTTCTATGAAGCTTACCCTTTCACCCCTCACTACGCCATTGGTAGTCTCTGCAATTGATGGCACTATTCTCCCAGGGGGTCCTATTCGCTTCCAGACGCTACCTATTAGGATGTCGGTAGGGATTCTCCACCAGGAGTGGATATTCTTTCTCATTCTACCCAAGGCCTCTACCCCCATTGTATTGGGCCTTCCTTGGCTACAGCTCCACTTTCCGCATGTGGACTGGGCCTCTGGGCAGATCCTGGCTTTCGGGTCCCTCATGTTTCTCGTCATGTCTTCTCAAGGTGGCCCCCAAGGAGAGACTTCTGGTTGCTACCACATCTGTATCTTCTGATCTTCCCGCTGCATACAGCGATTACCGGGATGTGTTCTGTAAGAAATCAGCTGAGGTGCTTCCTCCCCGCAGGTCTTTTGACTGTGCTATTGTTGTGGAAATTTTTATTAATGTATGTTGTCAGATGTCCCCCAGTGTCGGTTTTGCTGTAATGCGCTCATGTGAGTGTATTCGCACATACAGACGTTGGTGGAAGACCATTGGCGCAAACACCCTCCCACGGACACAACAGATTTGCTTGCTCCTTTTAGGGATGTTCATTTATGCCTCACCAATGGACTGGCCACTTCTTGTCGACTGCATTAAATGACTCCGAGCGAACAGATCTGCGTTTATGGGAACTATAGCATAACTATACGAAAATTGTGGTTATCTGATCCATGATTAAGTATGGTTTGCGTCATTGGTAGCAGTGAGTTGGTTTGCACACGGCTTTGTACAAAGCCATGCTTTCTAGTGTTCTTTTGTCTCACAGAAAGCATGGCCCCTGTACCCAACTGTTTGCACACATCACTGCTAGCATTCTATTTGAATATATACATGTCTGTCATTGGTTCTTTTGAAAGTATACAAAATGTCTGATTGGCTGTTTTGTGAAGCCACCACCTTCTTTTGTTACTCATGTTGACACTATAAATAAAGGGAGCTGGCTATCCTAGGGAGGACTCTGCTAAGCTCAATGTCATACCAGCATTTGTGTCTGTGTTACTGAGAGATACACCAGCACGCTGAACCCGGCATTATATACGAGAGCTATATTTGTGCTTTTAAGCGCAAGGAAATTATTTGCCAGAGGAGAAGCCTAATATTTCCCCAACAGTTTTCGGTGGGCCAGCAAGGAATTCATTCAGATCTTCCTAATTCAGCGGACCTCGAGTGGGAAGAGACATCCAGAACCAGACCAGCAAAGGGCCGGCCTATGGTAAGAAAACCATACTTTAAGTTTTTTTAACATTTTTGCTGTTCTGTGATCAGGATTTTGATTCTCTGACCGCTGGATGGGGTAAGATCTGTTAGACTAAAGAATTTTATGTTTTTTTTGTCGCTTTCTGTATAATGGCGGGATTTTAATTGTAGGTTATATTTTTGTAAATTGTAAGTAGGTCTATTAATTGGGGGTGGGTACCTATAACTGAATCCTCTATAGGCCCCATTTAATACAAACCTAAAGTGAATGCTGTATGTGTATGACTGAACAGGCTAACACCGTGTGTTGCTGCCGCATATGTAATTGACCACATGGTCAAGGGGGGAGGTGCAGCCACTATTGCTCATGTATATCGATTGACTCTCCAACTTTCAGAGCTAAATATTGTTTGATATTTGGGACCAGGAATATATGATTGAGGTGTGTTGTTCTAAGTTTTATGTAACTTTGGCAATTTTGGATAAATTGTTGAGTTAAATATGCCTATATTTTAGTACACCTATGAACCCTAATTGATATAGCCTGAAGTGTTTGTCTAGGGATAAGTGTCTCAATTGTGTAGTCAGTTTTCTAGTGAAGAAATCTCGGTTTGTGTTGATTTTGGCGGGATCAGCGTTTTCTTTTTTTCCATTTGTTAATATCGACTATTTTGCAGTAGTTCAGATTTCATCCACCATTTTACCCTGGACCAATTTTCTATTGTTGCAACTGCCATTTTGTTTCTGCCGATTTTTGGTTCTCGGTAAAATCACTTTTAGCATTTTGTAAAATTAAGTTATCTTTTTACAGGAATTAAATTTTTTGTCTTTAGTTGTTTTTGTGCGATATTTTAGTCTTGAGTGAAATAATAGTCTGTCTTTTTGTACTGAATTCCATTTCCAGAAGAATAATTTGGGGTTTTTAAATTTAATTCAGTTGTTTTGTGAAGGTTTATACTATTATTCAGTTTTGGGTAGAGAGTAAAACGGGGGCATCACCATTATTGTTGTAACATCTAGATACAGATAGAAGCCATAATATTGTTTTGAATAGTGGAGAATTTCATTGTGCTTTGCAGCTTGTCTGACAAACACGTTTACAGGGCTGCCGATAATCAGTTGAAGAGCATGTAAATTGTGAGGAGTAGATTCTAGCATAACGGGAGGCCGTGTTAATCGGAATACGCCGGGTGCCAGTACTGTAAAAATAGTCACTAAGCAGTACCGCTCCGAAAACTAGTGCAAGGGTGCCCTGGACGCGGGACACTTCATAAGCGATTCGAATTGTCATGGCTAATGTGGCGTCCATGCTTGGGAGGAAAAAAATTAGGCTCCCCACCAGTCAGACAGCTGCACAGCACATGAAGTCTGGGTTTGGGGCTCGGGCTGTGAGACCCCTTAAAGATTGGCATAGATGGTCAGAGGGTACAAAATGGTGTATTCCTTTGGAAGGTACTTTTTAAACCTGGAGGTGGGAGAAACTCATCACTGAGTTTAAAACCAGACTCCAGGCTACAAAGACTTTAGAAATAGCTGAGTTGTGGCTTCAGAAGTCTATAATGGTGAACCGGCAGGGTATACAGAAGGCGGTTTCAGTCCGGAAGAACCGCATTATGTATACCTGGCCAGAGGAGATTGCTGAAACTAATGATCCAATAAGGGAAACGGAGGAAGCCCTCGTTGGGCTAACCCTGTTAAGACAAGCAGGATCAGCTGGATCTGTAACTGCTGTTGTCTCTCATGAATTTCCCACTGTTCTTGCTGTCTCTGTCTCTGACTCTTCTCTCCGTCACTCTCTCTCTCCAATTTCTCCACCCTGCAGCTCAAACTCTCTCCCTGTCTCTCTTCCTCAACTATCTTCTATAACCACTGAAGCCTCCGCTCTCCAGCCTAAAGCAAACTATGATCTGTTTTCCACTACAGATTTAAACATGTTGTGTGAATCTAGAAGAATCCCTATTAGAGACAGGAAAAGGGGAGACTGTATAAAAGCTCTGAAGGAGTACGATTTAGCCATTCCTACTCTTTATCCCTCCCTGGGGAATTATTTATCAGAACCCACTGTAGGTGAAACCGTATATGTTAGTTCACTATTAAAACCACCCCCCCAATATACACCCGCTCTCCACCCTGGGACTTATCCAGTCCGGGTACAACAATTTGAGGGTGCCCCCAATGTACAGGGAGAAAGGACCCCAGGGGAGAGGGTAGTATGGCATGTCCCTTTTACCTCCTTAGAGATCAGGAGCATTCTAACAGAACTACCAGACTATAGGACGAATCCGCGGGGGTTCGCAAGAATGTTTGGTCAGAACCAATTTACCGTAGTTATGGAATGAGCGGGACGGACTGTGCCAGAATTCTAAGGGCTAAAATAGGAGATGAAATGGCTGAGGCTGTAATATCTCGTTGTAGCATCACCACACATGAGCAGATGACATCTGGGGGTAAAGAGTTTTTTAAGGCCCTTCTAGGAAAGCTTCCAGAACTGTATGGTGCAACCTCTACCACGGATGTAATAAAATTAAGCCAAAATCCTGGAGAGGAATGCGTTTGTTTCTGTCGTCGCCTGAAACAAGCCGCAAGAGATGCAGATCTGGAGGTTGGTCCTGATGCACCACCTGAAGGACAAAGGCTTACCGCCATTCATCTCATGTTAAGAGCTACATTTTTAGAGGGAATCCATACAAAAATTCGGGACCGGTTATTATTAGCCAGACCCGAATTTAATGAAATGTCTATGCCTGCCATCCTATCCACTCTCTCTGCTATAGAAAGGGATGTGGATCGGAAAAAGCAGGACAAGACATCTAAGGTTTTTGTCTCGCAAGCACTCGCAAAGCAAACGGACAAAAAGGCTAGAGATATGACAGAGCAGAAGAGACCTATCATTTTTTATAACTGTGGAAAGGAAGGCCATTTTTAAAAAAAATTGTAAGAACAAATCTGCAAGACCTCGGGGTAAGTGGCAGTTTATCCCAGAGGATCAAACACCTCAAGTTGTAGCGATAACAGGAAACGACTATGACTCACCATAGGTCGTTGGCAAACCGGTATCTGCCCATATCAACCTGTATGTAAAAGAACTTAAATGTACTCTACCATGCCTTCTAGATACCGGTGCTGCCCGCACAGTTTTAAGAGCTAAAGATATTAAAGGTAAAGTTCCCTTTTCAGGAGAAACCACCCCAACCATAGGTCTCACAGGTCAGACAGTGTCTTTAAAAACAACAAAACCTCTCCATTTCAGGTTGGGGCAACACACAGAGGCCATTAAGTCTGTGCTAGTATCGGATGATGTGCCCATTAATCTATTAGGGGCTGATATTTTGTCAGAGATACAGGCGATTATTGAGTATACTCCAACAGGTATTGTGGTTAGTAGTGTACTGTCGGATGAGTGCCTATGTGAAATGGTGGCTCTACCATACATGACAGAGCCTGGTTGTTTTCTGGGGTTGGATGTGCTGGTAGAGGTCGATCCCAAACTTTGGGCGATTGACAAGTATGACGTGGGTCTTCTGCCAGTTCCACCACACACAGTAAACATCAGACCAGGGAGCGTCTTACCCCAATTACCACAATACCCTTTGAGTGTAGCTCAAATGGATAGTCTTAAAATCCAAATAGACCGGTACCTGCTGATAAAAGTTCTCACGCCAACCAAATCCCCTTGTAACACCCCTTTGTTTCCAGTGGCTAAAAAGTCTGTCAAAGATGAGGAAGCAACTTTCCGTTTAGTACATGATTTAAGGGCTATCAATAAACTCATTATCAGCGATGCCCCTTTGGTACACAAACCACACACCCTGTTGGCCTCTATAACACCTAACGCAATTTTCTTCAGTGTCATTGATCTAACTAATGCATTTTTTTCGATACCAATGGACCCCCATTGCCAGTACCTTTTTGCTTTTTCATTCCAGGGCCGACAACTGACTTGGACACATCTCGTTCAGGGGTCTGTGACTTGTCCCTCGGAGTACAGTTGCAAACTTAAAATAGTGTTGGATCAATGGACCCCAACGATTTCAGAGGTGGTGCTGCTACAGTATGTTGATGACTTGCTGCTTTGTTGCCCCGCAAGGGATGTCTGTTATCAGCATACTGTCTCATTGCTAAACCATCTGGCGTCCACAGGGAATAAAGCTAGCAAGAAGAAATTGCAGTTTTGCAAAGAGAAGGTCACCTTTTTAGGACATTGTATATCTCAGGGTACTCGACACCTTACAACCCACAGAATTCAGACACTGAAAGACTTCCCGAAACCCCGAAACGCACGACAAACGAGAGCCATTCTCTGTCTTATCAACTACTGTAGAGACTGGGTCCCTAACATCTCATCCACATTAGGACCCCTTTACGAAATCCCATCCCAAACTCCCTTTCAACTGACTGATGATAACTGGTCGACCCTACAGGACTTGATTGAAGAACTCTCCAAAGCACCTGCTTTAGGTTTGCCCAACTATGACCTCCCCTTCTACCTTTTCTGCTATGAAAGCAAAGGCCACGCCACTGGAGTACTGACCCAACTACATGGGTCCAGGTACCGACCCATCATGTATCTATCGACTTCCCTAGATCCAGTCATTCGAGGCTCACCAGGTTGTGTACGAGCCGTAGCCGCCTGCGCTGTATTGTTACAGAAGGTAGGTGACATAGTCTTGGACTCCCCACTAACCCTTTATACTCCCCATTCAGTGCAAGAGATCCTAAATCAAGTTCAGACAAAACACCTCTCTGCTGCCAGATTGACCAAGTATGAAGTGACTCTCCTAACCCCTACTAACCTAACTTTGAGACGATGCACCATTTTGAACCCAGCATCTCTTCTTCTTACTGAGGAGGAAGAGAAGGGGGGAAATAATGGCGTTAAAAACGACAACACTCAAACTTTACAGACTAACAATACTAATCTCTCTACCTCTAACCAACTTTTCAATTTAGAAGGACAACATGTTGATGATCACCACGACTGTGTTTCTTTGATGGAACTTGAGTCAGAAACCATTAGTCCAGTGAAGGAGGCCCCCATCCCAAATGCTAAGAACCTTTTTGTCGATGGTTCCAGGTATTACACCCCAGATGGTAAGCCCCACACAGGTTATGCAGTGACTACAGTCAGTGAAATTGTGGAAAAGGGTTCATTGAGTTCCAGCATGTCTGCACAAGAAGCCGAGCTGTGGGCACTGGCAAGAGCTTGTGAGACCCAAGAGGGTCAAAAGATCAATATCTATACAGATTCCAGGTACGCTTTCGGGATAGCTCATAATTTCGGTCCTATCTGGAAAGCAAGAGGGTTTCTGACAAGTTTGGGGAAGCCCGTAAAACATGCAGAGTTAATCAACAGGTTATTTGTTGCTTTCAACCTGCCACGTGAGATAGCCATTCTAAAAGTTAAGGCCCACACAACTGATAGGACCCTGGAAGCTGATGGGAAGGCCTTGGCAGATAGAGCTGCTAAGGAAGGTGCTCTGAACCCTCCCGGGGAGAACCTAATGCTAGCCATCCCCTCTGATGTGTCTCTGGAAGAGTTTAAGAGACTACAGTCACAAGTAGAATTACAGGAAAAGGAGGAGATGGACAGCACTAGGGGTCATGAGAGCTCCAGATGACATCTGGGGTCTTGGTAATAAATGGTGCTTACCAAGATCGCTTTTTCCAATGATGGCCCATTCGCCTCATTATCCAGGGCATCAGTCAAAGATGGTTATGTGTGCGCAGGTGGATGAGCATTGGATCGCCCCTGGATTTACTACCGCAGCTGCTAATTTTGCAGCAGCCTGCCTGGTTTGCGCATTGCACAACCCAGGTAGGACGGTACCAGTACCTAAACGGCATTCCCCCCGACCAGAATATCCATTTCAGCGCATCCAGATAGACTACATTACGTTGCCAAGGAGTGGGCCGTACGAACACGTTTTGATCTGTGTAGATATGTTTTCAGGTTGGCCAGAGGCATGGCCAGTTCAGAAAGCCAACGCCACCACCACAGCCAAGAAGATCCTGTCCGAAATGGTGTGTCGCTGGGGCCTACCTGAAATGATCGAGTCGGATCGAGGCTCCCACTTCACTGGTCAGATATTTGCAGAAGTATGCAAAGCCCTCCATATCAATCAGGGATTACACACCCCTTATCACCCCCAAAGTGGGTGTAAGATTGAAAGGTTGAATGGAATCCTTAAAAACAAAATCTCTAAAATAATAGCCGATACTGGAAAACCATGGCCTGAATGTCTCCCCATAGTTCTCCACTCCATCAGAAATGCACCTAGACGACCTCACGGGTTATCTCCATATGAGGTTTTGTTCGGAAGTCAACCAAAAACAGGGCTGTACTTTCCCCAGCAGCTGTCGTCTTTACATTCTCAGCTGACGGGGTATGTGCAGTCACTGCAACGGGAGCTCCAAAAAATCCACCATAGGGTTCATGAGTCCCTTCCAGACCCTGACTCAATAACCGGTTTACATTCTATCCAACCAGGTGACTGGGTCGTCGTAAAGAAACACCAGAGGACGGGACTAGAGTCGAGATACCTCGGACCATTCCAGGTTCAGCTGACCATGCCAACCTCACTAAAGTTTGAAGTATGGGACAACTGGATCCACGCCAGCCACTGCAAGAAGCTGCTCAACTACATCAAAGAATGAGGAGTATCTTCTTTATTTATAGTTTTAGTTTAGTGTATTTTAGCAATGGTAATGATGAAAAGCATCCCAACTTGCTGTTTAAAATGCACCTCCAGCTGGCAAAAATGGCGAACAGGACCAACTGCTGGGTATGCTCCAAACCCCCACCAAGCCTTGATGCCCCAGAAATGGCAGCAGTACATGCTATATACGATGTCCGTATTGGTATGAGAAATTCGAAAACTATTAAAGACCCCAAACAGACACTTGTCAATAGAACTTAACAATACATTCCTAGAGGGTAAAATTAGTTATAGTTTTAACATTAGCTCTGGCTTTTGCCCCTCCCTCACAAAACCAGTATGGGTATCGGGGCAACTAGGTAGCCCACAAGTGTGCTTCAACTTTAGTTTCGGTAGAGGAAATAACTTTGTTGGGTCCACCACCTGTAAAGAAGGTATAACAGTTAATCTAACCAACGAAACCACCGTCTTCTTTAATAACACTAATAGACCAGATTACATCTGTTGGAAGGAAGGGTGTGACGTTCAGACCGAGGGAGCAATCCCCCAGTCTATCCTGTTACTACTCAATGCACGTAACCGTCAGAGTGATTCCCCCTGTGCGACTCTGACTGGCCCCTACTACTTCTTATGCGGTACTTCAGCTTATAAGGTATAATTCCCCCTAATGCAAGAGGTTTATGCGTCCTGGTTAAACTAGTCCCAGCATCTTACATCGCGGATGATCGAGAGGATCTGATGGCGCGAGAGAAGGTAAGAATGGCAGGAAAAGCTAGAAGGGAATTGTTCACCAACTTGGACGGGGTGGGGGATTGAACTTATGAAACGATTGAATAATTTCTCATCCATTGTGGATGGGATATTCAATGAAACCGTAGAGGCTGTAAGGGAAATCTCACAGGAACAACGACAGATCAGGACCCTTCTTTTACAGGAAAAGATGGCCCTTGATTATCTGTTAGCATCCAAGCGGGGTTTCTGTGAATTCATAGGTGAAGATTGTTGTACCTGGATTGAGGATACCAATAACAAAGTTCAGGCCCATATGGATAAGGCTAGATCCCTGCAAGGCAAAGCCAGAGCTATAGCTAGTGAGGGTTGGAATCCTTTTAAGGGTATGGGAAACTTTGGGGATTTAATATTTTCCATTGGGTCGTGGTTAAAGGAAGTAGGGATATATATACTCATGCTGTTTTTGTTTCTATTCCTTCTATATGTCGTGATGAGGTGCTCCTGTTGCCTGATTGGACGCGTGACCAGAGACCGAGCAGATGACCACATTCTCCTTGATGAGATGAGACGCCCCGAAGCCCAACCTACTTACCAGATGCAGAGGATCCCAGGCTGATCGGCGATTACTACAGCTCACCATGTCGTGTCCTCCTTATAAGTCATGCTCCTGAAGAACAGAGTCTACATGTCAAGCCGTGTTTTTCTTTTTATGGACTCATATGGACTGTAAGGACTGATTCGTTTCCAGGTGTAAGAAGGAGATCAAAAAGGAAGGACTGTTGTGGAAATTTTTATTAATGTATGTTGTCAGATGTACCCCAGTGTCGGTTTTGCTGTAATGCGCTCATGTGAGTGTATTCGCACATACAGACGTTGGTGGAAGACCATTGGCGCAAACACCCTCCCACGGACACAACAGATTTGCTTGCTCCTTTTAGGGATGTTCATTTATGCCTCACCAAGGGACTGGCCACTTCTTGTCGACTGCATTAAATGACTCAGAGCGAACAGATCTGCGTTTATGGGAACTATAGCATAACTATACGAAAATTGTGGTTATCTGATCCATGATTAAGTATGGTTTGCGTCATTGGTAGCAGTGAGTTGGTTTGCACACGGCTTTGTACAAAGACATGCTTTCTAGTGTTCTTTTGTCTCACAGAAAGCATGGCTCCTGTACCCAACCATTTGCACACATCACTGCTAGCATTCTATTTGAATATATACATGTCTGTCATTGATTCTTTTGAAAGTATACAAAATGTCTGATTGGCTGTTTTGTGAAGCCACCACCTTCTTTTGTTACTCATGTTGACACTATAAATAAAGGGAGCTGGCTATCCTAGGGAGGACTCTGCTAAGCTCAATGTCATACCAGCATTTGTGTCCGTGTTACTGAGAGATACACCAGCGCGCTGAACCCGGCATTATATAAGAGAGCTATATTTGTGCTTTTAAGCGCAAGGAAATTATTTGCCAGAGGAGAAGCTTAATATTTCCCCAACAGCTATTGACCTTGTCTCCGGAGCAACTCTGCCCAGGGGTTGTACCTACCCTCTGTCCATCCCAGAGATGCAGGCCATGTCTGAGTATGTCGCAGAGAATCTAGAGAGAGGTTTCATCCGGAAATCCTCATCGCCTGCAGGGGCAGGGTTCTTTTTCGTTGCCAAAAAGGATGGTACCTTGAGACCCTGCATCGACTATCGAGGTTTAAACGCGGTTACTATCAAAAATCGATACCCCTTACCCTTAATATCTGAGATATTCGATAGGTTGAAGGGTGCCTCCATTTTCACCAAGTTGGATCTCAGAGGCGCGTACAATCTCATTCGAATACGGGAGGGTGATGAATCGAAGGCTGCATTTAACACTAAAGACGGGAATTACGAATACCTGGTTATGCCTTTTGGTTTGTGTAATGCCCCAGCTGTGTTTCAAAACTTTGTCAATGAAATCTTCAGGGATCTGCTGTACCAGTTTGTTGTCATCTATCTGGATGACATTCTTATCTTTTCGGAAAATCTGCTCGTCCACAGAAACCATGTCCGCACTGTACTTCAGCGTCTTAGAGAGAATAATCTCTATGCCAAGCTGGAGAAATGTTCCTTTGAATGTTCTGAGGTCCTGTTTCTGGGATGCTTTGTCTCAAGTTTGGGTCTTCGTATGGATCCTGGGAAGGTCTTGACCATTACCAACTGGCCTCTTCCTGCTACCCTCAAGGCCACACAGCGCTTTCTTGGCTTCACAAATTATTATAGGCAGTTCATAAGGAATTACTCTTCTATTGCCACGCCTATTATCGCTTTGACCAAGAAGGGTGCGAATGCCAAAGACTGGCCTCCCAAAGCTGTCTCTGCGTTTCACGACCTGAAAGAGGCCTTTGTTTCTGGACCTCTCTTGAGGAGACCAAATCCTGGGGATGCATTTTTTATTGAAGTGGACGCTTCTTCAATGGGGGTGGGAGCTGTGCTTCTTCAATTCTTTGAGAAGAGGCGTCAACCATGTGCGTTCTTCTCCAAAAAAATATCTCAGGCAGAGAGAAATTATGCCATCGGTGATCGGGAACTTCTTGCAATTGAATTGCCGTTAGAGGAGTGGCGTCATCTCTTGGAGGGTTCCCCTCACTCCATAACGATCTTTATTGATCACAAGAATTTACAGTACCTACAGAATGCTAAACGTCTGAATCCCAGACAGGCCAGGTGGAGTCTCTTCTTTTCCTGTTTTAATTTCACGATTACGTACAAACCTGATTCCTGCAACGGTCTGGCTGATGCACTCTCTAGGTCATTTGACACTTTGGACGAGGAGTCCACCCCTGAACCTGAGCCGATCATTCCAACCTCATGCATTGTTGCCCATTCTACCACCCTGGAGTCAAAAATTCCTCCAGGTAAGACCTTTGTCCCCACTGAGCTAAGAGCTAAGATCCTTCGTTAGGGACATGAGTCCAAGGTGGCAGGTCATGCTGGATTCCTCCGATCCTTCTTACTCATCAGTCGTCACTATTGGTAGCCTAATCTCCGCTCAGATGTCAAAGACTACGTTAAGGCTTGTCATGTCTGTGCTCAGTCTAAAGCCTCCACACAAGCTCCTGCTGGTCTCCTCATGCCCTTGCCTATTCCTAAGGAGCCCTGGGCTCACATTGCCATGGATTTTATCACAGATCTCCCACTGTCTGAGAATAATACGGTCATTTGGGTGGTAATCGATCGGTTCTCCAAGATGGCTCATTTTGTTCCTCTTCCTGGCCTTCCTTCGGCTCCTGCCTTGGTTCCCATTTTTATTCGAGAAATTTTCCACCTCCATGGGGTTCCTTATCATGTTGTTTCTGAAAGGAGGGTTCAATTTACGTCTCTTTTTTTGTAGAGCCTTTTGCAAATCCCTCAATATTGTCTTGGATTTTTCCTCTTCTTACCATCCTCAATCCAATGGACAGACTGAGAGGGTTAATCAGGAGTTAGAGGTCTTTCTTCACACCTTAGTCTCTGCTCATCATGACGATTGGTCCTCTCTACTCCAGTTCGCAGAAGACACCCTTTTTCACAGTTTATGGAAAACACCCTCAACTTCCTCTTCCCATGACTTGTTCTCCAGATATTCTAGCTTTGGCTTTCAATTCTATTTGGGGTGACCTTCATGATTCCCTCCGGGCAGCTGCTGACAAATTCAAAGGCTTTGTCGACCGCCGCAGGCGTAAACCGCCTTCTCTTCAGCCAGGGGACAAAGTCTGGCTCTCCACCAGGGACATCAAGCTCCGAGTTCCTTCTCTGAAGTTTGCTCCAAGATTCATTGGTCCGTACACTATAACTACTACACTGAATCCGGTTTTTTTCAAACTCCAGATTCCAAAAAGCCTTAAAATCGCTAACTCCTTCCATGTTGCCCTTCTGAAGCCTTTAGTCCTCAATAAGTTCTCTCGTCCTCTCCCTACCGTGGCGCCGGTCTCTGAGGATAATCAGGAGTACGAGGTCAGTCAAATTCTGGATTCCCGACTCTGTAGAGGCGTTCTTCAGTACCTCGTTCAATGGCAAGGGTTTGGTCCTGAGGAGAGGTCTTGGATTATTGCATCTGAGGTCTTTGCACCTCGTCTGTTAAAGAGGCACCCGCGAGTCACACGTGGGTGTATTGGCGCCAAGAGTCAGAGAGAGTTGGATCGAGTGAGAGTGAGCAACATGTCTGAATTCCCATGTACCTCAGCTTTATCGGGACCGCGGATGTTCTCGATACCTTCTACTATGGACATTGCCCTACTCACAACCACGCTCACGGATACAGGGATCCAGCTCAAAGCCCGGGGCCACTTCGCTTTATATACCTGCCGAGATGCGAAGGCCCTGGGCATGCTCTGTCCCAAATGCCATCGACTGGCCATGCAACTGCACCCATTTGGAAGGTGTTCAGCTTGTGGAGAGTTCCTCTTCGAGGTGGACCAGCCCACTGAATCGCCCCGGGCCTACCGGGTGAATTGTGTCGCGGACGTTGTAACTTCGGAGGAGGACACCTACGCTCCTACAGCCGAGCCCACGCGCATCGCCTCTCCTACTGCGAGTGTCTCAAGGAAGGATGCCCCTGAGACTGCAGAGTTATTGGCGGACACCGCAGCGGATGCTGCCTCTGCCACTACCGAAGTTCATATCCCGCCAGCGAAGCGAAAGGTGGGATATGGCAAGGCCTCCCGCGGCCGTGGTTGAAGCCTGCCCCAGCGCCTACCAGAACCGGACCTCAAGAGTGGGAGGATGCCTGAGAAGTCCTCGACAGGTGACAGTAAGGAGGCTGGGAAAAATGTGTCTACCCAAAATTACTTGCCTGCTGAGGAGTATGACACCTCAGACCTGGACTCATCGTCCGATGTGGGGGATGATGCTGAAATAGATGAGATCTTCCTCAAGAAGGGATGGGACAATGTAAAAACTGTTGCCCCAGTCCGCAGCCTTAAAGAGGGATCGCCTATGAGTTCGGGGAGCACTACACCCCGTGTGGAGGTCCCGGCCATAAAGGAGAAAGCTGTATCTGCCCCAAGTGGAAAACCCCTACCAGGGCCTGATACGGCTACAGTCCGGCGGTCGCCAGATTCTATTGTGTTGCCTGGAAGAGGGGATCTTGCAACTCTCCCCAATCTTGCTTGCTTACAGCAGATCCTGAATAAGAGAGTGGCTAGTGAGTATGGCTTGGAGTACCCCTACGTACCCAAAGAACTGCTGTTCGAAATAGAGGCCTATCGTGAAAGGTGGTACGCGGAAGCCATATGAAACAACCTCGATGTGCCCAAGTCATACAGGTATTTTGCCCGCTCAGCTGCCATGACTGACCGCTTCAAGTGTTGCCGTCGAGACTGGAACTATGGTCGGCATATTCACGCCGATCGTGTTGTGATTTGTTGTCCAGGGAAAGAGGATGCCGTTTACTTCATAGAGACTCTGGACAAGCAATAGAAGTCAATTACCCTTCCGGATCCAAGCTTTTACCTCTGAAACTTTCAGACAGGACTTGTTTTGCCTTTATATCCTGTCTCTGCACGGATAAACCGTGCCCTGGATCAGAATGACTGTGCCCCTGCTGAAAAGGGAATGTCTACTCATAAAGGAAAAAAGGGAGAGTTTGTTGTTTTTTTTCTCTCTCCTCAAAGGACAGTTTTCCTCTAATTGAACTTGGGGTAGTTAGTCAGTGTGTCATGGTGGGGAGACGCCGTGGTCAAGATGTGGGGTGTTTGGTATGTTATGTTACAATCCCATGCGTAACTACTACGGAATGTTGAGGCTCTGCCAACACTAGGTGGCAGTGGTCTGCAGAAGGAAAAAAAAAGGAAAAGACTGCATTACTCAGGATTAGAATTTTCTTTTCTTTATTTTATGCTAGGCTTAGCATAACAAAACTTTAGAGAAGGAAATTGCTTCCTCTAGGGGAGGCAGTTTACTTCTAAATTTGTGTAGAATATTAGTGATAGGATGTTTATTTTTCTATGCATGTTTGTGATTTCTTGCAGGAATTGGAGCAACTATCAACACCACCGGAGAATGGGGTGGGATAGATAGTTAGTAATGGCTGGAATGTATATTTTTAAGAAATGTTAGTATCTGGAGATGTAGTGTTATCTGTGTGTTCTTTCTCCTCTTCTTTCTCCCTTCCCAAAAATTTTGGTTCAGGCATCTTATCAAAATGTTTTAGTTTTTTTGTGTGTAGTTTGTAGAGTAAATCAACAAGCCTTCAGGACTGAAGGGTTTTTGATTTCCCTAGCCACTGGGGACAGTGTCCTTTCAAGGAGGGGGTGGGTGTAGCACCCACCCCCCAATATTTGGGGGCGCTATGTGGAAATTTAGGGGTAGTCTGAGCCGGTAGTTGGGCTCAGACCAATCAATGATTCAATATTGCTCTGCTCTGGGTGTGATACTGCCTGGCAGTAGTGTTCTCCGTTGCCTGTAGGTGGCTCTGTCACCGCTGGCATAGGTTAAACTATGGGGGGTATCGCAACACCTTGGGTGTCCCCTCTCGGTGGCTGTACAGGGGGCGTGGTCTACCCGCTGTGCATGCTGGGAGAGGGTACATAAGGGGCAGATACCATTAGGCGTGAGGCGATTCCAGGGGGTCCAGTGAGTGTGCCTCGTGGCCCGCATGGCACGAGGTGTGCTAGTGTGTTTAGGCCTCGGGAACCTTCAGCCCGAGGCCCCGTTGCTGCATTGTAGGCCCAGCTCCGCTGGTAAGGGCCTACACTTCAGAGAAGGATCCCAGGCTGCCCGCTTGTAGGGGGGGCCCATCTTGAGGAAAGGAGTCCAGGGGAGGATCAGTCCCAGGAGATTAGCGTTGGTACTGCTGTCTCGGGGAGAGGCCTGGAAACTCGTCTAAAGAGGGATTCATCGTCTCTGATATCCGTGCGCCATCCCGGCTGCTAGGACCGCTCTCATAGGGACTATGCGGGTTAGCAATACCCACTCAGGCTTGAGTGGCGACGAATATAGACACTGAACCTTAAGTGTTGCGTGCCTGAACCTTCCCCTACTTCTTTCAATTTCCTACTCTCTCTCTCTTCAAGTTGATTCAAAGAAAAAGAATAAAGCCTTGCTGATTAGGTTTTACTCCTGTGTGAACATTGGCCTTATTACAAGAGATTTTTGCCTAGACAACGGAGCTAAGGGATCCACTCGAGAGAGGTAATTGCTGCAGACCCAAAACAAAACCAGCCGGTCCCTTAAATGGGGGTAAGTGCTACATTGGTATCAAAAATTGAAAAGACAAAAGTCAGCAGGCTACATAAACAATAAAACATTAAAATGACAACATTGTCACTATGCACAGACACACCGGGGTCCAGTCGCACTTTACTTGTATATAGCCATAAAGAGTCATAACCACACAGAGAATTAACCACTTGACAACTGGGCACTTAAATCCCCTTAATAACCAGACCAATTTTCAGCTTTTGGTGCTCTCACATTTTGAATGACAATTACTCAGTCATGCAACACTGTACCCATATGAAATTTCCGTCCTTTTTTTCACACAAATAGAGCTTTTATTTGGTGGTATTTGATCACCTCTGCGGTTTTAATTTTTTTCGCTATAAATGAAAAATACCGAAAATTTTGGAAAAAAATGCATTTTTCTTCATTTCTATTATAAAATTTTGCAAATAAGTAATTTTTCCTCATAAATTTGGCCAAATATTTATATTGCTACATATATTTGGTAAAAATAACCCAAATTAGTGGATATTATTTAGTCTGGGTGAAAGTTATAGGGTCTACAAGCTATGGTGCCAATTACTGAAAATTGATCAATTTGATCACACCTGATGTACTGACAGCCTATCTCATTTCTTGAGACCCTAACAAGCCAGTAAAGTACAAATACCCCCCAAATGACCCCTTTTTGGAAAGTAGACATTCCAAGGTAGTTAGTAAGAGGCATAGTTAGTTTTTTGAAGTTGTCATTTTTTCCCACAATTCTTTGCAAAATTAAGATGATTATTATTTTTTATTTTTTTCACACCAAATTGTCATTATAACAGGTTACTTCTCTCACATGGCATGTACATTCCACGAATGACACCCCAAAATATATTCTGCTGCTCCCCCCGAGTATGGCGATACCACATGTGTGAGACTTTTATACAGCCTGCCCACATACAGAGGTCCAACACTGAAGTAGCAACTTCAGGCGTTCTAGGAGCATAAATTACACATCTAATCTCTCAACCACCTATTACACTTTTGAAGGCCCTGGAGCACCAGGACAATGGAAACGCCCAAAAAGTGACCCCATTTTGGAAAGCTAACACCCCAACGTATAATCTATGAGGCATAATGAGTCTTTTGAACGGTTCATTTTTTTCCAGAAGTTTTTGGAAAATGTGGAAAAAAAATGAAAACGCAATTTTTTTACACAAAGTTGTCCATTTATAGAATATTTCCAACACATAGCATGCACACAGCAAAAATGACACCCCAAAATATATTCTGCTGTTCCTCCTGAGTATGACGATACCAAATGTGTGAGACTTTTATACAGCCTGGCCACATACAGAGGTCCAACACTGAAGTAGCAACTTCAGGCGTTCTAGGAGCATAAATTACACATCTAATCTCTCAACCACCTATTACACTTATGAAGGCCCTGGAGCACCAGGACAATGGAAACGCCCAAAAAGTGACCCCATTTTGGAAAGCTAACACCCCAACGTATAATCTATGAGGCATAATGAGTCTTTTGAACGGTTCATTTTTTTCCAGAAGTTTTTGGAAAATGTGGAAAAAAAATGAAAACGCAATTTTTTTACACAAAGTTGTCCATTTATAGGATATTTTCAACACATAGCATGTACATAGCAAAAATGACACCCCAAAATATTTTCTGCTACTCCTCCTGAGTATGGCGATGCCACATGTGTGAGCTTTTTTAACAGCCTGGCCACATAGAGGCCCAACATCCAAGAAGCACCATCAGGTGTTCTAGGGACATAAATTACACATCCAATTTCCTTACAATATATCACATTTTTGAAGGCCCTTCATATTTCTAACACAGCATGTACATACCAAGAATTACACCCTAAAATACATTCTGCTGAGTAAACGGTAAAAAAAAAGATTACCTGTGGTTTTGGTAGTGCAATTGTCCACAGAAGGAGAGCCCTGATCCAGGCAGCAGGCAGGGACGTGGTCAGTGACAGTGAATTGAATTGTCCAGGCAGCAGACAGGAATATTCTCCATAGTCACTACAGGCAGGAATACTGTCCATATACAGTCCAGGGTCAGTGTAAGTAGAGACATTGCCAGCAGTGCCAAAATATTGGTCCTGGTAATCAGCAGGAACATGGTCCAAGTAGCAGGCCAGGAAAGAATGGGGACAGGGGTAGGGGCTTCTCCCACCCAAATCTCTTTGAAGCCCCCGAGTCTCCAGACCCTAATCCGGGAATGAGAAAACTAAAAAATAGTTTTCTTCATCCAGAAAAACAATTCTGGAGCCCCTGTCACGTACCTGGTAGACGAGCCCAATGTGCAGGGAGCGGCTTCTCGTAGCCTCTGATTCACGAGGCCCTGGTAGTGGGAACAGGGGCTCGCAAGGGCAGAGGGCACAAGTGCCTGACTGGAAAGCTGAGTAGGGGCCTTGAGCAGAAGCTGTAGTCCACGGCAGGGTGCAGTAGTGGAACACTCGTGGGAGAGCAGCAGAGCAGGTGAGGACAGACCGGGTCAAACACTGGCAGGCTGGTTCAGGTACAAAAGCGGATCCAAAACGGGAGTCAGAGTCCAGGCCGGGTCAGTTCGTTGGGCAGGCAGAAATCAGGTTAGAGGGATAAGCAAAAGAGTCGTCAAGGCAAGCCGGGATCAGAAGGGCAGGCAGCAAACAGGATACACAGAGGGAAGCCGGATCAGGTAGGAAGTTCAGCAGCGGGGTATCAATCAGCAGGGGTCTCAGGAAACGCTGTAGACCAGACAGCACTGGGCAGCATGACAGGGGAGTTTAAATACCCGATTCTGGCGCCAAGCGCCGTCACCGTGCGTGCGTGCGCGCTCCCGCGGGCGCGCGCGCGCGCGTGCGCGCGCACCCGTTGCGCTATCGCGCGCGCGCATGCGCCGAACAGTTCCTCCAAAAGCAGGCATTCTTTTGATGCTGCTGTTGCCAGGCAGATTATGTAAATGCCTTTCCTGACATTGCCCCCCTCCAACGGGCAGCCTCCGGATGCCCAACTGGGCCATCTTAACTGGGTGGGATCTTTTGAAGGCCAGAATTAGTCTCTCTGCGTGGATGTTAGTCTCTGGTTCCCAGGAATTTTCTTCTGGGCCATAGCCCTTCCATTTTACCAAGTACTGGGTTTGGTTGCGCCTCCTCCTGCAGTCTAGGATGGATTCGACCTCGAACTCCTCTTCCCCATTGATTAGTACTGGTTCTGGGGGGCCTATACCCCGATCGGAGAATGGATCTGGAACTGCAGGTTTGAGTAGGGCCACATGGAACACCGGGTGTATTCGGAAGGATTCCGGCAGTTTCAACTCATAAGCCACATCGTTAATCCGTCTTAAAACAGGGAAGGGGCCCACAAATTTGGGGCCCAATTTCTTGGAAGGGCATGCTAATTTCAAGTTCACCGTGGACAGCCAGACTTGGTCTCCGGGCACTAGGTTAAGCTCCCCCCTCCTCCTCCTGTCGAATATCTCTTTGTTATATTTCTGGGTCCTTGCCATTGTTTCTTGTAGTAGTTTGTTGTTATCGTTAAAGAAGTTCAGAGTCTCTTGGGCGGCTGGAACTGCACATTCCGGTATATTATTGGATAGGAACAAGGGGTGGAAACCGTAGTTTGCGAAAAAGGGGGACTGTTTGGTAGCTGAGTGGACAGAGTTGTTGTACGCAAACTCGGCAAGAGGTAGTAAGGGTACCCAATCGTCCTGAGAAAAGCCTGAGAAACAGCGTAGATATTGTTCGAGCGTCTGATTGGTTCGTTCAGTCTGCCCATTGGTCTGCGGGTGATAAGCCGAAGAAAGGCACAGGTCAATTTTTAAGGATCCACAAAGTGCTCTCCAAAATCTGGACGTAAACTGCACTCCTCGATCGGATACGATGTTTGAAGGGATACCGTGCAGCCTTACTATTTCCTTGATGAACAGTTTTGCGGTTTCAGGAGCGGATGGTGTGCCTCTCATAGGCAAAAAATGGGCCATTTTGGATAGTCTGTCTACTACCACAAAAATGGTAGTGCAGTCTTCGGATGGAGGTAACTCAACAATAAAATCCATGGAAATCATTCTCCAGGGTCTTTCTGGAATGGGTAGGGGTTTTAATAGTCCCCATGCTTTGGCCTTGCTGCCCTTGTTTTGGGTGCAAACGGCGCATGAATCCACGTAGTCTCTACAGTCCTTCAATAGGCGAGGCCACCAAAACATGCGCTGAAGAAGTTCAGATGTCTTGCGGATACCGAAATGGCCAGCCAGTTCATGGTCGTGGCAAGACTTAAGGACCCTGACTCGTGCTTGTTGAGGTACGAAAATCCTGTCCTGGAACCACAGCAGGTCATTTCTCCGCTGTAAGGTAACGTCCGGTAGGTGTAATTCACTTGTGTAAGCTCGTTTGATCTGAGATAGTACGTCTTCTTGTAATAAAAGAAAGTTTCCAGGCGTCAGGATGGTGTCCGGGAGTGACGAGGTTTGAGGTTCACTGAACATCCGGGAAAGTGCATCAGGTTTTGTGTTCTTTGACCCGGGCCTGTAAGTAATGTGAAATGAGAACCTGGTAAAAAAAAGTGCCCACCTAGCCTGACGTGGTCTCAGTCTCTTGGCGGTTTTCAAGTACTCCAGGTTCTTGTGGTCTGTGTAGACCAAAATGGGGTGTGCTGCCCCCTCCAGCAAGTAGCGCCATTCCTCCAGTGCTGCCTTAATTGCGAGTAATTCTCTGTCCCCGACATCGTAGTTTCTTTCTGCTTCAGACAACTTATGAGAAAAGAAAGCTACAGGGTGTAACAGAGCCTTGGGACCCTGCCTCTGGGAGAGTACTGCTCCCACGGCAATCTCTGAGGCATCTACTTCTAGGGTATAGGGCAGGGCTGGGTCTGGGTGTCTTAGGACAGCGGCTGAGATGAACTGACCCTTGAGGGTAGAAAAGGCAGCCTGGGCCTCAGGGGTCCAGTTGAAGCGCGTGCCTTGTTTTGTCAGGCTGGTGATGGGGGCGATGATGGTGGAAAAACCCCGGATAAATTTGCGATAGAAATTCGCGAACCCCACAAACCGCTGGATCCCTTTCTTGTCCGTAGGGGCTGGCCAATCCAGGATGGCGGAGACCTTTTGTGGGTCCATCTTGATGCCTTCCACGGAGATAATCAGCCCTAAGAATTGGATGCTTTGCTGCTCGAAGACACATTTTTCAGGCTTCGCATACAGACCGTGTTGACGGAGTCGGGTTAGTACCTTCCCAACATGTTCCCGATGGATGGACAGAGAGGGAGAGAAAATTAGGATGTCGTCTAAATAGACGATAACGAACAGGTCAAGATAGTCTCTGAAGGCCTCATTCACAAAATGTTGAAATGTAGCTGGGGCGTTGCATAGACCGAAGGGCATCACACGGTATTCAAAATGCCCGAATCGGGTACGGAAGGCGGTCTTCCATTCATCCCCGCTTCGAATCCGGACTAGGTTGTAGGCCCCACGTAGGTCTAATTTGGTGAATATAGAAGCGGTTCCGAGTCTCTGGAAGAGTTCAGGCACCAGAGGAAGGGGGTAACGATTTTTGATCGTAATCTTGTTAAGCTCACGGTAGTCTACGCAAGGGCGTAGTGAGTGGTCCTTCTTCTCGACAAAGAATATCCCCGCTCCTGCCGGTGAGGTGGAAGGGCGGATGAACCCTTTTTTCAGATTATCATCAATGTAAGTTTTGAGAGTCCCCAGCTCCAATTCGGTCAGAGGGAAGATCCTCCCGAACGGTACCTCTGCCCCAGGGAGGAGTTCAATCGGGCAGTCGTAAGGCCTGTGTGGGGGTAATGTCTCTGCACCTTTCTTGCTGAATACATCCAGAAAGGTGTGGTATGCTTTGGGGACGGATTGGCGGGTCTCGGTATCAGCATCGAGACACAGTAGCGAAGAAGGCGTATCAGTGTTTTTCGATAGGCAATGCTGGCGGCAATAAGGAGAGCGGAAGCAGATCTTTCCAGTAGTCCAGTCAATCTTGGGGTTGTGAGCCCTCAGCCATGGCATACCCAGTATAATGGGAAACAAGGGGGACTCAATAATGTCCAGGCAAAGCCATTCCCGGTGGCAATTGGAGATGATTGTGTCCAGAGGGGCCGTCTCCTGGGTAACGGGCCCGGATTTGATGGCCGATCCGTCGGCCAGGTGGATGGATAGGCCCTTAGCTCTGGGTTGTAGGGGGATTCGGAACTTGCTGGCGAAAGATGCATCCATAAAGCCGCTACACGCTCCGGAGTCAATTAGGGCGGTAGCTTGGATATTCCCTCCTGGAAGCTGTAGGGAAATTGAAACAGCCAGATGAGTTGCGTTATCAAATGAAACAGGTGAGCAGGTAGAACAAACAGAGGAAGACTTACGGGACTTGGCGGGACAGGACCTCACATAGTGTCCCGGTTCGCCACAGTACAGGCAGAGGTTGTTGTTCCGCCGGCGTTGACGCTCCTCGGGAGTAAGCGAGGGTCGAAGCAAACCAAGCTGCATGGGTTCTGGAACGTCGGTGGGCGTATGAGCGAACGCCGGAGGAGCGGAGTGAGGAAGGTTTGGGTTAAACACACGGGGAAGCATCCAGACAGGGCGAGAAGGACCCGTGGTGCGTTCTGCCCTTCGTTCCCTTAGCCGTCTGTCGATTTGGGTAGCCTGCAGAATCAGAGCGTCAAGCGTTGCGGGGATGCCCACCCGGGCCAGTTCATCCTTAAGAGGTTCCGAGAGGCCTAGGCGGAACTGGTGACGCAGGGCAGCGTCATTCCAGTTAGTATCCGCGCTCCAACGCCGGAATTCGGACACGTAATCTTCCACGGCCCTGCGGCCTTGTTGTAGGGAGCATAATGCGGCTTCTGCAGTGGCCGCCTGAAGGGGGTCCTCATAGAGGAGGTCCATTGCTTGAAGGAAGGAACTTAGCAGGTCCAGGCAGACGTCCTTGTGTTCCAAGAGACGATGGGCCCATGTCTGGGGTTCTCCTGAAAGTAGGGAAATGACAAAACCCACCTTGGTGGATTCAAGCGAGAATGTCCGGGGCTGTAACGCAAAGAACAGTTCACAGGCGTTACGGAAGGCCCTGTATTTGCTGCGGTCCCCCGAGAATCTTTCCGGAGTGGGGACCCTAGGTTCTGGTGGCAGCATTACCACAGATGGCGCAGGAGAAGTTCCAGAGGCCGGGGTGGATAAGGTCCGGACTTGTTCCTCCAGACGGGTGTACCCCTCTTGCAAACTTCTGACGGCCGAGGTAAGTCCGTCCAGGTGGCGGCACAAGTCCTCCATTGGAGAGGCTCCCTGCGTGGGCTCGGACATGGCTGTCTGGTACTGTCACGTACCTGGTAGACGAGCCCAATGTGCAGGGAGCGGCTTCTCGTAGCCTCTGATTCACGAGGCCCTGGTAGTGGGAACAGGGGCTCGCAAGGGCAGAGGGCACAAGTGCCTGACTGGAAAGCTGAGTAGGGGCCTTGAGCAGAAGCTGTAGTCCACGGCAGGGTGCAGTAGTGGAACACTCGTGGGAGAGCAGCAGAGCAGGTGAGGACAGACCGGGTCAAACACTGGCAGGCTGGTTCAGGTACAAAAGCGGATCCAAAACGGGAGTCAGAGTCCAGGCCGGGTCAGTTCGTTGGGCAGGCAGAAATCAGGTTAGAGGGATAAGCAAAAGAGTCGTCAAGGCAAGCCGGGATCAGAAGGGCAGGCAGCAAACAGGATACACAGAGGGAAGCCGGATCAGGTAGGAAGTTCAGCAGCGGGGTATCAATCAGCAGGGGTCTCAGGAAACGCTGTAGACCAGACAGCACTGGGCAGCATGACAGGGGAGTTTAAATACCCGATTCTGGCGCCAAGCGCCGTCACCGTGCGTGCGTGCGCGCTCCCGCGGGCGCGCGCGCGCGCACCCGTTGCGCTATCGCGCGCGCGCATGCGCCGAACAGTTCCTCCAAAAGCAGGCATTCTTTTGATGCTGCTGTTGCCAGGCAGATTATGTAAATGCCTTTCCTGACAGCCCCTCACATATGTGAGACCCCTGTGTTCCCACTAGCATAGCAGGGTAAAAGATCAATCCAAGAGGCAGGCAAAAAACGTGGTCAAACAGTCCAGGGTCAGTTCCAGAGCAGGCAGAGGTAGGTACAGTTAAGCGTTAGGCAGAAGAGTGGTCGTATAACAGGCCAGGGTCAGTTCCGGAGCAGGCAGAGGTAGGTACAGTTTAGCGTTAGGCAGGAGAGTGGTCGTATAACAGGCCAGGGTCAGTTCCGGAGAAAGCAGAGGTATGTTTAGCGTTAGGCAAAAGCGTGGTCGTATAACAGTCCAAGGTCGGTTCCGGAGAAGGCAGAGGTATGTACAGTTCAGTGCAATGGCATAAGGGGTGTGGAGGAAAATGACAGGAAATGAGAATTGCATTTACCATACTTCCCTAATAGTGTAGAAACGTATGGTAACGGCGGAAACATTCGCCTATACAGAGGCCTGGTTGGGAAGGACAATCGGGACAATAATACATGGTGTCTCTTCGAATTTCTCCTCTGGAGCACACCCGGCATCTCTTCTGACGTCTGTAGCCTGTTTCGCGGGGGGCGGCTTTCTCAGGAAAGTGGCGCTCGTGGAGTCTGCTCACGGAATCAGAGCGAATAGTTTCTGGTGGGCTTTCAGGGTACAAAAGGGCGGAGATAACTTCTTCTTGGTAGAGTAGATAGGATACGGGGTTCTCTGTTGATTTTTTGTAAATAACATAAGTGTTATACATGGCCAAACTAAAAAAATAAAGGGACACTTTCTTATACCAGTGGCGGGATTTTCTTGTGGGAAGATAGGGTTCAATCATCTGATCGTTAAAGTCCACTCCCCCCATAAACAAATTATAATCGTAGACACAAGCTGGTTTCTGGATTGTGCCGTTTCTTTTGGGGACTTCCACGTAGGTGTCGTTGTGGATTGATGTGAGCATGTGGACGTTTCGTTTGTCCCTCCACCTGACAGCCAATATCTCCTGGTTCCTCAATGATGCCGCCTCCCCTCGTCGTAGCTTTTCATTGGCGAGTTTTTGTGGGAAGCCTTTTCTATTGGCTCTTATTGTGCCACATGCTGGGGTGTCCCTCCGGTAAAGATTGCGGAACAGGGGCAAGCTGGTATAAAAATTATCCACATAAAGGTGGTATCCCTTTCCAAGGAGTGGATAGATAAGCTCCCAGACCACTTTTCCGCTGACACCGATGTACTCTGGGCATTCAGGGGGATGCAGTTGGGAGTCCTTCCCTTCGTACACCAGAAAGGCGTAGATGTACCCTGTGGCTCAGGTCACAAAGTTTGTACATTTTAACCCCATATCGGGCCCTTTTGCTGGGGATAAACTGTTTAATGCTCAGCCTGCCTGAGAATTTTATGAGGGACTCATCCACGGAGATATTCTGTTCAGGGATATATAACTGGGAAAAATTTTCAGAGAAAAAATTTAGGAGTGGCCAAATTTTATATAGTTTGTCAAAAGCTGGGTCATTTCGGGGAGGGCACTGGGTGTTGTCATTATAGTGGAGGAACCGCATAATCATTAGGTATCGGGATCTTGGCATAAGGGATGAGAAGAGTGGCATGTGGTGGATGGGTTTGGTAGACCAGTAGGAGTACAATTGTTTTTTTTTTGAGAGTCCCATACTAAAAGTTAGGCCTAGGAAAATTTTGAATTCCTCTACGGTAAGTTCTCTCCACTCAAAGGGACGGGCGTAACTAGACCCAGGGTTGCTTGCTATGTACTGCTGTGCATAGAGGTTGCACTGGGCCACAATGGAGGATAGTAAGTCTTCAGTGAATACTAAATTGAAAAAATCGAGCATGGAAAATTCATCGGTGTTCACCTGGACACCTGGCTGGGCGGTGAAAGGGGGGATATTTGCTGCTCCGGAATTAGGGGGAAGCCACAGGGGGTTTTGAAGGCCATAGGGAAGGCTGGCATGGCCCCTATCCCTTTGGGGCTGAGATGACACCCTACTGGTGCCTGGCCTTTGTTGCAGTGGCACTGCGCTTGGGGTGGACGGCACTGCACTTGGGGTGGACGGCACTGCGCTTGGGGTGGACGGCACTGCGCTTGAGGTGGACGGCACTGCGCTTGAGGTGGACGGCACTGCGCTTGAGGTGGACGGCACTGTGTTGCTGGTAGTAGGCCGCTTCTCCACGCCAGAACCCCTTGTTTTCACGGGCACACATTCCTCTTCTGATTCTGTATCAGACCCACTGTCTGTAACGGGTTCATAGGCCGAATCCGAATCAGACTGAGACTCCTCGCTGCTCTCATCGGTCATGATTAGACGCTGGTAGGCCTCCTCACAAGTAAAGAATTTTTTTGCCATGTTGGTGGCTGGTGAGGCTGCACTGCAGAGCACTGTGGTGGCACTGGTGGACACTGGCGGGCACAGGCGGCACTGATGTGGCACAGGTAGCACTGGTGTGCGCTGTAGTGGCACTGGTGTGGCTCTGGTTGCACTGGTGTGGCTCTGGTGGCACACAGGCGGCACTGGTGGGGACAGGCGGCACTGGTGGGGACAGGCGGCACTGATGTGGCACTGCAGTGGCGCTGATGGGCACAGGTGGCACTGGTGGGCACAGGTGGCACTGATGGGCACAGGTGGCACTGATGGACACAGGTGGCACTGATGGGCACAGGTGGCTCTGGTGTGCACAGGTGGCTCTGGTGTGCACAGGTGTGGCTCTGGTGTGCACAGGTGTGGCTCTGGTGGGCACTGGTGGCACTGGTGGGCACAGGCGGCACTGGTGGGCACAGGCGGCACTGGTGGCACTGGTGGGCACAGGCGGCACTGATGTGGCACTGCAGTGGCGCAGATGAGCACTGATGGGCACAGGTGGCACTGATGGGCACAGGTGGCACTGATGGGCACAGGTGGCACTAGTGTGGCACTGATGTGGCACTGGTGTGGCACTGGTGACACTGATGTGGCTCTGGTGGCACTGGTGTGGCTGTGGTGGCACTGGTGTGGCACTGGTGTGGCACAGGTGGCACAGATGTGGCACAGATGTGGCACAGATGGCACTTTTTGCACTTTTGGGGCACTGTTGGGCACTGCTGGGCACAGCTGGGCACAGCTGGGCACAGCTAAAAGTAGTAAAAACTCACTGTGTGGCACAGGGTTGCACTGATGTCTCTCCTCTCCTCTCACGCTGCATCGGTGTGAGGTGAGGAGAGAGATGAACTGCTGCTGACCCTGGTTTGTTTACATTGTGATCGCGCCGTCATTGGACGGTGCGATCACGTGGTAAAAGGCCGCTGTCATTGGCCATTCACCCCGATCTGTGTTGCTACGGGTCCGGTGGACCCGGCGAGCACAGTCGTTTGCGTGTGCGCGCCCGCGGGCGCGCGCAGGAACGATTCTAAGGGAGGACGTTATATAACGTCCTCCCAGAGTTAAGCAACCACCTTGCCGCCGTTATTCGGCGGCAGGTGGTTGTTAAGTGGTTAAAGAAGCCTGATTAGCTAGGGAACAGGTGAGAGCAGTTGACAGGGAACTACAGTAGTGTCAGATTGGGAATAACTATACACTCACACTTTAGACTTCTCTCCGCTCTATGTACCATGATCTACCAAGCATACATGGAAGTGCAGTGAATGTGTTATAGACATAATAACCTATAATCCTCTCAAAATACACTAAGTGTGCATAAGAGATGAAACAGTCTCTTGATGATGATGAATGTGGAAGTCTGTAATGAGCAGTATAAGCGTAGAAAGCAGCGGGGGGGCTGTTGGTTCAAAGATCCTTCAAAGGTTGGCCATATGTCTGCTCCATGGGATGGAATCAAAGATATTCCTTCTTATGGCAGCTCCCTGTCACTGGAGATGTAAAGTGTTAGGCCTCGTACACACGACCGATATTCTCAGCAAGAAACGACAAGAAAACTGTTGGGAGAGCTTTCTTGCCGAGAAAACCGTTCGTGTGTATGCTTTCTCGTCGAGAAAACTGCCGGGAATGTCGATGAGAAAAATAGAGAACCTGCTCTCTATTTTCTCGTCAGGATTCTTGTTTTTCTTGTCGGGATTCTCGCCGGTCTGTTTCCCAATGAGAAAACCGGTCGTGTGTATGCTTTTCCGAGTCTTAAAAAAAACGCGCATGCTCAGAATCAAGTATGAGACGGGAGCGCTCCTTCTGCTAAAACTAGCTTCCGTAATGGAGATAGCACATTCGTCACGCTGTAAATTATTGCATCGTTTAAATGTTGCGCATTTAAATCTTCTTTAGAATGGTACAATAATGAAAAATAATGAACTTGTTTTGCTGCAGATATTCACACAGAGTTGTGACTAACTTTTTGAAACATTTTTCATGCTGATCTCATGAATATTTTTTTGTATTATATAGAGCAAGATCTCCTTAATATTTATTTTTTATTTTTTGGAATACAGATCTTCATTTTAAATGATTATTTAATTTCTAGTGATCTCCATGATTAGAATTTTAATTTTGTTGTGTCAAGTTTACCAAATTAATTATATTACAGGGGGTCCCCGACTTACAAACATCCGAGTTGCGAACGACCCCTACTTACGAACGGAGCCCAAGTGACGTCACTGTTGGCCGCCGCCATTGCTGGAGAAAGCCGTTCCTCGGTTCCTGGCCTGGCTGTGAGGTTAAGGGGGCCCCCTCGTCATCCTGCCTGCCCATCCACAGGCCTGGTATGGTCCGGTGGTCTGCCGGTGGCCTGCCAGGCCGCTAAAATTGCCCGTCGTAGTGCGCCCTAGTGAAACCTCCGGATCCCCGGTCTTTCCTGCGCCGCTGCCCCGCCACGGAGGTGCATTGCGGCCAGCTTGCCTGGACTCGGATCGCATCCATCTTCCTGCTGTGCCATCAGGTGAGCTGCCCAGAAGTACTGTATACAGTATGCCTATGTATACAGTACTGTACTTGTACCCGATGTCACCAAAAATCCGTCCTCCCCTCTCCCCCCCCCCCCCCCCACATACCTCTCTCTGCTGGCTGTCCCAGCCACTGAGTCTGTCTCCTGTCTCCTTTCTCCCTGCCGCTGATGTACACAGTGAGAGGGGAGTTCTAGCACAGTGCTAAGACTCCTGTTTTGGAAGTGACAGGGTCAATAAAGAGAACCTGTCACCTCCAATTGCTATCACACAGGGAATTGTTTTCTCCTGTGTGATGGCAATAAAGTTAAGTGAAAAAAAATTGATAAAAAAATAAATAATAAGAAATAATAATTAAATTAATAAAATAAAAAAGTAATTAAAAAGTAAAGAATAAGAAAAATAATATTAAAAATAATAAGAAAATTATACAAAAATAAAAAATAAAAATAAAAAAGGTACTGTTCCGACTTACAAACAAATTCAACTTAAGAACAAACCTACAGTCCCTATCTTGTTCGTAACCCGGGGACCCCCTGTATCTTGTATTCTTTGACCTTCAAGGAGATTGTTTTGTGTTATCTGTCCCTTTTATTTTATTATTTTTTATAAATGTATCTCCCTACTCCAAAGCTAATTGTTTTATTTTTAGAAAAACACATAGTCAAGTATTAGCTGGACACTAAAATTGGGACCTTGAGAAGCACATCAGTTGTGAGCACAATCTGGTCCTGAACTCCCAGAGGTCAGGAACAGCAGCAGGTGAGATATATATGTCCAAAGTCTGTGGTACTACAACAGGCTGCCTTCTGTCAGACCACATTGAAGCAAGGCCATCACTTCCTGGTCTTCTTGGTAGTCTTCCCTGCAGCCTTCCTTCTGCGTGTGGCTGGAGGCTGTGCCACTGGAGGTGTACTCGTGTCAGGAGGAGGAGAAGGAGGTGGAGGAGAAGGAGATGGAGGAGAAGAAGGAGGTGGAGGAGGAGGAGGAGGAGGAGAAGATTGAGGTTGTGAAAGCTGGGCAACCTCACAAATGGCCGTATTGGGGGTAATTCTCCCCATCACCCCCTTGTTTAGTAAGCTGAGCAGCAGGGGCTCACATAGGAGGCGTTGTTCCATGCTCATTGCTTTAAATTTTTCCCCAACTAGGCCGGCATAGGCCTCTTCTGTAGTTGTTGGCTCCTGGAGGGTGGCATGTGCCTATCTTATCAGGGCCATTGCTGCCTGGCTGGTGCCCCTCTCCCTCCTGGTTCTTCTTGTAAGGCAAATGGGAGGCACCTGCGATCTGGTCCTGCTACTTGGCCCGGCCTCCTCCTGTCTGCCACTGGGCCCTGCCTCCTCCTATGTGCCACTGGGCCCTGCCTCCTCCTGGCACACAGTGGGCAATGCCTCCTCCTGGCTCACAGTGGGCCCTGCCTCCTCCTGCCTGACACTTTCCTGACCCTCATTCTGGTTGATGTCATCCTGTGTATGAAAAAGGAACATAGTTTGAGTTTTTGGTTCATCAATCACACACAATTTTCAGCTCATGACTGTTGCAAATTGAATGGAAATAAATAGAAAAGACTATCATTATGACCCCAGCAGTTTTCATTCTTCTCCCCAACTTTTTGGCCCACTACTGTCTATTGATATTTAAAACACTTTTTCATCAAACATTTTTTTTTTCTTTCCATATTAACATGTTTTTTTGCTGCATTAATTTTATCACAATAAATGTTTATAAAATACTATACCTGGTTCCAGATGTCCAAATCAGGTTCTTCCAGGATGGCTGCCTCCTCTTGCTCCAGAGAAGGCTCAGGTTGGCTGCAGGGAAGTCTGGGGGAAAGACTGGACAGTGATGGCCTTGCCTCAATGTGGTCGTTCAGAAAGGACATCCTGCTGTAGTACCACAAATTCGGGACATATACATCTGCTGCTCCTGCTCCTGACCTCTGAGAAGCCAGGACCCTAAAGCGCTCAGTCCTGTATGTGCCTCTCAAGCTCCCAATTTTACTGTCCACCTGTTGTATGGTTGCTGTGGGTATCCTTGTCTGCACAAATGGGAGCAGGCTCTCCAGCGCTGCTGCCCTTACTCCTCTTTTATGGTGAATAGGGTTTTTGGTCTCCCACAGAGCAGGCAGCTCCCTTACCCGATCAATAAATTCCCCAAGGAAATCTATATCCAAAAAAGCATTTGTTTTGTCTGCAAGACAAAACACAAGACAAAATTTGTAATGTCAGTCAGTCTAAACTCAAGTAAATCTTTATCCGCATATATATCCTCAAACAATCTCTATGCAGTATAGGCCACCAATTTCACACAAAGTATAAAAATCATACCTTCGGTCTCACGTTCGTCACTTTTCCTCCTCTCTTCGCACACAGAACGTAGAAACGTCACATGTGTGTTTGCTTTATATACACTACGCATGCGTGAAACTCCGCACACGTCGCCCACCCATGACGTTTACATTATCGACTTTTCCCCGCCTCCTTCTCTTTCGGCGCGCAGACGATATGGCGGAGTCACAGCAGGTGTCTGGTAATTCATCTAATAACGATGAGACAAGCCCGGAGCGTGAAACGTCACGATCAAGGAGGAGATTCAAGGCATCTAATATGTCCTTCGCATTTAAATAGAAAAGACTATCATTATGACCCCAGCAGTTTTCATTCTTCTCCCCAACTTTTTGGCCCACTACTGTCTATTGATATTTAAAACACTTTTTCATCAAACATTTTTTTTTTCTTTCCATATTAACATGTTTTTTTGCTGCATTAATTTTATCACAATAAATGTTTATAAAATACTATACCTGGTTCCAGATGTCCAAATCAGGTTCTTCCAGGATGGCTGCCTCCTCTTGCTCCAGAGAAGGCTCAGGTTGGCTGCAGGGAAGTCTGGGGGAAAGACTGGACAGTGATGGCCTTGCCTCAATGTGGTCGTTCAGAAAGGACATCCTGCTGTAGTACCACAAATTCGGGACATATACATCTGCTGCTCCTGCTCCTGACCTCTGAGAAGCCAGGACCCTAAAGCGCTCAGTCCTGTATGTGCCTCTCAAGCTCCCAATTTTACTGTCCACCTGTTGTATGGTTGCTGTGGGTATCCTTGTCTGCACAAATGGGAGCAGGCTCTCCAGCGCTGCTGCCCTTACTCCTCTTTTATGGTGAATAGGGTTTTTGGTCTCCCACAGAGCAGGCAGCTCCCTTACCCGATCAATAAATTCCCCAAGGAAATCTATATCCAAAAAAGCATTTGTTTTGTCTGCAAGACAAAACACAAGACAAAATTTGTAATGTCAGTCAGTCTAAACTCAAGTAAATCTTTATCCGCATATATATCCTCAAACAATCTCTATGCAGTATAGGCCACCAATTTCACACAAAGTATAAAAATCATACCTTCGGTCTCACGTTCGTCACTTTTCCTCCTCTCTTCGCACACAGAACGTAGAAACGTCACATGTGTGTTTGCTTTATATACACTACGCATGCGTGAAACTCCGCACACGTCGCCCACCCATGACGTTTACATTATCGACTTTTCCCCGCCTCCTTCTCTTTCGGCGCGCAGACGATATGGCGGAGTCACAGCAGGTGTCTGGTAATTCATCTAATAACGATGAGACAAGCCCGGAGCGTGAAACGTCACGATCAAGGAGGAGATTCAAGGCATCTAATATGTCCTTCGCGGAGATGGCGGAGATGGTGGACATATTGAGAAAGTCGGATTATGATGGCAAGCATGGGCCATATACCCACCCTAATCTAAGGAAGGCCAAAATCATGAAGAAAGTAGTGAAAAGTCTGAAGAAGAATTTCGGGGTACGACGATCAAAGGAGCAGCTTAGAAAGAGGTGGTCTGACCTGAAACTGAGGGAGCCGGAGCAGTTAAGGAGTATTAAGAGAATGCTAGAAAAAAGTAGGTACTTCACCTGTGTTCCTATTATTGTATTTAAGAACTTGCATGTTGCTCCATGTTGTTGCTTTTTACTATTGGACCTTTAGAAAATGACATCTCGCCAAATTTAGTGGGCACAGTAATCGGTCGTTACAGACACATCTTTCACCCACTACATACGATGTTTTGAGAAGATACAGAGTTTAAATAATTTAGACATGCCTGTTTTTATTCCATAAATGTTATTACATTGTTGTCTAGATGATGTGTTTGGAAAGAGAATGAAATGCAAACTTGAATCAGTATAAAGGAGAGGACACTCAGCGGCTGTTTACACATCTGCACTCTGGAGCACTATAGTGTGGCCCACCAGAACAACATTTTTAGGGTGCCCCACACAGGTGCTTCAGTGTATTCTTGGGGTGTCTCCATGTGTAAAACTTGTCCCAAAAAGGTGAATAGTCAAGATGTGGCTTTTTTTTTACAATTATGTTTTCAGCTTGTAACTCTGCCCAAACAGACACTTGTGCCCCACTTCCAAGCAATGTACCATGTAAAATATCGGTGTGCTAATTATACCTTTTGTTTCATTCTCATAGGGGAGAGAAGACTAAAGCCCTGTACACACGGCCGAGATTCTCGTCAGGAAAAAAACGTAGTTTTTCCTGCCGAGAATCTTGACAACAAACTTGTCCCGGCCGAGTGTACACACGTACGATTCAAAAGAACCGCCGTTCTTTTGAATGGCACGCACGCGGTGACGTCATCGACTATGACGAGCGTGCGCTCGTCACATTCGATGCCGTCGCCGCCATCTTGCTACACCCTATGCCTATGCCTAGGAAGCTACCGCTCATGCGTCAAAGTCATTTCGAGCATGCACGGGTTTCCACGGCGACAGGTAAGTGTACACACGTTCGGTTTTCTCATCGAGAAACAGGCCGACGAGATTCTCAACAAGAAAAAAGACCGCATGTTGTCTTTTTTCTCGTCTAGGAATCTGGGCAGTTTTCTCGACGAGAAAACTGAAACCCACGTACACACAGCCGGTTTAGTCGTCAAGAAAACTCTCCCGGCAGTTTTCTTGTTGTTTTTTGCAGAGAAAAACGGACGTGTGTACACGGCCTAAGAGGACACCACTCCAGGGAGCACAGGAACCCCACACCACAGAGAGAACCCCAACCTCACCAAGAACCCCAACCTGAGGATGTGGAGGAAGTAGAAGTGGAGGAAGGAGAAGTGGAGGAAGGAGAAGTAGATGAAGTGGTGGAAATTGTCACCACAACAGGTCAGTGTCACCACAGCTTCAGGTAAGAGATGTAGGCCTGCAGAGTTATAATACCTTTTTTACATTTTTTTTTAGGGGGTTTGAACATGTTGTTGAGGAAGAAAGTCCTCGTTTCTTAAGTGATAGTGCCCAAAGAATCATCCAGCAAGTTATGGAGTGTAGTAGTGAACTGGACATAATGAAGAAAAGGATGAATGTTATGAAGCAAACATTTAAGGACATCATTGATGTTTTGGGGCAAATTGAATGAAGCACAAAACCCCCCTTTTTCTATTTTTCTATGTTTTATTATTCTAAAATTTTGCACTTTTACAATCAAGCCAAAATTTGAAGATGCACAAAGTGTGTCAACATGTGCCATCTGCCATCAGGGGATATCCATTTACGTGTTTTGTGGGTGCAACCCCTTCCTCGCGTCTCAAGTAGGTGAAAGGAAGAAGGGGTTGCACCCCAAAACACGTCCATTGATCACCCATGATAGCAGATAGCACATGTTGACAATAGGGATCAAGAGGGAAATACCCCTTTTTAAAAACCCTAAAAATTGTGTGCATCTTCAAATTTTGGCTTGTTCAGGCGTGACAACACCCCATATTATGAAGGGCAGATAGAGACATTTTTCCTAAAATAGAATGTCTGATATTGCCTAGAGCAGGGGTCTCAAACTCAAATTGCCTGAGGGCCACATGACAAGTTTTCATATCCCATGGGGGCCACATGCAAACTTTTAAAACTTCAAAAACAATAAACTATACCAGCAATAATATACTATATCCAGCACTGATGTCAGCAAATGCATTATTAACCCCCATCACTGGTGTCAGCAAACACATTATTAACCCCCAGCACTGGTGTCAGCAAATTGATTATTAACCCCCAGCACTGGTGTCAGCAAACGCATTATTAACCCCCATCACTGGTGTCAGCAAACGCATTATTAACCCCCATCACTGGTGTCAGCAAACACATTATTAACCCCCAGCACTGGTGTCAGCAAATTGATTATTAACCCCCAGCACTGGTGTCAGCAAACGCATTATTAACCCCCATCACTGGTGTCAGCAAATTGATTATTAACCCCCAGCACTGGTGTCAGCAAACACATTATTAACCCCCATCACTGGTGTCAGCAAACGCATTATTAACCCCCATCACTGGTGTCAGCAAACACATTATTAACCCCCAGCACTGGTGTCAGCAAATTGATTATTAACCCCCAGCACTGGTGTCAGCAAACACATTATTAACCCCCAGCACTGGTGTCAGCAAACACATTATTAACCCCCAGCACTGGTGTCAGCAAATTGATTATTAACCCCCAGCACTGGTGTCAGCAAACGCATTATTAACCCCCATCACTGGTGTCAGCAAACACATTATTAACCCCCAGCACTGGTGTCAGCAAACACATTATTAACCCCCAGCACTGGTGTCAGCAAACACATTATTAACCCCCAGCACTGGTGTCAGCAAATTGATTATTAACCCCCAGCACTGGTGTCAGCAAACGCATTATTAACCCCCATCACTGGTGTCAGCAAACGCATTATTAACCCCCATCACTGGTGTCAGCAAACACATTATTAACCCCCAGCACTGGTGTCAGCAAATTGATTATTAACCCCCAGCACTGGTGTCAGCAAACGCATTATTAACCCCCATCACTGGTGTCAGCAAATTGATTATTAACCCCCAGCACTGGTGTCAGCAAACACATTATTAACCCCCATCACTGGTGTCAGCAAACGCATTTTCCTGGTGCCTCCATGGCAGCATACCTGTGATAGAGCTCCGCCTCGACTCCTCCTTCAGGACTAGTGAATAGCATAAATTAAAGGCATAGCCCCTCCCCCAACATTCTCCTTTTTTTCCTCATACCTTCTTGTGCTGGTGAAGAGTAGCAGTATGTCCATACCTCTGCAGTCGGCAGATTGTTGTCTTACTTTTTTATTCCTTTAAAACTGTGCAACTGGATAGGGCAGGTGTCTCTCTGTGCAACAACATTGTGGTGCTTATTTCCGGGTTCGGGGGGGCTACAGGTGCTCTGTAGGTCCCGCCAGGTAGGAGAGTGTCACGGCGCAGCGTCCTCGCCGCCGTCTGCGCATGCGCGATTCGGGAGTGATACAGAGCCGTAGTTTCTCGGCTCTCTGTACTGGGCGACGCTGGATCTTCTGCGATTGCACATGCACAGACGCTTGGTTCAGTGGCGGCCATCTTGGATTCTGGAAAGAAGGCTAGATTTGCCCTTTTTTTTTTTCAATCAATTCCAAATGGTGGTTTATGGGATTAGCCCACGCACCTTGAGCCTAATTAGGTTCAGATTCAGGGATGGCTGTCAGTCTCCTCAGCTGTGCCTTGCTAGGTCTCTCTGATGCTGCTTTGTGGTAGGTACTTTTTATTTTCTCAAAAAAAAAAAAAATGTTGCCGATCAGAAATGTTTATGTAAAAAAAAAAAAAAAAGATAACAATATAAAAATGTTTATGTAAAAAAAATAAAATAAAAAATAAAAACAGATGACGATATAAAAATGTTTATTTAAAAAAAAAAAAAAAAAAGTGACGCCAAAAACTCCTGATTCTTTTCCCTTTCTTACTATATTTCTGGAGCTGATCCTTGTGCCCAACTCCGCAATGAGTCATTCATCTCGCAGCAAAGATCCTCACACTTCTATTAGGTATGTGACCAACTATACGTGAGTATAAAAAAAAAAAAAAAGTGCGCTCACTGGTCTAGCGTGAGTTCCTTACACCGTAGCCCTACCCACTCCAAGGGGTCCCGCTCATCAGGGCGTAGGACCCATTCTTCACGTCGTAGATCAGAGAGGTCAAGATCCAGAGGACGTGATCGACCCCCCTCTCCTAGGACCTATAGGAAGAAGAGATGCTGGATATGTGGGGCTACACCGCTACCAGACAGAGTGGTCTGTAAGGACTGTTTTACGGACTATGCGTCCAACCGCGAGCTAGAAAATCAGCACGCTGTAGATCTGCTCAAGCGAACAATGAAGGACTCCTTCTCTGAGCTTTTGGCTTCGGTCCCCGCTCAACCACTTCAGCAGATATCCCTGGTTCAGGATATAGAACCTAATCTCCCTGGTCCGTCAGCAGTCAGTACACCTCTGCCGCCGTCAGGCCGACCAGCTAGAGATTCACCACCTGAAGACTCTTCAGGGGACTCTTGAGAAGAGTCAGAACCTTCTGGCTTCAGTCTCTCCTTGGTAAAGCCATTCATCCAGGCTGTCAAAACTGCAATCGCCTGGAAAGACACAGAATAGCCTCCCCAAGAGTCTACAAGCTACTTCCCATTCCTCAAAAGGAAGCAGGTTCTTTTCCCATTGATGGGCAAGATTAGTCAAGTCATTCAGAAGGAATGGTCAAAGACTGATAAAAAAATAATAATTTTGGGGTCGGTTCAATAAACTATATACCCCTTACCAGAGTCGGGAACGCAGTCACTAAACTCCATGCCAGTGGTAGACGCGTCCGTGGTGTGACTCGCAAAAAAACTTACTCTACCAATGGAGGATTCCGCTTCCTTTAAAGACCCTCTAAACAGGCGAATCGACCTGGAGCTGAAGAGGAGCTACTTAGCCGCGGAAGCAGCATGTAAGCCAGCTATTTCCCTCACATCAGTATCAAATGCCATAAGATCTTGGACAGATAATATTGAGATGGCTTTGCATCAGATGTCCCCATGGAGGATATAATTAAGGCCTTAGAAGAGCTTAGATTGTTGGCAGACTTTGTCTGCGTAGCAGCCATTGACACGATCAGGTGCTCGGCAAGATCCATGTTGCATTCAGTGATGGCGAAGAGGGCCTTGTGGCTGAAACCCTGGATGGCTGACTTATCCTCCAAACAAAATTTGGTGCAAAATCCCGTTTGATGGGAAAGCACTATTCGGAGACAAAATGGATAAAGCTATCTCCAGGCTGTCAGGAGGGAAGTCTGGTATGCTTCCACAGGACAGAAGTATGCGAAGATTCAGAGGTGGTTCCTCTAGGTTCCGCCAGTCAAACCCAAGGGATTTTAGGCAGTCGAGACAGCCCAGAGACAACAAAAGACCTTGGAAAGGTACTCGGGGATCCTTTTTGAACAGGAAGATGAAAGCCCTTCCGGCTCCACAGGAGCAGAAGCAGTCTTTTTGACGCCAGAGGAACCCAGGCACTCCCGGTGGGAGCCAGGCTAAAGTTTTTTTACCCCAGTCTGGGCCACCTGCTACCACAACCCCTGGGTTCTGTCAACAATTCAATGGGGGCACTTTTGGAATTTTTCTCACCCTCCACCTCGGAACTCTTTCAAAGGAACAGAGATTCCATCCTCTCCACTGAAGGCTCAAGCTCTGAAAAACTTCCTAACGTCACTCCAGCTTCAGGGGGCGGCTGTTCCGGCTCCCTTGGCAGAGCGCTTCGCAGGCTTATACTCCACCCTATTTCTGGTCCCAAAGAGGACAGAGGGGTGGAGGCCTGTGATAGACCTAAAGAGGCTCAACCGGTATATCCGCCCCGAAAGCTTCAAAATGGAGTCCCTGCAGACGATTATTCAGGCAGTCCAGCCATCAGATTGGATGATTTTGGTCGATCTGCAGGATGCGTACCTACATGTTCCAATTCTACCTGCATTTCAAAAATACATGAGATTTGCAGTGGGACGGACCCACCTACAGTTTCAAGCCCTGCCTTTCGGTCTGTGCACTTCTCCCAGGGTGTTCACCAAGATACTAATATCTGCTTTAGTTCCCCTGCGGGAGAGGGGCTTGAGGATATACCACTACTTGGACGACATCCTACTCCTAGCAAGCAATCCGGATCAGTTGGTATGTCACCGGGACATTCTTCTACAGTCCCTAAAAGAGCTAGGGTGGCTGGTGAATTCCGACAAGAGTCAACTAATGCCAACACAGCAGATAATCTATGCACAATGTTCGACACTCAGGAGGGGACAGTGTCATTACCACCGCCGAAGGCAAGGATTGTCATCCAGAGAATGATCAAAGTCATCCAGAGCCCATATCTGACGGCTTCACAATGCCTGAGCCTCATTGGCACAATGTCTTCCTGTATACCCATGGTTCCTTGGGCACATTGGCACTTGAGGTATTTCCAGACTGGTTTCTTGGCGCAGTGGAAGAAACAACGACTATCTCAGACGATCCTGCTGATGGGAAAAATACGCAGGAGCCTTCACTGGTGGACAGTTCCGGAAAACCTCTCCAAGCCTCATCACCTGGGCTCCCTTCCTTGGATCACAATTACCTCCGATAGCAGACAGGGCTGGGGAGCCCATTGCGGGCAAACCAGAATACAGGGGAGATGGGCATGCACCACCCAGGGAGTGGTATCCAACATCTTGGAGATGAGGGCAGCCTTCTTGGCACTGACCTCTTTGGCACCCCAAATCAGAGGCCAAAGAATACTCCTACGCCTAGACAACAGAGCAGCTGTTGCTTATCTGCAGAAGCAGGGAGGCACTCGCAGCAGGTCACTCCTCAAGGAGGTAGAGCCGATCATGCTCTGGGCGGAGCAGAACCTCCTGGACCTCAGAGCGATGTATCTGCCAGGCAGGTTGAACATGGAAGCAGACACTTTATCCAGAAACTTCCTGGACAATGAGTGGGCTCTCCACCCCCATGTCTTCCTTCAGATTGCCAACATATGGGATCCCCCTCAGGTAGATCTGTTCACCTCCCCGAAGAACGCCAAGCTGGACAGGTTCTTCTCTCGGCTGCCGCATCCACAAGTCGAGGCAGTGGATGCCCTGTCATGTCCCTGGAGGTTCACCACGGCATATGCCTTTCCTCCCAGGCCATTAATATTCAAATTCCTCCTGAGGCTCCTCAGGGAGCCAGTCCAGGTGGTGGCAGTACTTCCGTATTGTGCCTCAGTGTGGGCTCTCCAATCAAGATCCCTCCTTTCCCTCAACTTCTGTCGCAGAGCAGTCTAGTTCATCCAAACCCTCAGAAGTTGAATCTTCGAATCTGGAGGTTGAGAGGCGAAGGTTCGAGTCCCTAGGGTGTTCTCCAGGAGTCATATCAACCCTTCTAAAAGCTAGGAAGCCAGCAACTAATGCCATATATTCAAGAATATGGGACAAGTTCTTGTCATTTGTTTCCGAAAATGGATTTCATCCAATCCTTCCTTCTACATCTCATGTTCTAGGATTCCTTCAGACAGGACTTGATCTGGGACTTGGTCTGAGCTCTCTCAAAGTGCAGGTAGCAGTAATCTCTGCTGCAACAAATAAGAGATGTGCGGAGGATCCTTCAGTAGTCACTTTCCTCAGAGGTATATTGAAGATTCGCCCTCCTGTCAGACGATCATTTCCTAAGTGGGATCTGTCCCTAGTCCTGGAAGTTCTATCTGACCATCCCTTTGCTCCAGTGGAACAAGTAACAATATGGAACCTGACACTAAAGACGTCTTTCCTGCTAGCCATTACATCTGGCAGAAGAATCTCGGAACTTCACTCTTTAGGGATAGGTGACGACCACATCTCCTTCTTCACAGACAGAGTGGAACTTCGTCCCCTTCGGGGGTTCACACCAAAGGTTGCTACTCCAAGCCACCTGTTGGAACCCTGGGCACTACCAGTGTTTACAGACATGGATTCAGAGTCTTGTCACGAACTGGATGTATCCAGAGTGCTCAGGGCCTACCTAGAAGCCACCGGCCCCTTCAGAAATTCTGAGAGACTTTTCATCGTACCGTTCGGTAAATACAGGGGCAAAGAAGCTTCCATCAGAACTCTGGCATCTTGGGTTGTAAAGTTAATCCAGAAGGCCTACAGGGTGAAGAATATGGAGCCTCCATCCCGAGTGAATGCTCATTCTACAAGGGCAGTCTCAGCTTCCTGGGCAGCAAGGGCTAATGTTTCGTTGGAGACAGTGTGCGGGGCCGCCACCTGGTCTTCTCACCATACGTTCCTCAGACACTACCATATTGATCCAAGAGCTCTCACGACTGTTGAGTTTGGAAGGAGGGCAGTTCAGGCTGCTATGTCCTCTTATAATTAAACATTTATTGTTAAGCAATTATCCCACCCATGTCAGCTAGTTAGTTATCACAGGTATGCTGCCATGGAGGCACCAGGAAAACGGAAAATTGTATCATACTTACCAGTAATTTTCCTTTCCTGGTGCCTATCCATGGCAGCATACGCTCCCACCCTCGGTATTCTATATTACAGAGAATGTTGGGGGAGGGGCTATGCCTTTAATTTTATGCTATTCACTAGTCCTGAAGGAGGAGTCGAGGCGGAGCTCTATCACAGGTATGCTGCCATGGATAGGCACCAGGAAAGGAAAATTACTGGTAAGTATGATACAATTTTCCGTTATTAACCCCCATCACTGGTGTCAGCAAACACATTATTAACCCCCAGCACTGGTGTCAGCAAACACATTATTAACCCCCATCACTGGTGTCAGCAAACGCATTATTAACCCCCATCACTGGTGTCAGCAAACACATTATTAACCCCCAGCACTGGTGTCAGCAAACACATTATTAACCCCCAGCACTGGTGTCAGCAAACACATTATTAACCCCCAGCACTGGTGTCAGCAAACGCATTATTAACCCCCAGCACTGGTGTCAGCAAACGCATTATTAACCCCCAGCACTGGTGTCAGCAAACGCATTATTAACCCCCATCACTGGTGTCAGCAAACACATTATTAACCCCAGCACTGGTGTCAGCAAATTGATTATTAACCCCCATCACTGGTGTCAGCAAACACATTATTAACCCCCAGCACTGGTGTCAGCAAACGCATTATTAACCCCCATCACTGGTGTCAGCAAACGCATTATTAACCCCCAGCATTACCCCCCCCCCCCACACTGCACAAATACCCTCCACACTCCATAATTACCCCCAATATTGCACAAATCCCCCCACACTCCATAAAATACCCCCCACACTACACAAATACCCCCCCAAACTCGATAAAATACCCCCCCAAACTGCACAAATCCCCCCACACTACACAAATCCCCCCACACTACACAAATCCCCCCCCACACTGCACAAATCCCCCCACACTACACAAATCCCCCCACACTACACAAATCCCCCCCACACTACACAAATCCCCCCACACTACACAAATACCCCCCACACTGCACAAATCCCCCCACACTGCACAAATCCCCCCACACTGCACAAATCCCCCCACACTGCACAAATACCCCCCACACTGCACAAATACCCCCCACACTCCATAAAATACCCCCCACACTCCATAAAATAGCCCCCACACTCCATAAAATAGCCCCCACACTCCATTAAATAGCCCCCACACTGCACAAATAGCCCACTACACAATTAACCCCCACACTGCACAAGATACCCCCCACACTCCATAAGATAGCCCCCACACTCCATAAGATAGCCCCCACACTCCATAAGATAGCCCCCACACTCCATAAGATAGCCCCCACACTGCACAATTAACCCCCAGACTACACAAGTACCCTCACACTGCACAAATCCCCCCACACTCCATAAAATACCCCCCACACTACACAATTACCCCCCCCCACTCCATAAAATACTCCATTCACCCCACTAAGGACTTTGCCTTACTCACCTCTCCTGGCAGTCAGGATCGTCTGGCTTCCGAGTCCTCTCCTCCTGGCTTCCACAGAGGCCTAGTGACAGGGCACCCAGAGAACACAATCTCCCGCTCTGAGCAGCAGGACCCTGGATTGGGGCTCTGATCGTCAGTGCCTAGGTGGGCGGGGCGATGGGCGGATCCTTCCTCCGCTCTGTTCTCTCTCTGGGCTGCGGCAGTGTGCAGCGGAGAGGACAGAGCTGATGGAGAGGTAAAGCTCTTCGGCGTCTCCCCCTCTGCGGTGCCTGTGAAAAAAGACGTCCTGGATCGGGCCTGCGGGCCATTTTTAACCAGTCCGCGGGCCGCAAATGGCCCGCGGGCCGGTACTTTGAGACCCCTGGCCTAGAGGTTTACAATGTTGTATTTTGTTCTATGGTAATGAGAGTTTTGTATTTTATTACCAAAAAAAAAAAAAATGGCCTGTTTATGGCCACCAAAAAAATATAATAATCTTTTATAACACAAATTGTTTTATATTTACCATGTGTGCATGTGCACAGAGTAAAATTTTTGAACAACAACAAAGTGTAGCTTCTTTATCAAATCCGCTATAACCTTTTTTGTGTATATTTTTGGTGTTACCAGTGAAATGGTTGGTATTTACTAAAGGAAATTACACTTGGCACTACAAGTGCACTAGGAAAAACTAGGAGACAGCTAAAAGAAACACAAGCAATACATCCAAAAATCAGATTAAACCAGATTTTTTATTTTTGTTGGTAAAAAAGCTTTTATGCATTGCCTGGCATAGGAATTGCCCCCCTACCTGTGAAATAGTCCACATATTTCTGCCGAACCTCACAGGCATTTTGGGGGGGCAAGCCAGGATGGCCAGCTTCAAGGCCCGGCAAAAGATTGTCCCCCGAAAGTCCAGCCTCAGGCCCAATTGAGGTCATATAATTTGGGGACTTGTTGCGAAAAAAATTATGCAGCACGCAGCAACAGAACACTATGTAGTTCATTTTGTACTCCGCCAAGTTGATTGATGTCATGAAAAGGCGGAACCGGCTGGCCATTATCCCGAAGGCATTCTCCACAACTCTTCGGGCCCTGGCCAGCCAGTCGTTGAATACCCTCCTCTCCGGGGTCAGGGTCCTCTGGGGAAATGGCCTCATGAGATGCGGTCCCAGTCCAAAGGCTTCATCAGCCAAAAACACAAAGGGGAGTCCTTCAACCTTCCCTGCATCCGGTGGCAATGCAAGGTCGTCACTCTGGAGACGTCTGGCTGAAGGCTCCCCCATCGGACATCCGGCCATTTTTCCCCACATCCACATAGAGGAACTCATACTGTGCTGACACCACTGCCATCAGCACGATGCTATGAAACCCCTTGTAGCTATAGAAATAGGACCCTGACCGGGGTGTTGGCACGATGCGGACATGCTTCCCATCTATTGCCCCTCCGCAGTTGGGGAAGTCCCACCGCGTGGCAAAATGGGATGCCACAGTCTGCCATTCCTGTGGCGTGGAAGGAAGCTGTGGAGTCAAACAAGATAAAAATATATTAGTACTTTTGCACATAACATTGCTAGTAGATTACACAAACAAACATTCTTGGCCAACATCATTATAACTTTTATTTTAATGTGTTTTTAAATACTAAAATAGAAGGCCCAATTATCAGATTCATCACCCCCTCTGATGGCCCATTGTAAAAAAAAATTGGGGGGGGGCTAGATGAGTTTGTGAACTCAAAAAATATATAAATTACGTGAAAATATACATTTGGAAACATTTTAGGGGGTGTTTAGGGGGGGGGGAGGGTAAAGCACTACAATGGAGCTGACAAAATACATTGGTAAGTGACTAGGCTAGGTGTGTTTGGGCCCAGGATAGCATGCTGGAGAGGTTAGTGAAGGGAAATATGCATGTAGGACAAAAAAGGGGCATTACAAGCTTACAGCATGCATGAGGACAAAGGGGACATTCACAGCATATTACAATCATGGTAATTAGGGAAGGATGAAAGAAATACAATACATTAGCATACATGAATTACATAGAATGTGATGTTAAAGGAGAAAACATACCTTAATATAGTCCTCCTGCAGGACTTGGATGATGGCAGAACAGGTGTCTGGGATTATGAGGCCCAGAGCCTGGGGAGAGATGCCTGTTGTGTACTTGAGGTCCTGCAAGCTTCTCCCAGTCGCCAGATATCGCAACGTGGCGATGAGCCTCTGCTCAGCACTGATGGCTTCCCGCATAACAGTGTCCTGCCTGGTGATATAGGGGGACACCAAAGCCAACAGATGCTGAAAAACGGGGTCAGACATCCTAAGAAAATTCCTGTAGTAATCAGGATTATTCTCCTGGATCTCCCGCAGCAGAAGAATATGACAGAATTGGTCCCGCTGGAGCAACCAATTCTTGGTCCATGAACTCCTCCTCACCCTGTTTATGGACTGGTCTTGGTCCAAGACAAGCAGACCAACACCAAGCGCCCGCACAGCACAAACTCTACGACGAGAATGTAACATGGCTAGGAAACGGTCGTCTGATCAGAACGTACTAAACAGAACGCACTTAAGAACAGCAAGGCCTATGTAAAACGACCTGAAAATCAGAAATGAGCAGACAAGAACGCACTTTAAAACAGATACGACCTGACTACACGCCCTGAAAGACAAGATACGAACCCACAAGCACAAACCTAACTGCAGAAAACAAACTGAAAGCACGAAGACTGAAAAGCGCGAATCGTCTCTCCCCAAACTTTTACCAACACGCGGTAACACGAGATCAGCAAAAGCAGCCCAAGTGGTGGCGCCATTGGAATCGAACTTCCCCTTTATACTGCCGTCGTACGTGTTGTACGTGACCGCGCTTTACAACAACGAGATTTGGAATTGACAGTGTGTATGCAAGGAAAGCTTGACAAGAATCTTGTCAAGCTTGACAAGAATCTCGTCGAGAAAAACAACGGTTTTTTTTTACGACGAGATTCTCGGTCGTGTGTACTAGGCTTTACACATGGTTAGCAGGAAGAGGTTACAACAATGGATGGAGAGGTAAGACCCGTGGTAATCGGGAATGTTACTGGCTGCGGATGTTACATAGTTACTTTGTTAGTCAGGTTGAAAAAAGACACAAGTCCATCTAGTTCAACCATAAAAATAAATAAATAAATAATATCAAACAATCCCATATACCCAATCCTATACCCACAGTCATGGGCGTCCAAAACACTTTTTTCAGGGGGGGGGGGCATCATTTTAAGGTCGCCCATGCAATATAAATAGATGTACATTCTCTAGGCTATATTTAAATGGGGAGTACTTTCCAATACAAAGTGAAGCTGTATTATCTCTTATATAACACATATATCTTTCCAGTAGAAATACTGTATGGATGAGCTTCGAGTTCGAGTCGAACTCTTGTTCGACTCGAACATTGCCTGTTTGCCCGTTCGCCGAACAGCGAACAATTTGGGGTGTTTGCGGCAAATTCGAAAAGTCTATGGGAGAAATCTAAAGTGCTAATTTTAAAGGATTATATGCAAGTTATTGTCATAAAAAGTGTTTGGGGACCCGGGTCCTGCCCCAGGGGACATGTATCAATGCAAAAAAAAGTTTTAAAAATTGCATTTTTTTCGGGAGCAGTGATTTTAATAATGCTTAAAGTGAAACAATAAAAGTGAAATATTCCTTTAAATTTCGTACCTAGGGTGTGTGTATAGTATGCCTGTAGAGCAGCGCTTGTTTCCCGTGCTTAGAACTGTCCCTGCACAAAGTGTCATTTCTGAAGGAAAAAAAGTCATTTAAAACTCACTCGCGGCTATAATGAATTGTCGGCTCCTGGCAATACATAGAAAAGTCATTGATAAAAAAAAAAAAATTCAATTACCAGGCCCTTCAGGTCTAGTATGGATATTAAGAGGAACCCTGCCGCAAATTAAAAAAAAAAATGCGTGCAGTTCCCCCCAAATATCCATACCAGGCCCTTCAGGTCTGGTATGGATTTTAAGGGGAACTCCACCCCAAATTTTTAAAAAAATGGCGTGGAGTTCCCCCAAAAATCCAGACCAGACCCTTTATCCGAGCACGCAACCTGGCAGGCCGCAGGAAAAGAGGGGGCGAAGAGAGAGCGCCCCCCTCCTAGAGCGCCAGCCCCTCCTGAACCGTAGCAGGCCACATGCCCTCAACATCGGGAGGATGTCCCCATGTTGATGGGGACAAGGGCCTCATCCCCACAACCCTTGCCCGGTGATTGTGGGGATCTGCGGGCAGGGGGCTTATCGGAATCTGGAAGACCCCTTTAACAAAGGGGACCCCCAGATCCCGCCCCCCATGTGAATTGGTAATGGGGTACATTGTACCCCTACCATTTCACAAAGAAAGTGTAAAAAATGTTTTTTTTAAATACACAGACACCGTTGGGAAAGTCCTTTATTAAAAATGTAAAATAAAAAAAAAACATTCCAGCGATGAAATCCAGTGTCCCACGGCGATCCGATGTCCAGCGCTGTCCACACAAAACGTCATTGGCTGAGCCTGAGCGGACCTGATGGGGAACTTCCTCCGCAGTGTAATAAATGAATAGACCCGCCCCTTCTAAAGTTCCCCATCAGGTCCGCTCAGCCAATTACGTAGGTGTAAGGCTGAGGACCTGATGCGGAAGGTGAGAAGGGGCGGGTCTATTCATTTATTATACTGCGGAGGAAGTTCCCCATCAGGTCCGCTCATCCAATGACGTAGGCGGGGTCTGACATATGATGGGGAACTTTAGAAGGGGCGGGTCTATTCATTTATTACACTGCGGAGGAAGTTCCCCTTCAGGTCCGCTCAGGCTCAGCCAATGACGTTTCGTGTGGACAGCGCTGGACATCGGATCGCCGTGGGACACTGGATTTCATCGCTGGAATGTTTTTTTTTTATTTTACATTTTTAATAAAGGACTTTCCCGACGGTGTCTGTGTATTTTTTTGACAATTTTTTACACTTTCTTTGTGAAATGCTAGGGGTACAATGTACCCCATTAACCAATTCACATATGGGGGGCTGGGATCTGGGGGTCCCCTTTGTTAAAGGGGTCTTCCAGATTCCGATAAACCCCCTGCCCGCAGACCCCCACAACCACCGGGCAAGGGTTGTGGGGATGAGGCCCTTGTCCCCAGCAACATGGGGACATCCTCCCCATGTTGAGGGCATGTGGCCTGCTACGGTACAGGAGGGGGGGCGCTCTCTCGTCCCCCCTTCTTTTCCTGTGGCCTGCCAGGTTGCGTGCTCGGATAAAGGGTCTGGTCTGGATTTTTGGGGGGAACTCCACGCCATTTTTTTTTAAATTTGGGGTGGAGTTCCCCTTAAAATCCATACCAGACCTGAAGGGCCTGGTATGGATATTTGGGGGGAACCGCACGCATTTTTTTAAAATTTGCGGCAGGGTTCCCCTTAATATCCATACCAGACCTGAAGGGCCTGGTAATTGAATCTGGGGGAACCCCCACGCATTTTTTTTTTTTTTTATCAATGACTTTTCTATGTATGCCGGGAGCCGACAATTCATTATAGCCGCGAGTGAGTTTTAAATGACTTTTTTTCCTTCAGAAATTACATTTTGTGCAGGGACAGTTCTAAGCACGGGAAACAAGCGCGACTTTACATGCATACCTACACACACCCTAGGTACGAAATTTAAAGGAATATTTCACTTTTATTGTTTCACTTTAAGCATTATTAAAATCACTGCTCCCGAAAAAACGGCTGTTTTTAAAACTTTTTTTTGCATTGATACATGTCCCCTGGGGCACTTTTGATTTCAAACGTTCGAGTCCATTGTATTTAATAGGGTTCTAAAGTTCACGTGAACATTCTGTCTGTTCGCAGGTTGTGGTGTGAACCGAACAGGGGGGTGTTCGGCTCATCCCTAGTGTTCTATAAGAGATAATTCAGCTTCACTTTGTATTAAAAGTTACTCAGGCCAGGCGTACCAGTCCATGTACATATACATATAAGAGAAAAGTTGCGCTACTGGGTGAATAAAGTGTAATCGTGGCTGCCCGCATCAGCAAATAGACATATTGCAAAAATAACATATAAAAACAAAAAATGCAGCGCCCAAAAAGTGTATGAAGGCCCAAACACACAAAGGGATTGGGACAGACAACAAACAGTGAAGAAAGTATACAGCCCACAGAGAGGCCAAGAATGTTAAATTCCAACTGTGCGTCACTCCAGATAATACCTACACATATATATAAAAAATCAAGTGTAGCTGTGTACAGTAAACTCATATAAAAGTCCAATGAGAGTGACAATGTGTGGACTGGAAACGGATGACAGAAATGTTACATGAATGTTGAAACATTAGAACATAGTCCCCATATAATAAATCCAACGAGACTTCGAGATCATAGGATACGTATGTTCATAAATCCATAGCACCCGGGGATGTGACTCCAACACCAGGGATGGGGGAAAGAAATGAATACTCTTACCCCTATATGTGGACGCACACACCAGCGGTGGTGAGTCAAACAGGCAGAAGATGTAAGTGTAGACCACACTGGATCTGTCCTCCTGGAGCAGCAGCAGATGAAGCAAACTCAGGGAATCTAATCCTCTCCAGGATGTAGGCACGAAATTTCCAAGACGTCAGTGTATCAAAGATCACATAAAAAAAATGGAACAGAGGAGACTCCTCATAGTGCAGGTTCAGATGGCAAGATAAAAATCACATTTATTCAGGAACAAGTCACAAAACACACATGGTGTGAAAAATAAAACAAGAAAACATGCAGGCTTCCATGCAGAGACTTGCAAATATGGTGATCACAAAAATAGTTTCAAATAACGGCGTAGCAGCAAAGCAGGTTCATGTACCCGACATGTTTCGCATAAGGAATGCATCAACTGGGGCATGAACCTGCAGGAAAATACCACGCCATAATATACATGTAACATAATTGCTTGGACTCACCACAGCTGATGTGTGACCTCCCCATAAGAGAGGCTATCCAATCGCAAACAAGAGTTACCCACCTATGTGTTCGTCATTCAACGCAGACTGACAAAGCAAAAGGGGCCGCGCACGGAGATGAGACATGACGTCTCAGCTGGCATGCGTCATCACGCCGCCAATCCGAGGAGTGAATGCGTTCCTTGTCCCACGTGCGTCGTATCATGTAAGCGACGCACGTAATGACGTCATCATACTGACGCTGGGGAACGTCATCACGCAACTCCTCCAGGAAATGCTTGCGTTCCATATCTCCGTCGTGAGGTCCATATCATGAACCGCAACAGGAAGTGCGTCCAGAGACAGACAGATAGCCTAGTAACAGCACCGATAACAGCCCCTCAATGCTTTCAAACAGTCAGCACAACTACAAGCAGAGCTTGGCTAGTAGAAATGACGGACACAAAAGGGGGCAGACATAATTGACATACCCTGAAAAGTATTGGTCTATAGCACCAGTACAATGCAGGGATCATTTATAGCACAAATGAGATCTGTGCAAATAAATATAAAAACATTCTGAAAAGTAAAAATATACTTTAAAAAAGTACAATATTGGCAGTATATGACAGCTATACAGAAATGTAAAAAATCATTAATACCAAAGAAATGTGGATCAATATACTATTGTACCACAAGGTGCAAATAACCCACTACAGATAATCATCCACAATCCACATCATATAAATAGACATGAGATGTGTAGCAGGAATGAAAAACATAAAATGTTAAAAATAACCATACATAATATATATGAATAATAATATAAAAATCATGTATTTATATGAAGATATATGAGCCAGAAGTGTGCTCTAGCTAACAGTGGTAAATAGAATATTGGAATAATAAATCCTAAAATGAGATGATCTATGACATAAACGGAACCAGGAAAGTAGACAGAAAATTACAAGTAGAAGAAAGGCATGGATGAACGCCCCCACATCAATATAAAAATAAGACATGGAGATAGATTATTCTAAATTAGGCCTTGTTAATAAAGGAATTAATGTCCCAATCGATGTTAAGCCCAAACGGAGAATAGCATCGAAGTTGGTAAATCCAGAAAGTTTCCAATTGGGAAACACCCCTGACGCGAGACTCCCCTCTCCAGTGAGGGACAAAATGGTCAATCACCTGGAATTTGGTACCTATAACCTTCTTATTATGAACATGGAGGTAATGTCTAGGTACACTATGGTTGGTGCGACCTTTTTTAATGCCGGTAATGTGTTCATTAACACGAATAGAGAAGTTACGAATAGTACGTCCCACATACTGCTTATTACATGGACATGTAATAAGGTAAACAATAAAACTTGTAGTGCATGTGGTAAACTGTTTCATATGGTATATGGTGGAGGTAGTAGAGGATGTAAAACTGGCACTTCTACTACGCCCAATAACATTGTGAATGCACACATTACAGCGTCTACACGGATAGTAGCCCTTCATATCAGGAAAAAGAGACGGACATGATTTGTCCGGAGGGTCGACTACATTAGAAGCAATCTGGTTGCGAAGAGATGGAGCTCCTCTATAAACAACACCTGCCTGATCTGGGAGCACTGGGCCCAACAGGGGATCGTTCTTAAGAACTCCCCAGTGTCGGTTCAGAATATGCTTGATCCGTCTATGCTGTATAGAGAATTGGGTCACAAAGGACCACCTAAATCGTGGATCCGGTGGACGTTTAGGACGTTCAACAACTAGAGACTGTCTGTCCAGCAAAGACACCTTTGCGATTTCTGTATCTATAGCAGACGGAAGATAACCTTTCTCAACAAATCTTGACTTGAGGGTGTCCGCTTGTATGTAGAAATCGTCAAGATGTGTACAGTTTCTCCTGACTCTAAGTAGTTGACTAAATGGTACAGATTTGAGCCAAGAGCTGTAATGACAGCTGTCGATTGGGATATACCCATTACGATCTGTTGGCTTAAAAAAAGTTTTTGTCACCAATCTTTGGTCCACAACTGAAATCTCTAAATCCAAAAAATGGATAGTGTTACGACTCATCTCATAGGTAAGCACAATGCCCATATCATTATCGTTCAGGGTGACCATGAAGTCATGTAAAGACTCCTCATCACCCTTCCATAGGAGGAGGATGTCGTCAATATACCTTGCCCACAGAACTAGTTCTGGGCATTGCAAGGCATAGACGACATCCTCCTCCCACAGGGCCATAAAAAGGTTCGCAAGACTAGGGGCGAACTTGGCGCCCATTGCGACACCTTTGGTTTGCAAAAAAAACTGGCCATGATACCAGAAATAGTTGGACTGAGTGGCAAATGTTAACAAATCCATAATATAGCATTGTTGGACCTGAGGTATCAGACCAGACATGGCCATAAAATGTTTCACCGCGTGCAATCCTAGTCTGTGCGGTATGCACGTATATAGTGATGTTACATCTGCAGTAACGAGAATGCAATCTCCACTAAAGTCAACATCTTCTAAAAGACGTATAGTGGCTCCAGTGTCTTTTAGAAAAGATGGAGTGGATTGAACAAGCGGTTGTAGATGGAAATCAATGTAACGACCAATGCGGAACGTCAGAGTCAATCCCGCTTATTATGGGTCTGCCAGGAGGGTGTAAAATGTTTTTATGGACTTTCGGGAGATAATACATAATGGGAATTCTAGGTGCAATCGGCACCAAGAAGTCTCTCTCCTTTTTGTCCAGAATTCCTAACTGGAATCCCTTATCTAGCAAATTATTCAGATCTTTCTTAAATACTTTAGTGGGATCTCTATTCAGGGGCATGTAAGTGCTAGTGTCATCAAGGATTCTGCACATTTCGGTGTGATAATCTAATTTATCCAACACAACTAGACCACCCCCCTTATCGGCAGGGCGGATTATAATGTCCTTGCGTTCACATAAGGTTTTTAAACCTGCCTTAATATCCGGATGATCATAGATTTTGGCCTTAGGTAATGCCTCAAGGTCCCCAAGGACCAAATCTCTAAACACCCTAATAGATGGAGCAGAGACATTAGGAGGGTTAAATAAGGAGGGATTAGACAAGCCAGTATGAATGACGCAATCAGTCCCTCCACTAATATCTCTGGGTGGGGATGGGTTAGCAATGAAGTGCCTCTGTATATTCAATTTGCGGACATATTTATGTACGTCCACAAATGTATTAAATTTATTCAAAGTCTTAGAGGGTGCGTATTTTAAGCCTTTGTCCAAGATACGCATCTCAGCTTCTGAAAACGTGGCTTTACTCAAATTGAAAATGCCACTCATATTGGATATTAGACTTTCCTTCTTTTTCCTGGCCCGCCTCCCACCTCGGCTGCCTCGTCTGGTTCTCCTCTTCGCTTGGGACCCGCAAGAGCTCTGGGAAAATCCGAGTGGGGAGCAGTGTATGTGTCATTGTAGGTATATGGTGATCTAACATAATGATCATGTTCTCTTTGCATATAAGAATGATAAGGTTCTTGGTTGTTCCGTAATGAACCCTCTCTAAGGGGTGAGAACCTATTATGAGTACGAATAGGGGTGTGTTGTGAATAATAAGGTTCCTGATATTGGTCACCATAATTAGCATTATGGCCATAAGATGACCTATCATGGTAATCAAAATGCCTCGAGCCATCGTTCCTCCCGTGTTGGGTCCCTCTTCCCCTACTTCTCATATTGCTACCTCTCCCACGAGGAGGATTGTTACCTCCATTACCCCTATTAGGGACATGGTCATTAGCTCTCCGACCATTGGGAACATTAGGAGTGCGTGGATGTTCAATCCTATTCATCACAGGAGCTTGGGTGGGGGGTAATATAAATGTAGATGGCCCAGCCATTACTGGTGGAAGTGACATATCCATCTGCACAGAAGCAGGGGGATCAGACTGAGAGATAATGTCTTTTTTTTGCCAATTGAAAACAAAATTGGTTTTATAATCGTTGACATCACGAGTATATTTCTTTTGTTTTTTGGTACGTTGGTCTCTTTCTTCCTTTTCGAGAAGTGTTTTGAGACTCGATGAAAGAGAAATATACTCAGATGTGGTTTTATGCGGGAGAAGTGAATCTCTTAGTTCCCTAATTTCCTTATCAATGATAGACATTTTCGTTTTTTTCCGTTCAACGAGAAAACTTAGGAAATTAATACCCGCCTCATTGAAATAACGAAACCAAACGTCTATGTCGGGATCACCCTGTTGGGGATGTACATCCCAACGTAACCCTCTGGGTACCATGTGTTCCTTTGTATATTGTTCAAGGAACGCAATGTCCCATTCCAAATGAATCTCTGAGACCATAAGATTTTTAAGCCTCATAAAGAGACCACTGACCTCTGAATTGGCATTCAAAGGGACAAAAACCCCTTCCGTATTAAAGGAACGAGCTGTTCTATAATCAAACACATCCATTTCCAAAAAATGTGTGAAAGAAGCTGCAACAATAAATTAGTCTGAAGAAAAAATGCAAGAAAGAGAAAAGTTGCGCTACTGGGTGAATAAAGTGTAATCGTGGCTGCCCGCATCAGCAAATAGACATATTGCAAAAATAACATATAAAAACAAAAAATGCAGCGCCCAAAAAGTGTATGGTACATGAACCTGCTTTGCTGCTACGCCGTTATTTGAAACTATTTTTGTGATCACCATATTTGCAAGTCTCTGCATGGAAGCCTGCATGTTTTCTTGTTTTATTTTTCACACCATGTGTGTTTTGTGACTTGTTCCTGAATAAATGTGATTTTTATCTTGCCATCTGAACCTGCACTATGAGGAGTCTCCTCTGTTCCATTTTTTTTATGTGATCTTTGATACACTGACGTCTTGGAAATTTCGTGCCTACATCCTGGAGAGGATTAGATTCCCTGAGTTTGCTTCATCTGCTGCTGCTCCAGGAGGACAGATCCAGTGTGGTCTACACTTACATCTTCTGCCTGTTTGACTCACCACCGCTGGTGTGTGCGTCCACATATAGGGGTAAGAGTATTCATTTCTTTCCCCCATCCCTGGTGTTGGAGTCACATCCCCGGGTGCTATGGATTTATGAACATACGTATCCTATGATCTCGAAGTCTCGTTGAATTTATTATATGGGGACTATGTTCTAATGTTTCAACATTCATGTAACATTTCTGTCATCCGTTTCCAGTCCACACATTGTCACTCTCATTGGACTTTTATATGAGTTTACTGTACACAGCTACACTTGATTTTTTATATATATGTGTAGGTATTATCTGGAGTGACGCACAGTTGGAATTTAACATTCTTGGCCTCTCTGTGGGCTGTATACTTTCTTCACTGTTTGTTGTCTGTCCCAATCCCTTTGTGTGTTTGGGCCTTCATACACTTTTTGGGCGCTGCATTTTTTGTTTTTACATATACATATAGCCTAGAGAATGTACATCTTTTATATTGCAATGTTTTGCAATACATCTGTATAGACTGTTTTCATCAAGATCAAAATATAGCCACAACAAATGTATTGCAATACATTGTAATATAAAAAGATGTACATTCTCTAAGCTATTAATAAGGTACGCCTGGCCTGAGTAATTTCCAATACAAAGTGAAGAAGATGAATTATCTCTTATAACATACACAGACATATCTTTCCAGTAATATATAAATCAAAATGCTCCTCCTAACTGCTGTTACCTGTGGTCCTTCTTCTGTTGTTTGCAACTTTATATGCCACTCACTTCAGGTCAGCATTTCCTGTGATGTGATGATGAGTACGCACTGGCAGCGTATCACTCGGCGGCTCAGCCACTGACTTCACTGAGTAGGCGGCGCCGGCGGAATCTACACAACACATACACAGGCAGGCAGCTAATCACCGAAGGAGCGGCGGAACGGCCGAGCTGCCTAACGGAGGCCCGAGTGGACGAGCCATCTCATCCGATGATCGGGCTGGGGGTGAGGGAGGGACGTCAGATGTGTCAGAACAGAGAGCAGCCGGCAGACTTAGAAAATTCCTCGGCGGCGGCGGACACAGCAACTGGCAAATGCAACACCTTCTTGACAATTCCAGGGGGGGCAATTGCCCCCCTTGCTCCTACCTGCGGACGCCCATGCCCACAGTTGATCCAGAGGAAGGCGAAAAACCTCAGCAAAGCATGGTCCAATTTGCTACAGCAGGGGAAATAAATACTTCCTGACCCCCAAGAGGCAATCGGATTTTCTATGGATCAACTTTACCTATAAATGTTAGTACCCAGTTATATTGTGTGCATTTAGGAAAGAATCCAGGTCTTTCTTAAAGCAATCTACTGAGCTGGCCAGAACCACCTCTGGAGGGAGTCTATTCCACATTTTCACAGCTCTCACTATGAAGAAACCTTTCAGTATTTGGAAATTAAATCTCCTTTCCTCTAGGCGTAAAGAGTGCCCCCTTGTCCTTTGTGTTGACCGTAAAGTGAAAAACTCAACCCCAAGTTCACTAAATGGACCCCTTTTTATATTTGTACATGTTGATCATATCCCCCCTAATCTCTTCTTTTTAAGAGAATAAATTCAGTTCCTCATAGCGGAGTTCCTCCATGCCTCTTATAATTAATATATTAAATGCGGTAGTCTTCTGTGCTGGGAGCGGCCAGCTCTGTATCCTCTCCTATCTGGGTTGATCCATGAGGCTCTGAGCTGAGCAGTGGGCATGTGTGTCTCCCTTATTCAAATAGGAGCCTCGATGAGCCTGAGGCTACATGGTGGATTACCTATCGTCCTTCAGCTCGGCCAAGCTCTCTCATGGGTATGACGGGATCCTTCGCATGTACCCTGTATTGGAAGGGTGACATGCAGGGATATGCTCCGTGCTAGTGGCACTTCAGAGTTATAAGTTCCCTCCATGGGAGGAGATGGCCCGGACAGACTCCAATAATTAAGGGAAAAATCTGTGGAGGATGGGCATGGGGTTTGGGTGGACACAGGGGGTGTGTTGTGGCTGGCACAACGACGCGTTTCATTCACCAGTGGCGTGAACTTCTTCAGGGTGGCAAGCCCCCCCCATGGACATGGTCTTTTATAATTTCTGAGTAGTTCCCAGTTGGGAGTGAATCTCATAGGGACATGCCCTGTCCATGGATTAGGTATGTTAACCCTTTAGGGAAGTGATAAGTGTGTATGTGTGGGGCACTTACAGGTCACCATCATGTGGATAGTTGAGGGTACTTCAGGTGATTATTTAGGAAGGTACTTATTTTAACAGCAATAGGACACATAGCGTCAGATATATATAACCTGTCAGTTTGAATAATAGTGGTAAGTTATAGTCCAGTCGGCTATATGTACACTTGCCACCATCGCCTGCCACAAGCCTGGCAGCTTGTCATTTGCCACTGTCGCCTGCCACCAGATACAGCTTGTCACTCGCCACTGTCATCTGCCGCAAGATGCAGCTTGTCACTTGCCAACCTTGCCTGCCACCAGATGCAATGTGTCACTTGCCACCGCCGCCTGCCTTCAGATGCAGCGTGCCACTTGCCACCGTCGCCTGCCTTTAGATGCAGCTTATCACTTGCCGGTGTCGTCTGCCACCAGATGCAGCTTGTCACTTGCCATCGTCGCCTGCCATCAGATGCAACGTGTCACTTGCCACTGCCGCCTGCCTTCAGATGCAGCGTGTCACTTGCCACCATCGCCTGCCTTTAGATGCAGCTTATCACTTCCCGCTGTCGTCTGCCACAAGATGCAGCTTGTCACTGGCTATCGCCTCCTGCCTTCAGAAGCAGCATGTCACTTGCCACTGTCCTCTGCCACAAGATACAGCTTGTCACTTGCCACCGTTGCCTGCCTTAAGATGCAGCTTATCGCTTGCCACTGTCGTCTGCCACAAGTTGCAGCTTGTCACTTGCCACTGTTGCCTTCCTTCAGATGCAGCGTGTACCTTGCCACCATTGCCTGCCACTAGATTTAGCTTGTCACCGTAGTCTTCCACTTGATGCAGCTTGTCACTTTGACACCATCGCCTGCCTTCAGATGCAGCTTGTCAGTTTCCACCATTGCCTGCCACCAGATGCAGTTTGTCACTTGCCACTGTCGCTTGCCACCAGATGCAGTTTGTCATTATGCTGCCACCCAAGGCTGGACTGGGACCAAAATTTGGCCCTGAACTTCATCCAGACCGGCCCACTTTAATTCAATAAAATGCTGCCCCCCACCCCCCCCAAAAAAATTCACGCCCACTAAAAGGCCCCTACATCCATTATTGTATATCATGAGAAGGTGAGCGAGAGGGGAATGAGAGAGAGGAAGGGTTGAGGGAAAGGGGATGAGAGGGGGTGGGTGAGGGAAAGGGGATGAGAGGGGGTGGGTGAGAGAGGGGGGTGAGTGTAAGAGAGAGGGAATGAGTGTAAAAGAGAGGGGGTGAGTGTAGGACCCCTTACACACTGAGGCGTTTTTCAGGCGCTTTTGGGCTAAAAATAGCGCCTGTAAAGCCCCTGAAAGACGCCTCCGCTGCAGTCCCAGTGTGAAAGTCCTCCAAGCAACATCTTTGGGGCGGTGGAGGAGTGGTGTAAACACCGCTCCTGCCCATTGAAATTAATGGCTGAGAGACAGAGGAGGGGGCTGAGAGACAGAGGAGGGGTCTGATAGACAGAGGGGGAAGCTGAGAGACAATGGGAGGGAACTGAGAGACAATGGGAGGGAGCTGAGAGACAATGGGAGGGAGCTGAGAGACAGAGGAGGAGCTGAGAGACAGAGGGGGAAGCTGAGAGACAGAGGGGGAAGCTGAGAGACAGAGGGGGAAGCTGAGAGACAGAGGGGGAAGCTGAGAGACAGAGGGGGAAGCTGAGAGACAGTGGAGGGGAGCTGAGAGACAGTGGAGGGGAGCTGAGAGACAGTGGAGGGGAGCTGAGAGACAGTGGAGGGGAGCTGAGAGACAGTGGAGGGGAGCTGAGAGACAGTGGAGGGGTCTTAGAGACAGTGGAGGGGTCTTAGAGACAGAGGAGGGGTCTGAGAGACAGAGGAGGGGTCTGAGAGACAGAGGAGGGGTCTGAGAGACAGAGGAGGGGTCTGAGAGACAGAGGGGGGGTCTGAGAGACAGAGGGGAGCTGAGAGAGAGAGGAGGGGATGAAAGAGGGGGGGACTGAGAGACATGGGAACTGAGAGACAGAGGGGGGTCTGAGAGACAGAGGAGGGGTCTGAGAGACAGAGGAGGGGTCTGAGAGACAGAGGAGGGGTCTGAGAGACAGAGGAGGGGTCTGAGAGACAGAGGAGGGGTCTGAGAGACAATGGGAGGGGTCTGAGAGACAATGGGAGGGAGCTGAGAGACAATGGGAGGGAGCTGAGAGACAATGGGAGGGAGCTGAGAGACAATGGGAGGGAGCTGAGAGACAATGGGAGGGAGCTGAGAGACAATGGGAGGGAGCTGAGAGACAGAGGAGGAGCTAAAAGACAGAGGGGGAGCTGAGAGACAGCTGAGAGACAGAGGGGGAAGCTGAGAGACTGAGGGGGAAGCTGAGAGACTGAGGGGGAAGCTGAGAGACTGAGGGGGAAGCTGAGAGACTGAGGGGGAAGCTGAGAGACTGAGGGGGAAGCTGAGAGACTGAGGGGGAAGCTGAGAGACAGTGGAGGGGAGCTGAGAGACAGTGGAGGTTAGCTGAGAGACAGTGGAGGGGTCTGAGAGAAGGAGGAGGGGTCTGAGAGAAGGAGGAGGGGTCTGAGAGAAGGAGGAGGGGTCTGAGAGAAGGAGGGGGGGTCTGAGAGACGGAGGAGGGGTCTGAGAGACGGAGGGGGGGTCTGAGAGACGGAGGAGGGGTCTGAGAGACGGAGGGGGGGTCTGAGAGACGGAGGGGGGGTCTGAGAGACGGAGGGGGGGTCTGAGAGACGGAGGGGGGGTCTGAGAGACGGAGGGGGGGTCTGAGAGACGGAGGGGGGGTCTGAGAGAGAGAGGAGGGGATAAAAGAGGGGGGGACTGCTAGACACGGGAACTGAGAGACAGAGGGGGGGACTGAGAGACAGAGGAGGAGAGCTAAGAGACAGAGGGGGGTCTGAGAGATAGAGGGGAGCTGAGAGACAGAGGAGGGGCTAAAAGAGGGGGGACTGAGAGACACGGGAACTGAGAGACAGAGGGGGGTCTAAGAGACAGGGAGTCTGAGAGACAGAGGGGGAGCTGAGAGACAGAGGGGGGACTGAGAGACAGAGGGGGAGAACTGAGAGACAGAGGAGGGGGAGAACTGAGAGACAGAGGAGGGGAGCTGAGAGACAGAGGAGGGGAGCTGAGAGACAGAGGAGGGGAGCTGAGAGACAGAGGAGGAGAGCTGAGAGACAGAGGAGGAGAGCTGAGAGACAGAGGAGGAGAGCTGAGAGACAGAGGAGGAGAGCTGAGAGACAGAGGGGGGGAGCTGAGAGACAGAGGGGGGGAGCTGAGAGACAGAGGGGGGGAGCTGAGAGACAGAGGAGGGGAGCTGAGAGACAGAGGAGGGGAGCTGAGAGACAGAGGAGGGGAGCTGAGAGACAGAGGAGGGGAGCTGAGAGACAGAGGAGGGGAGCTGAGAGACAGAGGAGGGGAGCTGAGAGACAGAGGAGGGGAGCTGAGAGACAGAGGAGGGGAGCTGAGAGACAGAGGAGGGGAGCTGAGAGACAGAGGAGGGGAGCTGAGAGACAGAGGAGGGGAGCTGAGAGACAGAGGAGGGGAGCTGAGAGACAGAGGAGGGGAGCTGAGAGACAGAGGAGGAGAGCTGAGAGACAGAGGAGGAGAGCTGAGAGACAGAGGAGGAGAGCTGAGAGACAGAGGGGGGTTCTGAGAGACAGAGGGGGGGTCTGAGAGACAGAGGAGGGGTCTGCGAGATAGTGGGGGGGCTGAGAGACAGAGGAGTGGGCTGACAGAGGGGGGACTGAGAGACAGAGGGGGGACTGAGAGACAGACCACTTAGCACTGTCCCTTTCTGCAGTCCCTCCTCTGCTCACCTCACCGCTGTCTCAGTGTTCTGGCATGTTTGTGTAGGATGCCAGGTACCTGATGGCCATCAGCAGCAGCGCAGAGTCTCCCTCTTGATCCGGGGGGTGCTCACGCTGCTCTGCTCCTTACAGCGGCGCATGTTCTCTTCCTCCGGGCTCCCAGTCAGCCTGCCCTCCGGCCCAGGCCGCATGGTTCCTGGAGCAGAGAGGAGATGGAGGAATCGAGGTTCTGGGAGCGCCGGGGTGGCCGCGCTCGCTACTGTCCGCCTCTTCGGTGGTCAGGGAGGGGGTGGAGCTCATCTCCCTCTGAATTTTACATCCAACTGCCCTCCTCGATGGCCACCTTCCCTGAATCCCCGTCGCTGTTTGCTGCCACGCTCCCGCTGCCGCCGAACTGCATAAAAAAATGGGCCTCAAAAAAAAAAAAATTTTTTTTTTTTTTGTGAGGGCCGCTGTTTGCTGCCACGCTCCCGCTGCCGCAAAACTGCATAAAAAAACGGCCAAAAAAAATAAATATATATATATATATATATATATATATATATATATATATATATATATATAAAAAAAAAATTAAACGGCCCACTGAGCCATCGGCCCACCGGGAAACTCCCGGTAGTCCCTATGGCCAGTCCATCCCTGCTGCCACCAGATGCAGCTTGTCACTATTCTGCCACCAAATGCAGCTTGTCATGGTTGCGGTCTGCCACCAGATGTGGATTGTCACTGTTGCAGCCAGTCACCAGATGCAGCTTCCCGCTCTCCTGCCACCAGATGAAATTCCAACTGTAGACTGCCACCAAAAAATACCAGATGCAGCTTGACATTTTAATAATTTAAAGGCAATTTGCAAGGGTTTTTTTTTTTTTTTTTTGCAGTGAAAGACTTACACCCTCTTCTTGCAGCCTCTTCCCAGTGCTACAGCATCTGAGTGGAGAAATCTGCACCTGCACAGTTGCTGTTTTGCATTCCTATCCTAGAGTGAGGGCGAAACATCGGTGATGCAGGGCGGGCAGTGAGAGATGATGTCATCTCTCTGCTCGCCCCGGCGACACCTCTGACAGTGCAGCTTTCACAGTCTGGTTGCAAACAGGCCCCCGCCCCAAAAAGCTGCTGGTGAACTTTGTCATATTTCCCCCTTTGTAACGCACACAGCCAGGGACACAGCATTTTCTTCATTCTTCCACTGGCTCAGAAAGTAGTCTAAGGGTTCTTTTTAGGATTATTATTTGAACAGGAACATGGGTGGGGGATAGGGGGCATGGAATACCCCTGGTGAACTGCAAATTAAACAACTTGAGGACTCCTCAACTTCTGGCTGTGCTCCACACTCTGCATGCTGCACTCATGACTGTCCCACAGGATTCCCAATGCTGCTAATGACTTAGCTACGCATTGTCACTTCATCTCAGCATTGGGGATCATCTATTCACTTAGTCACGGGATCACCGGTTGCCTCCTGCCGATATCCACAGGCTCTTCCTAGTGAGGGAGATGTAGACTCACACCACCACAAAACTGTTGTACTCCTTCCCACCAACTTCCTCATAGCTCTCTCCAGTGAGCTTCCTCCTGAATTCCTGGACAATGGATTTTCATATAGGCCCCCCAGCTAACAAGTGGTGGCCGTTGGTCATTTTTTTTGGGGGGGTGGCAAACATTACCACCCCATCCCCCCCACCCGGTTAGTCAGGTCTGCAGCACTTACCCCATCTATGGTCGGCAGCGCTTCACCGGCGGCTTCCCCTGCATGGCGGCTTCCGTTTCCTCCCTCCCCCTCGATGGCCAATTGGGACTCTTCTCTTTTCGGCCAATCGGAAAATGGGTCTCAGACCCACTTCTGTTTTGGCCGGATTGAGGATCAGTGTTTCAAAAGCGAATATTCATTTGCTGTTGTAACACCTGGGTGGGCTCGTAGCGCAATGCTCTGCACCACGAGCCCATCCAATTTTGAAGCCTATTAGAGCCTCTGGTTTTAATAAGGTGCTTAAAAAAAACAACCCCCGCCGCTGTAATTCATGCTCCCGGCATCCTGAAAGGGGCCGGACGCATGAATAGGGGGTGGCAGCCGTGGATAGAGCATTAATAGGTGGCCGTGGATAGAGCGGGTGGCGCTGGGGCCTAATGGACAGGCCGCCACTGCAGATAACCCTAGCTGGGACCTTGGTGTCTTCACACTAGCTGCTCTAGCTCTCCAAAAGGAGAGCTAGAGCAGGGGCAGGACCTGAAGGGTGACCTTGTGAGTAGTTTAGAGATACAGGCAAGTCATTTTATGCTGATGGTAACTGCAGAACCGGAGGTATTCCTTGCTACGGCGCCTACAACATACAAAGCTGTGTTTTAATTGTTTTAATGTGAGTATTGTACCAGTTGTGATGGAATAAAAAGTGTTTTTTGAGGATACAGTGCCTTGAAAAAGTATTCATACTATTTTCCACTTTTTGTCATGTTACAACCAAAAACGTAAATGTATTTTATGGGGATTTAAGGAGATAGACCAACACAAAGTGGCACATAATTGTAAATGGGAAGGAAAATGATAAGGCTCCATGCACACTGGACGCTAAAAAAAAGCTATAAAAAACACCAGTAGCTTTGCAGGGAGCCTTTCAACGTTTTTTAGCGTTTTTGCAATAGCGTTTATTAGCGTTTTTCAGTGTTATGCCCCATACACACGATCGTTTTTCATGCCATTAAAAATGCCATTTTTAAAAATGGCCATTAAAAATGATCGTGTGTATGCTCCAGAGCATTTTTAACGACGTGAAAAACGGCCATTAAAAATTTCGAACATTCTCTCTTTTTTCACGTCGTTTTTCATGTAGTTTTTTTTAACGACGTGAAAAACGATAGTGTGTATGCTTTAACGACGTGAAAAAAACCGCGCATGCTCAGAATCAAGTATGAGACGGGAGCGCTCGTTCTGGTAAAACTAGCATTCGTAATGGAGATAGCACATTCGTCACGCAGTAACGGACTGAAAAGCACGAGGCTGAAAGCGCGAATCGTTGCTCAACAAACTTTACTAACATGAAGGGTGGCACCATTCGAACGGAACTTCCCCTTTATAGTGCCGTCGTACGTGCTGTACGTCACTGCGCTTTGCTCGAGCGTTTTTTTTAATGATCGTGTGTACGCAAGACAGGCTTGAGAGGAAACATGAAAAAAAATTACAAGAAAAATGTCGGTTTAAAAAATGGCATGAAAAATGATCGTGTGTATGGGGCATTAGAGTTTTTTAGCTTTTTTTTTCAATGGATCAAAAAATGCTAAAATACGCCGGCGAGCTGCGTATAGAAGCGTTTATTAGCGTTTTTCTGCATTTTGCGTTTTTTCCCGCCGAAAAACGGCACTTTGAGCGCAAATTTCTTGCGTTCAGAAAAAAGCCCATAATCTCCACTGCTCATTAACGCTAAAAAACATCCATGTGTGCATGGACACATAGGCTATCATAAAGTGCAGTTTATGGGCTTTAAAAAAAACACCCAAACGCCAATAAACTGCAGTTTATGAGCTTCAGTGTGCATGGGGCCTAAGGCCTCATGCCCACGGACGTTTTTACAGCCGCGTTTTTGAGCGTTTTTTACAGCTTAAAAACGCCTGTCCATGTTAGTCTATAGCTTCATGCCCACCTAGGCATTTTTGAGCTGCAAATAGCATAAAAAAAACGCGAAGTGTCAAAAAATGCGAAAAAGCGCAAAGACACAGCAATTGCGTTTTTGAGCTCTGACGTTTTAAAAAAAAAAAAAAAAAAAAATTAGACAATGTAGCGGCCTCACCCCATCTCCTTTGTCTAGGGGTATGTCACACGACAGGGTGAGATGCGCTATGGCCCATGTCCTCCCCATAGCTGTGGGTGAGGTGAAGGCCAGTACCAGATATTTCCTCGGGCCTATGTGCTTTTGTCTAGAATCAAGTCCCGCTGTGTCAACACTTCCCTCTGCTCCCATTAACCAGAGTTCCACACACCGATCACAGTCCAACTCTTGCTTTATTGTACATCTCACAATAAACAGTGCTTCAGTAGCCAACTGGTTGCGACTTGATAACATTTTGATACGGGGAATGAGCAGGTCGAGGCACTATCCTGATTATCAGCTAAACCACTGCGATCTCGCCAGCGGTTACTATAGCATTAGCTAGAAAGGATTTAGAACTTGAGAGTCTCTACCAGCGACTCAAGAGAACGTAGATAGGAGTACCTTCGCTGCGCTGCGGCCCCTGTCAGGGGAAGATGTCCCTCCAAGGGAGTTACCAGAGGCCCATCCGTCACTGGGTTGATGCTGCTCCAGACTCTCCGAATGGGTAACCTCCCTGGCCTCCTCACCTCAGACATGGGCCCCATCCACCTCAGGGACCCTCGGACTTCTCCACCCTCGCGGGACCCAGTCGAAGTCACTGGACCCCAGGCCTCCTAGTTTAGTACCTCACCCCAGGCTGAAGGTGCCTGGGATGGACTCCAACTCCATTCCGGTCAGGCCTAGGGCGCCTGGGCCGGAATCTAGAACCGCCCGCACCCAGGCCTAAGGTGCCTGGGAGCGTGAAGAAGATCCTCCTGAAGACAGACCTCGTGGTTAGGGCGTCTCCCCCTTTTATCTCCGCCCATCGACACCACGGCAGGTTCCCCGCCCTCGCCGTACCATCTCCGGAAAGGGACAAAAAGGGTAGCACTGTGACGGCCAATTTACCTTGAGCCTCCAGGTACCCCGCCACCCAGAGGCCAAGGAGATTATTGCACCGTCCAATCCTCCACGAACACAAATGGTCCACTATTCCCATACTTACACACCTGAGTGTCCCACCTAAATTTAAAGACCCTGCTACAACAATAACATGGACAGGCGTTTTTAAGCTGTAAAAAACACGGCTGTAAAAACGTCCATGGGCATGAGGCCTAAATGTTGAGAAAATATCTGAAAAGTGTGTGTCAATACTTTGTAGAGGAGCTACAGCTGATTGCTTTTTTAAACTGTTGTCAGAGACTGTGGGCAGTCAGTGCGCCCTCTCTCCATATATCTTTTTATCTTCTGTGGATGTCAGCCTTTAGTATACAATAAAGGGTTTTTTTCCTTTTAATCACTCTGCACCATGAAGTTTTTTGTTCTTACCCCCAACATATTATAAGCGGTGCCTCTGATTGGTTTCCTACACTGAGAGGATTTGGTTTGAACACGGTGCAGCAGCGGAGCATTGGATTTAGAGGAGTACCTGATTTCCTACATCAGATGTCCGGAGTATACGTCTATCATGCCTGTTTGATCCCTGTAATGGGGGTCCACTGGATTTGGTAAGCAGACATCTTTATTACCTGATTGAGTCATTTATCACCTGCTAAAAGAAGAAAGTGAGGAGGATTGGCACCTTCGCTTCCAATTTTTTTTTGTGTGGACAATTTTTTTCATTTTTTATGTATATTTTTATATTTTTATGAACACTATATGTTGCACACTTTTTGAATTTTTTCACTTTTTTATTATATGTGTTTGAATCTTACGTATACTAGATATACACACATTGAGGTTTTGTTTATACATCTCCTTCTTTTGAGTACACAATATTTTTCCAGAAGCAATTCATGGAAATAATTACTGTTTGTTTTTTTTGTTTTTTCTTCACTAGTTTTTGGGTTGCGCATTTTTTACTTTAAATACTTTGTAGAACCACCTTTCTCGCAATTACAGCTGCAAGTCTTTTTGGGGATGTCTCTACCAGCTTTGCACATCTAGAGAGTGACATTTTTGCTCATTCTTCTTTGCAAAATAGTTCAAGCTCTGTCAGAATGGATGGAGAGCATCTGTGAATAGCAATTTTCAAGTCTTAACACAGATTCTCAATTGGATTTAGGTCTGGACTTTGACTGGGCCATTCTAACACATGAATATGCTTTTGATCTAAACCATTCCATTGTAGCTCTGACTGTACAGTATGTTTAGAGTCATTGTCCTGCTGGAAGGTGAACCTCTGCCCCAGTCTCAAGTCTTTTGCAGACTCTAACAGGTTTTCTTCTAACATTGCCCTGTATTTGGCTCGATCTATCTTCCCATCAACGCTGACCAGTTGCCACCACCATGTTTCACGGTGGGGATGGTGTGTTCAGGGTGATGTGCAGTGTTAGTTTTCCACAACACATAGCGTTTTGCTTTTAGGCCAAAAAATTTAATTTTGGTCTCATCTGAACAGAGCACCTTCTTTAACCACTTAACGACCACTCACTGTATATATACGTCGGCAGAATGGCACCGACAGGCACAATCACGTACAGTGTACGTGATTGCCTTTGTATAGTTGGGGGGTCCAATCGGACCCCCCCTTCTATACAGTGAGCTGTCGTTATCCGTTGGGGAGCGATCCGGGATGAGGGGACGGCCGTTCGATTCCGGCAACCACCCCGCGATCGCTCCCGGCGAATGAGAAAGCTTCCTCTGCTGTGTAATGTTTACACAGGCAGAGGAAGTGATGTCATCTCTCATGTGGCGCTCACATATACCGAGCGCCATACAAGAGAAGACACACAGGTTAGTGCACAAACAGTACACCAACACCAGGACACATAGGAACATAAATCGCCCCCCCAGGCCCCCCCAGATCACCCCCAGTCACAGTGTCACTGATTGCAGTGACCATATATTTACTGATCACTGCAATCAGTGACATTTGTGACTGTAAAAGTGTCACTACAGTTAGTTTAGGTCCAGTGCAGCCCCCTAACCCCCCCCTAATAAAGGTTTAACCCCCTGATCACCCCCCAGATAATCCTTTCACCCCCTAGCACCGCCGTCACTAAGCGATCGTTTTTCTGATCGCTGTCTTATTGTCGGTGATGCCGATAGGTAGCCAGTTATTTTTTTTAGGTTCGCCGCAGGTTTTTATAGCGTCAGCTACCCCCATATATTACCTAATAAAGGTTTAACCCCCTTGATCGCCCCCAAGGTAACCCTTTCACCCCCTATCACCACTGTCGCTAAGCAATCGTTTTTCTGATCGCTGTCTTATTGTCGGTGATGCCAATAGGTAGCCAGTTATTTTTTTTAGGTTCGCCACAGGTTTTTATAGCGTCAGCTACCCCCATATATTACCTAATAAAGGTTTAACCCCCTTGATCGCCCCCCCAGGTAACCCTTTCACCCCCTATCACCACTGTCGCTAAGCGATTGTTTTTCTGATCGTTGTCTTGTTGTCGGTGATGCCGATAGGTAGCCAGTTATTTTTTTTAGGTTCGCCGCAGGTTTTTATAGCGTCAGCTACCCCCATATATTACCTAATAAAGGTTTAACCCCCTTGATCGCCCCCAAGGTAACCCTTTCACCCCCTATCACCACTGTCGCTAAGCAATCGTTTTTCTGATCGCTGTCTTATTGTCGGTGATGCCAATAGGTAGCCAGTTATTTTTTTTAGGTTCGCCACAGGTTTTTATAGTGTCAGCTACCCCCATATATTACCTAATAAAGGTTTAACCCCCTTGATCGCCTCCCAGGTAACCCTTTCACCCCCTATCACCACTGTCGCTAAGCGATAATTTTTCTGATCGCTGTATTACTTATGCTGGTGCCGATAGATAGCCAGTTATTTTTTTTAGGTTCGCCGCAGGTTTTTATAGCGTCAGGTACCCCCATATATTATCTAATAAAGGTTTTAACCCCCTAATTGCCCCTAGTTAACACTGCGTCACACCCCAGGCAGCGTTAGTTAGTAACGCTAACACCCACGCGTGAAGCATACACCTCCCTTAGTGGTATAGTATCTGAACAGATCAATATCTGATCTGATCAGATCTATACTAGTGTTCCCAGCAGTTTAGGGTTCCCAAAAACGCAGTGTTAGCGGGATCAGCCCAGATACCTGCTAGAACCTGCATTTTGCCCCTCCGTCCAGCCCAGGCCACCCAAGTGCAGTATCGATCGATCACTGTCACTTACAAAACACAACACACATAACTGCAGCGTACACAGAGACGGGCCTGATCCCTGCGACTCCAGTGCTGTAGGAGGTGATTTCACCACCACAGTTAAAAAAAAAAAGCATATATGCCGAAGCATTGGGGCAGCAGGGGCGGAGGAGCAGAGGAGCGATTTTGCTCCTAATGCCGCATACATACGGTCGAAATTCCGACGGAGGCTTGCCCATGGAAAAGTCCGACATGTGTGTGCAGCATAATTTTTGCGGGAGGATGCCCCAATGCTTCGGCATATATAAATGGTGCATGTATGCCCATCATTAGAAGTGGGTGGATGAAGGGCGGTATTCTAATGGTGGGCATACCCACCGATCAATCACTTTTTTTTGTTCAGCCAACAGGCTGCATGAAAAAAAAAGATTACAATACATGTCCAACAAGGACCAGCAACGTACTGGTATGTTGCTGGACTTTGAATGGTTATACCAGATTGATGCCTGCAGGTTTAGGTATCATCTTGGTATCATTCTTTTCAGCCAGCGGCCGGCTTTCATGTAAAAGCAATCCTAGCGGCTAATTAGCCTCTGGACTGCTTTTACAAGCATTTGTAGGGAATGTCCCCCCCCCCCGGATATAAAAAGCGCCATTGGGAAATTGGGAAAGCATTTTATCACACCGATCTTGGTGTGGTCAGATGCTTTGAGGGCAGAGGAAAGATCTAGGGTCTAATAGACCCCAGTTTTTTCAAAAAAAGAGTACCTGTCACTACCTATTGCTATCATAGGGGATATTTACATTCACTGAGATAACAATAAAAATGATAAAAAAATAAAAATATGGAAGGAACAGTTTAAAAATAAAATAAAAAATCAAAATTAATAATAATAAAAAAAAAAAAAAAAAAAAAGCACCCCTGTCCTGCCCTGCTCTTGCGCAATGGCGAACGCAAGCGTCGGTCTGGCGTCATATGTAAACAGCAATTGCACCATGCATGTGCTGTATCACCGCGAAGGTCAGATCGAGGGAAGTCATTTTAGCAGTAGACCTCCTCTGTAAATCTAAAGGCTTTTAAAAATGTATGTAGTTTGTCGCCAATGCGCGTTTGTGCGAAATTTTAAAGCATGTCGTGTTTGGTATCTATGTACTCGGCCTAAGATCATCTTTTTTATTTCATCAAACATTTGGGCAATATAGTGTGTTTTAGTGCATTAAAATTAAAAAAAGTGTATTTTTTCCCAAAAAAATGCGTTTGAAAAATCGTTGCGCAAATACTGTGTGGAAAAAAAATGCAACACCCACCATTTTAATCTGTAGGGCCTTTGCATTAAAAAAATATATAATGCCTGGGGGTTCAACATAATTTTCTTGCAAAAAATAAATAAATATATGTTTTCATGTAAACAAAAAGTGTCAGAAAGGGCTTTGTCTTCAAGTGGTTATAAGAGTGGATGTAAGCTTCCTAATGTTGTGTATAAAATGCCAGAACAGTTCAAAACCCCCCCAAATGACCCCATTTTGGAAAGTAGACACCCCAAGCTATATACTGAGAGGCATGTCGAGTCCATGGAATATTTTATATGTTGACACAAGTTGCGGAAAAAAGACAATTTATTTATTTATTTTTGCACAAAGTTGTTACTAAATGATATATTGCTCAAACATGCCATGGGCATATGTGGAATTACACCCCAAAATACATTCTGTTGCTTCTCCTAAGTACGGGGATACCACATGTGTGAGACTTTTTGGGAGTCTAGCCGCGTACGGGACCCCAAAAACCAAGCACCGCCTTCAGGCTTTCTAAGGGTGTAAATTTTTGATTTCACTCCTCACTGCCTATCACAGTTTCGGAGGCCATGGAATGCCTAGATGGCACAAAACCCCCCCAAATGACCCCATTTTGGAAAGTAGACACCCCAAGCTATTTGCTGAGAGGTATGGTGAGCATGTTGCAGATCTCGCTTTTTGTCACAAAGTTTTGAAAATTAAAAAAAAAAATATATATATATATATATATATATATATATATATATATATATATATATATATATATATATATTCTTTCTTCATTTTCAAAAACAAATGAGAGCTGTAAAATACTCAACATGCCTCTCAGCAAATAGCTTGGGGTATCTACTTTCCAAAATGGGGTCATTTGGGGGGTTTTGTGCTATTTTGGCATTTTATGGCCTTCGAAACTGTGATAGGTAGTGAGGAGTGAAATCAAAAATTTGTGCCCTTAGAAATCCTGAAGGCGGTGCTTGGTTTTCGGGGCCCCGTACGCGGCTAGGCTCTCAAAAAGTCCCACACATGTGGTATCCCCGTACTCAGGAGAAGCAGCTAAATGTATTTTGGGGTGCAATTCCACATATAACCATGGCATGTGTGAGCAATATATCATTTAGTGACAACTTTTTGTAATTTTTTTTTTTTTTTGTCATTATTCAATCACTTGGTACAAGGAAAAAAAAATTCAATGGGCTCAACATGCCTCTCAGCAATTTCCTTGGGGTGTCTACTTTCTAAAATGGGGTCATTTGGGGGGTTTTGTGCTATTTTAGCATTTTATGGCCTTCGAAACTGTGATAGGTAGTGAGGAGTGAAATCAAAAATTTGCGCCCTTAGAAATCCTGAAGGCGGTGCTTGCTTTTCGGGGGCCCGTACGCGGCTAGGCTCTCAAAAAGTCCCACACATGTGGTATCCCTGTACTCAAGAGAAGCAGCAAAATTTATTTTGGGGTGCAATTCCACATATAACCATGGCATGTGTGAGCAATATATCATTTAGTGACAACTTTTTGTAATTTTTTTTTTTATTTTTTTTGTCATTATTCAATCACTTGAGACAAAAAAAAAAAATATTCAATGGGCTCAGCATGCCTCTCAGCAATTTCCTTGGGATGTCTACTTTTCAAAATGGGGTCATTTGGGGGGGGGGGGTTGTACTGCCCTGCCATTTTAGCACCTCAAGAAATGAGATAGGCAGTCATAAATTAAAAGCTGTTTAAATTCCAGAAAATGTACCCTAGTTTGTAGACGCTATAACATTTTGGCCTAAATGTATGACTAAAATTGAGTTTATTCGATTTTTCTTATAACAAAAAGTAGAAAATATCTTTTTTTTTCAAAATTTTCAGTTTTTTTCCGGTTATATCGCAAAAAATAAAAATCGCCGAGGCAATCAAATACCATTAAAAGAAAGCTCTATTTGTGGGAAGAAAAGGACGCAAATTTCATTTGGGTACAACATTGCATGTCCGCACAATTTACAGTTAAATCAGCGCAGTGCAAAATTCTGAAAACACCTCTGGTCCTTTAGCTACAAAATGGTCCGGGGCTTAAGTGGTTAACATGTCTGCTGTGTCCCCCACATGGCTTCTCACAAATTGCTAACAGGAATTATTATGGCTTTTCTTTCTTTCATAAAGGCCAGATTTTCAGAGTGCACGACTAATAGTTGTCCTGTGGACAGATTCTCCCATCTGAGCAGTTGATCTCTGCAGCTCCCAGGGGCAGATCCAGGGGGGGGGCAACAGGGCAATTGCCCCCCCCCCCCCGAGACCATCTGTCACACTCAGTTGTTTGCTCTGTTTGTTTGTTTTTTGCGCCTGATCTCCTGGAATTTGGGGACCCGGTACTGGCCGGCCATAGGTCCCCTGGACCCCAAACGTGGCACACATGTAGCCACGTGTCTTCTCTACAAGTGTGCAAAGTTTGGTGTTTGGGAGACCTACGGCCGGGGAGAACCGATTTTTCAAAGCCGGGAACTCCTTCCATAGACTCCAATGTTAAACGGTAATTTCTCTGGTTACTTTGCGGACCCGGTACCGGCCGGTTGTAGGTCCTCTGGATCCCAGACTTGGCACACATGTAGCCCCATGTCTACTCTACAAGTGTGCAAAGTTTTGTGTCTGGGAGACCTACGGCCGGGGAGAACCGATTTTTCAAAGCCGGGTCCTCCTTCTATAGACTCCCATGTTAAACATCAGTCTAGTCATGGGCACAGTGAAGCATGGGCACAGTAAGGCATGGGCACAGTGAGGCACAGTGAGGCATGCAGATGGACATCCTAGGCTTATACTCGAGTCAATACTTTTTCCCAGTTTTTTGGGGTAAAATTAGGTGCCTCGGCTTATATTCAGGTCGCTTATACTCGAGTATATACAGTACTTGTTCTGCGGCTGCCGCTGCCTCTCTGAGTCTCTCTCTCAGTTTCTCACATCAGCCGATCAGCGGCGCAGAGAGAGAGACTCGTCTAATGTAGTTACGCGGCGCACTGACACGATACCAGGAGTGGAGGAGGTGGGTGGAGCCTCTTCCCTGCACTCGTTGCTAACGCCTTGGCGTCTAGCAACGAGTGACGTCAGTGAGTCACGTCGGGCCGCTCTGCGGGCAGGTGCGATAGCGTGTGGCTCCACAGACGGGTAAGAAATCAGGCGGCTCCGCTTGTGGCGCGGTTTGTGGGCGGGCGGCGCGGTTCGTGGGCAGACCGTGCTGCTCAGGCTCATCTCTAACCGCCCATGCCTGCCCTGTATTCCTGCAGTGACTTCCGCCCTCACTGTGCAGGCAGCAGAGAGATTACATTATCTCTCTGCTGCCTGACTCTGGGAGTCTGGGACACAGCAAGAGACAACCAAAACTACACCTTAGCAGGCAAGTTAGTGACAATCCGCAAATTGTGTCAGGTGACGTGGCAAATGACAATCTGCATCTGGTGGCAGGCAAGTGACAATCAGCAAGGTGTGGCAGGTGAGTGGCAAGTGACAATCCACAAGGTGTGGCAAGTGACAATCCACAAGATGTGGCAGGTGACGTGGCAAGTGACAATCCGCAACGTATGGCAAGTGACACACTCGGGGCTCCCACTGATTCTGCATTGAACTATTTAATTTTATATTACAATGTAATAATAGAAATAATGCGCTTCAATCATCCTGACACCATAACAACTTTAGTGTCGGGATGATTGAAGCGCCGACACCAGCCATTTCCCCGATAAATTTCCCACAAAAAAAACATATTTTTTGGCAGTGCCCCTCCCGAGAAAAGACTCTTGATCCGCCCCTGGCAGCTCCTCCAGAGTTACCATGGGCCTCTTGGCTGCTTCTCTGATTAATGCTATCTTTGCCCGGCCTGTCAGTTTAGGTGGATGGCCATGTTTCAGTAGGTTTGCAGTTGTGCCATTTTTATTTCATTTTTGGATGATGGATTGAACAGTGCTCCGTGAGATGTTCAAAGCTTGTAATATTTTTTTATAACCTAACCCTGCTTTAAACTCCTCCACAACTTTATCCCTGACCTGTCTGGTGTGTTCTTTGGCCTTCATGATGCTGTTTGTTCACTGAGGCTCTCTAAAAGGCCTCTGAGGGCTTAACAGAACAGCTGTATTTATACTAATGCCGCGTACACACGACCATTTTTAATGACGAGAAAAAAAAAAAATTAAAATGGTCATTAAAAATGATCGCGTGTGCTTCAGAGCATTTTTCACGCCGTGAAAAATGGCCATGAAAAAATTGGAACATGCTCTAATTTTTCTCGTCGTCTTTCACGTCGTTGTTTTTCTCGTCATGAAAAACGGCCGTGTGTAGGCTTTAACGATGTGAAAAAAAATGCGCATGCTCAGAATCAAGTATGAGACGGGAGCGCTCGTTCTGGTAAAACTAGCGTTCGTAATGGAGATAGCACATTCGTCACGCTGTAACAGACTGAAAAGCAAAATCGTCTCTACACAAACTTTACTAACATGAGGATCAGCAAATGCAGCCCAAAGGGTGGCGCCATCCAAATGGAACTTCCCCTTTATAGTGCCGTCGTACATGTTGTACGTCACCGCGCTTTACTCGAACATTTTTTCCACAATAGTGTGTAGGCAAGGCAGGCTTGAGAAGAATCACGTCGAGAAAAGCGCTGTTTTTTTTCAATGACATTAAAAACGGTCGTGTGTACGCGGCATAAGAATAAATTACACACTAATTAGGTGACTTCTGAAGGCAATTGGTTCCACTAGATTTTGGTTAGGGGTATCAGAGTGAAGGGGGCTGAATACAAATGCATGCCACACTTTTCAGATATTTATTTGTAAAACATTTTGAAAACCATTTATCATTTTCCTTCCACTTCACAATTATGTGCCACTTTGTGTTGGTCTATCACATAAAATCCCAATAAAATAAATTTTTTGGTTGTAACTTGACAAAATTTGGAAAATTTCATGGGGTATGAATACTTTTTCAAGGCACTGTAAAGCACGATTGCACTTTTTCAATCTCTTGCATGGAACTGAGTGGAAAAATAAGCTGGAGACTGGAGGCTGCTAATCAGCGGGAGAAGTGATTCACAAGTTAAGCACGATTGGAGTAAAGGGTAAGTTCGGGTTCCGGGTTCTCGACTTTGGGAGCACATGTCGCATGACGTGTATAACTCAATGGTTCCCTATGAGATCCATCTTAAAGAGGTTGTAATCCTTAAAGGGGTTGTAAAGGTTCATTTTTTATTTTCTAAATAGGTTCCTTTAAGCTAATACATTGTTGGTTCACTTACCTTTTCCTTCGATTTTCCTTCTAATTGTTTTTTTTTCTTTGTCTGAATTTCTCACTTCCTGTAAGCTTGCCCCATCATCCGAGCCGTTCTGGCTGGGGGTTAGTCAGTGGGCTCGCCCCCTCCCTTGGGACTACAGATCTGTGGGGAGATGCTGTGAACGTTCAGTGTCTCCCTGCAGGGATGTAGTCCCAAGGGAGGGGGTGAGCACACTGACTAACCCCCAGTCAGAACGGCTCGGATGATGGGGGCAAGCTTACCGAGGAGGAACAGGAAGTGAGAAATTCAGACAAAGAAAAAAACATTTAGAAGGGAAATCGAAGGAAAAGGTAAGTGAACCAACAATGCACTAGCTTAACCACTTGCCGACTGCTGCAAGCCGATGTACGTCGGCAGAATGGAATGGCTGGGCATATTGGCTTACAGGTACATCCCCTTTAATATGCACAGCCGTGGGTCACGCGTGCGCCGTCGGCGGCGCGCTCGTGACCCGGTCGAGTACTCCGTGACCGCGCCCGCGGGACCCGTGGACCCGATCGCCACTGGTGTCCTGCAATCGGGTCACAGAGCTGAAGAACGGGTAGAGGTAAGTGTAAACAAACCTCTCCCTGTGCTTCCTAGTGAGCCTGTCACTGATCGTCTGTTCCCTGTCATAGGGAACGACGATCAGTGACGTCAGACGCCAAGCCACGCCCCCCTAAAGTTAGAATCACACATTAGGTCACACTTAACCCCTTCACAGGTTAACCCCTAAACTGCCAGTGTCATTTTCACAGTAATCAGTGCATTCTTATAGCACTGATTGCTGTAAAAATGACTGGTGCCAAAATAGTGTCAAAAGTGTCCGATGTGTCCGCCATAAAGTCGCAGTCACGATAAAAATCGTTGATCGCCGCCATTACTAGTAAAAAAAAATATTAATAAAAATGCCATAAAACTATCCCCTATTTTGTAGACGCTATAACTTTTGCCCAAACCAATCAATAAATGCTTATTGCGATTTTTTTTACCGAAAATATGTAGAAGAATACGTATCGGCCTAAACTGAGGAAAAAAAATGTTTTTTCATATATTTTTGGGGGATATTTATTATAGCAAAAAGTAAAAAATATTGAATTTATTTCAAAATTGTCGCTATATTTTTATATGTTTATAGTGCAAAAAATAAAAATGCAGAGCTGATCAAATACCACCAAAAAAAAGCTCTATTTGTGGGGAAAAAAAGGACATCAATTTTGTTTGGGAGCCACGTCGCACGACCGCGCAATTGTCAGTTAACGCAACACAGTGCCGAATCGCAAAAAGTGGCCTGGTCCTTTAGCAACAAAATGGTCCAGGGCTTAAGTGGTTAAAAGAACCTATTTAGAAAATAAAAAATTAACCTTTACGACCCCTTTAAAACGAAAAAACAAACAAACCTGTAAGTCAAAGGCATAATGAGCTAGTATGCATCGCATACCAGCTCATTATGAAATACTTACCTTAGAACGAAGCCTTCTGAGACGGCTGACATTTTCCTCCGGGTTCGCAGGCTCTGACCCAGTGAGTGTACGAAACCGGGATGAAGTCACTCCCGCTGTTCATGGCACAGGGCTCGGAAGGAACGGCACTCGTGGCCGTTCCTTCAGAGCGCATGCGCCAGTGATGTCACTGGCTGCATGTAATGTAAATATCTCCTAATTGGTACATGTTTAGGAGATATTTACACTACCTATAGGTAAGCCTTATTATAGGCTTACCCAACGCTGTATCCTTGCCTAGGCCAACAAGGCCCAGGCCTAGGGCAGCACTTTGCAGGGGGCAGCACGGAAAGAGTCCCAGCTGGCTTGCGCTACACTAGTCTTATGGTTCAGACTGGGCTGAGAGGAAAATTAGTCTAGCGCCCCCATAAAGCAGCTGCACTGCTTCCAGTATGCGGGCGGCCGGCATTCCACAACTGTGGGGGGCTCTTGTCAGCAAAATCAGGATGTACGCAGAGCACACAGCCAAATCCCCTGCCTCCTGTGCTAATAAGCACACATTTCATCTTAAAGCGGAGGTTCACCCACATATTTAAGTTTAACATCATTAGTTCCTCTTATCACGTAAATAAGCATAGCACTAACCTTTTTTTTTTTTTCAAAGTAGTTTTGCTTATATCTTTTATCTTTAATCTTGCTTCCGGATTTACTCCCGCGGGAGTAGGCGTGTCCTTTCCTATGCTCCTATTCTCGCAGTTGCTCCTGGCTCCTTTCAGTCAGATCTCACGATAAGTGTATCGTCACGTGACTCGTCTAGCCGGTCACGTGACGGGGGCGGATCTAATTCCGCCATTTTAGATAAGGGCACGCTGGTGTATTTTGCCATTATACACCTGCGATGTCATGGCAACCAGGAAGTGTTGACGGCGCTGCTCGCGTGGGGCGTGCGTCCGTCCGGCGTGAGCGACATCCAGCGCTGAATGCCGGGAGAGAAGCATTCTTCTCTACCCGGAAGGATATGCTTGTGGGCTTCAAGATGCCCACAAGCAAAATGGGAAAAGCAGGAAGAGTTTTATAAACTCTTTTTTTTACCGCAAAATGGACGGGGGGCGTTTTAAAGTGCCGCAGACGTGAGTAATTACATTGCTAAGCTTTTAACATAGAATGAAAAAAAAAAAAAAAAAAGTATGCACCGCAGAACCTCCGCTTTAATGATATAATGCATCTTAGCTAAAAATTCACTCATCCAAATAAAAAGACATGCCCATACCTTTGTGTTCTCAGCTCCTTAGCATCTCTGCCTGAGCCCTGGCCCTGTTTGGCCTTTTATTCCAACATCACAAAAGAAATTACCAACAGGAAGTGATGTCACAGCATGTGACCTCCACACAGGAAAATTACCATATAAGGATTTGACAACACAGGATGTGACAATACAGGAAACCCTTCCAACAGGGTTAGTTAAATACATATAACATGAATACTACAACAACATGAATACTACATACAACATGAATACTACATACAACATGAATACTACATACAACATGAATTCTACATACAACATGAATAATACAAGAACATGAATAATACAAGAACATGAATAATACAACACCCAATGAACACAGTTCCTGACGAGGGGAGCTTATCTGCAGGTGTACGCCCATGGCACCACATTCATGTTGATCAGGCATATAGAGGTGACAAGAGCATACATCCGCTAAACCGTTAATGCGTTTGCAGAGCAGACACATCCCCCCCCCAGGCGAACGTCTGTGCATAATCACACAGGGGCCCTTTTGCCGGCAGATATATCCTCACTCCGCAAACACCTTTCTCCAAATCGGGAAGTTTATCTCAACCAGCATCAGTCTGCCCCAGTCAGCTCTTTAGAGCGGGTTGCGGAAGAACTAACACTGGGAGACACTATGACAATACATATTAAAATACATCTCCATAAAATTTCCATGACACTCTGCGTAAAATTATCAGAAATTTGTGATTACAGTAGAATTACATTGGAACCTCAGATTACGAGCACAATCCTTTCCAGGAGAATGCTCGTAATCCAAAGCACTCGCATATCAAAGCGAGTTTCCGCATTGAATTCAATGGAAACTAAAATAATTCATTCCGCATTGACTTCAATGGCATGCAATACTGCATATGGCCAGAGGTGGGGGGGCGGAGAGCCACGGAAAGGCCCGAGGACAGCTCTGCTGACCTTGACAAACCTCGGAAAGGCTCGGCAACTGAGTATTTCCGAACGGTTCTGAACGGCGCCCCCCCACATCAGGCCAAACGCGGTACTGCAAACCACTTTGGCTTAAATCCTGCTCGCAAACAGAGTTAGCATTTTTAAAAATACAGTGCTCGTATTGCGAAACGCTCAGTAACCGCTTTACTCGCAATCCGAGGTTCCACTGTATAGGCAACACTTTTTTTTCCATTTTGGATAGAGTAAGGGAGGGTTATAGCCCCTGTCAGTTTATTTTTTTACCATCCCTGTCCCATTGCAGAGATTTCCCTTCATTTCCTGCCCCATAGCCAAACAGGAAGTGAGAGGAAATCTATGCAAATTAAGGGAATCCATTGCCCCTCCAGACCCTCAGAACTAGTGTCCCCACTCGAAAATTTCAGGGCGGGTCTTAAACAGCAAGGGGTGTGGCCGTGACAAGAAGAGGTGGGCCATATTTAAATTAGGGGGTGCACACGTTTAGTCAGGCCTAGGGTAGCACAAAACCTAAAGACACTACTGGGCTTACCTATAGGTAAATGTCTGCAGGGGAAGTTTACTTTTTTACTGGTCCGACACAAGACGGTCCGACTTTGAAAAAGGTTCCTGCACAAACACGCAACTCTTATACGCCATAAGCGTGCAGGGGGCATGGGTTATCCTGACATACAGGACTATTACTCTGCAGTAATACTTGACCAACTTAGACATTGGATCACACCCACTCTCACTAAACACTGGCGAGAAATAGAAAGATCCTTTGTTCCCCAAGTTGACCTGAGCACCCTCTTATATGCACAACATATCGGGCTCCCTTTACAAGACCATACACCCAACTATTGCAGCAGCAGTAGAAGCGTGGAAATATTTCCTGTCTTTCACTTTTGAAGAATCTACTAGTACAAAAATTAGCACCCCGTTGGAAATACTTAACTTCTTAGTTCCAAACATTTCTCTCAAACAGTGGTCCACCCTCACAAAAACCCCCCTAACACAATTAATGCACAAAAGAAAACTCCTTGCATTCTCAACACTGTGCAATTTCACATACCCGCACAGGGCCTTTTCACTTACAACCAAATATCCTCTTACTTATCTAAAAACCTTATCCCATCTGTGCTCCTCCCATCAAAAGTGTATTCCTCTTGGACATCCTCAAGACCAAAAGTAAAGGGTATCACACTTTTCTATAACACTATTAAATCCAAACTCATCTTCGTTAAAACTCAAGCCTTAAAAAAATGGGAGACAGAATTAAACCTATAACTCACTGACTCCCAATGGCAAAAGCTATTTTGTCGACTAAAACGACTAAAACATTTTAGTCGACTAAATGAATACTATTTTAGTAGACTAAAATACGACTAAAACTAAAACAATTGAGATGACTAAAATACGAATAAACTAAAATGGCTTTTTAGTCAAAAGACTAAAACTAAATTGAAATTTGACTTCAAAATGAACACTGGTCTGTAGTGCATGTTCATACCTCAATAACTTAAATAATAACATTATATTTTTCACTCCAGCAGTATATAATGAGTTTGGAAATTGTAGAGAAATGTTAACTAATGCATTACAATTTAATTACACCCATTCGATTTTAGACGACTAAAATGAGCTTTAGTCAACTAAAATGTACTGGAGATTTAGTCTACTAAATACGACTAAAACTAAAACAATTGCAGAAGACTAAAATGGGACTAAAACGAATGCATTTTAGTCCTGAGACTAAAACTAAATCGAAATTTGCTGCCAAAATTAACACTGTCTACTACAACTAAACTACTGGGAACTATACAAAAAATTCCACCAAAGATGGTACCTCACACCCATTCAATTAGCCAAATTTTCAAATGTAGATGACAACAAATGCTGGCGAGGCAGCTCAGGCATAGGATCTCTTGCCCATATTTTAAGGGATTGCCCCAATCTAAGAAGCTACTGGAACAAAATATTTACTTTAAAGCGGAGTTCCACTCTTTTTTTATGTTTATTAAAAGTCAGCAGCTACAAAAAGTGTAGCTGCTGGCTTTTAATAAACATACACTTACCTGCTCCACTGTCCAGCGACGCGCCGCCTGGAGCTCCGCTCCTCTCCCCCTTCCTCCGCCGGCACGTCCATTCACAGTATGGGCACCCGGCCGTGACAGCTTTCGGCTTCACGGCCAGGCACTCACTGCGCATGCGCGAACGGCGCAGCGCTCTGTGAGTGGACAGGCGATCGCCTGGGACCTGTCACGTCCCAGGTGATCGCCTACAGGGAGGAGCCGCCACAAGGCGATATGACGTATCGCCTAGGCGGCTCCAGGGCGGAAGGAGGAAGTGGGACAGGAAGTCCCACTCCTACTGAAGCCCCCACTCCCCCCCCCCAAAAAAAATTACATGCCAAATGTGGCATGTAAGGGGGTGAGGAGTGGAATAAAAAAAAAAAAAAAAATTGGGTGGAACTCCACTTTAATATCAGATACCACAGGTCACCTGACAAGCCATTCCTAGCTATTCTCAGTATAGGTATAGAAGATTTCTCACCAAACTTCAGACCTTTAATTATGAATATCCTGTTCGCTGCTAGGCTAATGATTGCCAGAAAATGGAGATGCAACCTAGCGCCAAGTGTTTCAGAGGTCAAAAACCAAGTGACCATGATTCAGAAATATGAAGAATGTCTTGCTGTTTAATCTGGTAACCTTAAAGAGGAAGTAAGCCCTCTCTAAAAAAAAAAAAAAAAAAACACCCTGCAAGACAAAGGCATAATGAGCTAGTATGCATAGCATACTAGCTCATTATGAATTACTTACCTGAGATCGAATCCCCCGCATCGGTCCTCGTTCACCTCCTCCGTCGCCGCCATCTCTCCCAGAGTGACTTCCGGGTATCATTGCTCCGCCGCTGTGACTTGAAAATTTTGGCCTAAAAGCAAAACGCTATGTGTGGCGGAAAACTATCACTGCACATCACACTGAACACAACAGCCCCACTGTAAAACATGGTGGTTGGCAGAATCATGTCGTGGGGATGCTTTTCTTCGGCAGGGACAGGGAAGCTGGTCAGAGTTGATGGAAAGATGGACGGAGCCAAATTCAAGGCCATCTTAGAATAAAACCTGTTAAGCCCCATACACACTATCAGTTTTCCTGCAGGTTTTTGTCTTCAGGTTTACCAAAACCATCTAATATGAGGTCAAACCTTAATGCCGCGTACACACGACCGTTTTTCATGACGAGAAAAATGCAATTTTTTAAATTGGTCATTAAAAACGATTGTGTGTAGGCTCCAGAGCATTTTTCTCAACGTTTTTCACGTCTTCATTTTTCTCGTCGTGAAAAACAGCTGTGTGTATGCTTTAATGATGGGAAAAAAACGCGCATGCTCAGAAGCAAGTTATGAGACGGGAAGCGCTTGTTCTGGTAAAACTAGCGTTCAGAATGGAGATAGCACATTCGTCACGCTGTAACAGACTGAAGAGCACAAGGCTGAAAAGCGAGAATCGTCTCTCCCTAAACTTTACTAACACGAGGGTGGCGCCATCCGAATGGAACTTCCCAGGGGTCAAGTCCTGGGGAAAAAAGTGTGGGAACTCCCACCCAAGATCCACTCCCCCACCAAAAAAAAAAAAATGATACGCTCATATGCATATATATTTCACAGAAAATACAGTGCAACATTTATTGTAAAGTGCCAGTTTACAAAAACAAAATAAGTTAACTTGTCAAACTAACAGAATAATCACACACACCTCGGTGTACTTGGTACTGGTCTGGCTGGTCTCAGGGTGCTGGCCTGGCTGGTCTCGGTGCTGGCCTTGGTGCTGGCCTGGCTTGTCTCAGGGTGCTGGCTGGCTGGCCTCAGGGTACTCGGTCCCCCATCCACCTCTGTGTTCACCTCTGTACCCCCCATGTCCACCTCTGTGTTCACCTCTGTACCCCCTCCACATCTGTTCCCCCCGTCCACCTGTGTCCACCTCTGTACCCCCTCCACCTCTGTACCACCCATGTCCATCTCTGTACCCCCTATGTCCATCTCTGTACCCCCTCCATGTCCACCTCTGTACCCCCCCATGTCTACCTCTGTACCCCCTCCACCTCTGTACCCCCCCATGTCCACCTCTGGGTTCATCTTTGTACCCCCTCATGTCCACCTCTGTACCCCCCATGTCAACCTCTGTACCCCCATCCACCTCTGTGTTCACCTCTGTACCCCCCCATGTCCACTTCTGTGTTCACCTCTGTACCCCCTCCACCTCTGTTCCCCACGTCCACCTGTGTTCACCTCTGTACCCCCCATGTCCACCTCTGTACCCCCCATGTCCATCTCTGTACCCCTATGTCCATCTCTGTACCCCCTCCACGTCCACCTCTGTACCCCCCATGTCCACCTCTGTACCCCCTCCACCTCTGTACCCCCCCATGTCCACCTCTGTACATCCCCATGTCCACCTCTGGGTTCATCTTTGTACCCCCTCATGTCCACCTCTGTACCCCCATCCACCTGTGTTCACCTCTGTAACCCCCCCCATGTCCACTTCTGTGTTCACCTCTGTACCCCCTCCACCTCTGTTCCCCACGTCCACCTGTGTTCACCTCTGTACCCCCTATGTCCATCTCTGTACCCCCTATGTCCATCTCTGTACCCCCTCCATGTCCACCTCTGTAACCCCCCCATATCCACTTCTGTACCCCCCCATGTCCATCTCTGTACCCCCCCATGTCCACCTCTCACTTCTGTACCCCCCATGTCCATCTCTGTACCCCCCATGTCCACCTCTCACTTCTGTATCCCCCCATGTCCATCTCTGTACCCCCCATGTCCACCTCTCACTTCTGTAGCCCCCATGTCCACCTCTGTACACCCCCTCCATTATTAGTACAGACCCCCCCATTATTAGTACAGACCCCCCCTCCATTATTAGTACAGACCCCCCTCCATTATTAGTACAGACCCCCCCTCCATTATTAGTACAGACCCCCCCTCCATTATTAGTACAGACCCCCCCTCCATTATTAGTACAGATCCCCCCTCCATTATTAGTACAGACACCCCCTCCATTATTAGTACAGACCCCCCTCCATTATTAGTACAGACCCCCCCTCAGGTCAAATCCTCCCCCTCAGGACAACCCCCCCCTCAGGACAAACCCCACCCGGGCGGCAGCAGGAGAGGAGAGGTGTGAAGTCGCGCCGCCCGGGTGGAGAAGGAGATCGTGACAGAGAGGAGAACAAATGCATTGCCGGTGTCCTGCACTGCACGCCACGGACCGCCCCGCCCCCAACGACGTCACTGAGCGGGTCTCTCCGAACAGAGACAGCCGCTTCAATCACCACTGATAGGAGGGGCTTGGGCAGGAAACAGGGCGGTGGTGACCGGCGGAGACAGCGGCTGCGCTGCGGTGACCAGTGGTGTCCAGAGGGATGTCGACAAGAAGAGGAGGAGGAGGGAGGGGAGCACTCTGTGTCGCCTGGGTGAACTGCACTAGGATCGGCCCGAGCAGCTGCTCTAGTCCTGCAAAGGGAACGGCGTTCCTGCTGTGAAAAAAGTGCAGGGACGCCGTTCCCACGCGTTCCCGCAGGACTTGAGCCCTGAAACTTCCCTTTTATAGTGCCGTCGTACGTGTTGTCGAAAGTGTTGTACATCACCGCGCTTTGTGCAAGCATTTTTTTTCACGATAGTGTGTAGGCAAGGCAGGCTGGAAAAGAATCACGTCGAGAAAAACATTGTTTTTTTCAATGACATTAAAAATGGCCGTAGGTAAGCGGCATAAGAGTTTCAATTCATATGCAATCAGGCAGGCCCTTGCACTACATGATTTTAGTAAACCCGAAGACAAAAACCTGCAGGAAAACTGATATTGTGTATGGGGCTTTAGAGTCTGCAAAAGACTTGAGACTGGGATGGAGGTTCACCTTCCAACAGGACAATAACCCTAAACATACAGCCAGAGCTACAATGGAATGATTGGCATAAAAGCATATTCATGTGTTAGAATGGCCCAGCCAAAGTCCAGACCTAAATCCTCTTGAGAATTTGTGGCAAGACTCTAAAATTGCTGTTCACAGACGCTCTCCATTAGTGATGAGCCGAACACCCCCGGGTTCGGTTCGCACCAGAACCCGCGAACGGACCGAAAGTTCGAACGAACATTAGAACCCTATTAAATACAATGGATGCGAACGTTCGAATTCTAAAGTGCTAATTATAACAACTATTATGCATGTTATTGTCCTAAAAAGGGTTTGGGAACCCGGGTTCTGCACCAGGGGACATGTATCAATGCAAAAATAAGTTTTAAAAACGGTCGTTTTCCGGGAGCAGTCATTTTAATGATGCATAAAGTGAAAAAAAAAAAGTCAAATATTCCTTTAAATATCGTACCTGGGGGGTGTCTAAAGTATGCCTGTGAAGTGCCACGTGTTTCCCGTGTTTAGAACTGTCCCTGCACAAAATGACACTTCTAAAGGAAAAAAAAGCCATTTAAAACTGCTTGCGGCTTTAATGTAATGTCTGGTCCCGGTAATATGGATGAAAATCTTTAAGAAAAATGGCATAGCTACCCCATGACCCCCCCCCTACCCCAGCCCATTACCAGCCCCTTTGGGTCTTGTATGGATATTAAGGGGAACCCCGCACATAAAATAAAAAAGGCCCTATATACTCTGAACAGCCGTATACAGGCGGTGCATACAAGACAGGGACTGTAGGTTTGTTCTTATGTAGAATCTGTTTGTAATTTTGAACAGGTACATTGTTGAAGTGTAGCTCCAGACCAAAAATCTATTTTTAAACTTTTTGGAAAACATAGGTAAGGGTTATCACCCCTGTAACATTTGTTTTGCTGTCTGTGCCCCTGTTCAGAACATTTCACCTCACTTTCCGTCCTAATGACAACTGTTTTTGAAATGTGGTGTTTTTCTTGAAACAAGGATTGCTGATAAAGCATCAGTACAGAGGAGACACCTTTCTCCCATATTTATTCTTACAGGAGAGAATTTTCCTTCCTAGTGGTAGATTTCCTCTCACTTCCTGTTGTCTTCTTGCGTTTGCAAGTAGGAGTCGTTTGTAAGTTGGATGTTTGAAAGTAGGGACCTGCCGTATATACTCTGCAGAAATAGGCCCCTTAGTTGTTGGTGTTGGCACAACACTGTAAGCACTCACAGTTACTCTTGGTTGGTGCTGGAACGCCCTGCTGTCAACTATTATATCAGGAATTTTAATTACATATAATTGTTGAACAGTGGTAGTAAAAATTGGGCCTTTGATGGTGGTGCTGGTGCCACAACACTGTAAGCCCTGACAGTTACTCTTGGTGGGTGCAGCAATGGGCCCTGCTGTGAATTATTAGATCAAGAATTGTAATTACATGCCCCTGTTGAACAGGGGCTGAAAAATTGGGCCTTAGGCACTGGTGGCACAACACTGCAACCCTTCACAGATACTGTACTTGGAGCACAGCAATGAGCCCTGTTGCAAAGTATTGCTTCAAAAATTGTAATGACACGCCCCTGTTAAACAGGGGCTGAAAAATTGGGCCTTAGGCACTGGTGGCACAACACTGCAACTCCTCACAGATACTGTACTTGGAGCACAGCAATGAGCCCTGTTGCAAAGTATTGCTTCAAAAATTGTAATTACACGCCCCTGTTAAACAGGGGCTGAAAAATTGGGCGTTAGGCACTGGTGGCGGCACCCATAAACAAAAATGATCTTCCAAGCTATCATCATCAATCGTATCATTGAGGACTCGGAGGAGGAGGATAGCCAGTCAACATAACAGCACAGGCACTCAGCATCAGCATCAGTCTTGAAGGGATGTGACATTTTAAAATCAATTAGTCTGTTATATCAGCATCAGGTGTGTGGTAGCTGGTGGTGATCCAAGACTGGTTCATCTTGATGAAAGTCAGTCGATCAACCGAGTCGGTGGACAGGCGCACCCTGTGATCCGTGACAAATCCTCCAGCAGCACTGAATGTGCGTTCCGAAAGAACGCTGGATGCAGGACAGGCCAGTAGCTCAATTGCATACTGTGCAAGCTCTGGCCAGTGATCCATCCTCAAGACCCAGTAAGCCAGAGGATTTTCGGTGGGGAAGGTGTCCAAGTCTGACCTTGCCCCTAGATATTCCTGCACCATGTTTATCAGACGCTGGCGATGGTTGCTGGAACCGATCATACTTTGGGGCTGCGGACTAAAGAATTGTCTGAACGCATCGGTCAGACGGCCACCTTCCCCACCGCTCCTTCTTTGACTGGCCGAAGTCTCAGCAACTCGTTGTCCAGGACCAGGAGTTTGCAACCTCCCAGTCTCTGGGAACGCGTTGCACAGACCTTTCTGCAAGGCCTCCCGGAGTTGTCTCATCCTCTGCTCCCTCTGCGACGGTAACATAAGGTCCGCAACCTTACCCTTGTACCGTGGATCAAGGAGAGTGGCCAGCCAGTAATGGTCCCTCTCCTTGATCCGAAGAATACGAGGATCCTTCCGCAGACTTTGCAGGATCAGGGAGGCCATGCAGCGTAGGTTTGCTGAGGCATTCGCTCCGGAGTCCTCTGGGTCACTAAGGACGACATGATCCGCAGCCACCTCCTCCCAGCCACGTACAAGTCCACTGGTTTCTTGGGACTGTAAATCATCCCTAAAAGACTGCTGCTGATGATGCTGAGTGCCAGCCTCCACCTCCATGCTGACACAATCCTCCTCCTCCTCCTCCTCCTCCTCCTCCTCTTCCTGTGCGATGGGTGGGACAGAAGGAACACTGTCTGGGTAAAGGGGGCCTTGAGAGGCAAGGAAGTCCTCCTCTTCCTGCCTCTGTTCTGCCTCAAGTGCCCTGTCCATTATTCCACGCAGCGTGTGCTCCAACAGGTGGACAAGAGGTACAGTGTCACTGATGCATGCACTGTCACTGCTCACCATCCTCGTGGCCTCCTCAAATGGTGCCAGGACAGTGCATGCATCCCTGATCATGCCCCACTGGCGTGGAGAAAAAAAACCAAGCTCCCCTGACCCTGTCCTGGTGCCGTAGTCGCACAGGTACTCATTGATGGCCCTCTGCTGCGTGTGCAGCCGCTGCAGCATGGCCAACGTTGAGTTCCACCTGGTGGGCATGTCACATATAAGGCGGTTCTTGGGCAGGTTCAACTCCTTTTGCAGCTCAGCCAGGCGAGCACTGGCATTATAAGATCTGCGGAAATGCACACAGACTTTCCTGGCCTGCCTCAGGACATCCTGTAAGCCCGGGTACCTGCCCAAGAAGCGCTGCACCACCAGGTTAAGGACGTGAGCCACACAGGGCACATGGGTCAGTTGTCCCTGTCGGAGGGCGGAGAGGAGGTTGGTGCCATTGTCGCAAACCACCATTCCTGGCTTAAGCTGGCGTGGCGTCAACCACCTCTCGGCCTGGCCCTGCAGAGCAGACAGGACCTCTGCCCCAGTGTGGCTTCTGTCCCCCAAACACACCAGCGCAAGCACGGCATGGCATCTTTTTGCCTGCGTACTTGCGTAGCCCCGTGAACGGCTACGGAGCACCGCTGGTTCATAGGACAAACCACAGGAAGAGGCCATGGAGGAAGAAGAAGAGGAGGGGGTGGAGGAGAGAGGTGTGTCACAACCAGTAGTAGCATTTTGGAGGCGTGGCGGTGGGACAACCTCCAACACTACTGCACCTTGTCCTGAATCCTTCCCAGCTGCCAAAAGAGTGACCCAATGGGCCGTGAAAGAAAGGTAACGTCCCTGTCCATGCCTGCTGGACCATGAGTCAGCGGTAATATGCACCTTACCGCTGACCGCCCTGTCCAGCGAGGCCAAGACATTGCCTTCCACATGCCGGTAGAGAGCCGGAATAGCCTTCCGTGAGAAAAAGTGGCGTTTGGGAACCTGCCACTGAGGAACCGCACATTGCACAAACTCACGGAAGGGGGCCGAGTCTACCAACTGAAAAGGCAGCAGTTGAAGCGCTAGCAATTTAGCCAAGCTAGCATTCAACCGCTGGGCATGTGGATGGCTGGGAGTGAACTTCTTTCGACGGTCCAGCAGCTGGGGCAGGGAAATTTGCCTGCTAGAATCGGACGTCGGTGTACTGCTAGCAGAGTGGGCGCAAGTACTTGGCTGTGACACACCTAATTCTACACCTTCATTCCTCTCAGTGCATGTTTCAGAGAGGACTGAAGTTATAGTGGGGTTGGAGATCCCAGCTGATGCGGTGCAAGGAGAGGTCCGCTTTGTTCTTTGGTGTGGGTCTTTGAGGTAGGCTTGCCAACGAGCTGCATGGCAGGTCAACATATGTCTGGTCAGGCATGTGGTACCCAAGCGGCTGATGTTTTGGCCACGCGATATACGCTTGAGACATATGTTGCAAACAGCAGCTGTGCGATCTGATGCACTAGCCTCAAAAAAGGCCCACACCAAAGAACTTTTTGAATGACGGGCAGAGGCAGCGCCCTGCACAGGCGGAGCTCTGCGGTGTGATTCCGTCGGTGTACTGCCCTTACGCTGGCCACCAAAGGGCATCCTGCCTCGTTGGAGATGTGCCTCCTCCTCATCCTCCTCCTCCTCCTCTCTCCTATTAGGCACCCACGTGGAGTCATTGACCTCATCATCCCCTCCCTCCTCATCACTGGAGCCAATCTGGCAGTATGCTGCAGCTGCTGGAACATGACTGCCAGATTGGTGTCCTTCTTGAGCATCCCCTCTGTCTGCTCTCACGCTACTGCCTTCCTCTAGCTGGGTTTCATCATCAGACCCTTCGAAACGCTGGGCATCCTCCTGGAGCATGTACCCAACACTGTGCTGAAACAGTTCGGGGGACTCCTCAGGAGGAGGACATGGTGGGTCTAGGGAAGGAGTGACTGATGATTTGTCTGACATTGATACCAGGGAAGACGACGCTTTGGCAGCTGCTTTTCCAGTACCCTGAGCCTGGGTGAGAGAGGATGAGGAGGAGGAGGAGGGCTTGGTCATCCACTCTACCAAGTCTTCGGCATTATGTGGCTCAACATGTCCAGCTGCCGAAAAGAAGGACAAGCGTGTCCCATGGCCATGTGCTGATGACAATGCACCGCGTCCACGACCAGCACTGTTGCCCCCAGACACAGAGCCTGCTTGCCCTCTTTTATTGCCTCCTGACTGTCTGCCTCTCCTTGTTTGCCTTCCAGACATTCTAATAGATGGCCTGCAGGGAGATGGGAAAAAAGCAATAAGGGCTACCTTCAGGTGTCCTTCTCTGTCCCTTGAAACAAGGACTTTCACAGTGAAAGAAACTGACACTGTCCCTACCTAGAGTTTTCTGTCCCTAGAATAAATGTTTTTTTTAATCACAATATAGCACAAGGAAAATTAACTCACTGTCCTTACAGGTCCCTGGAAACAAGGACTTGCAGAGTGAAAGAAACTGACACTGTCCCTACCTAGAGTTTTCTGTCCCTAGAATAAATGTTTTTTTTAAGCAAAATATAGCACAAGGACAATTAACTCACTGTCCTTACAGGTCCCTGGAAACAAGGACTTGCAGAGTGAAAGAAAAAAAACACTCTCCCTACCTACAGTTTTCTGTCCCTAGAAAAAATGTTTTTTTTAATCACAATATAGCACAAGGAAAATTAACTCACTGTCCTTACAGGTCCCTGGAAACAAGGACTTGCAGAGTGAAAGAAACTGACACTGTCCCTACCTAGAGTTTTCTGTCCCTAGAATAAATGTTTTTTTTAATCACAATATAGCACAAGGACAATTAACTCACTGTCCTTACAGGTCCCTGGAAACAAGGACTTGCAGAGTGAAAGAAACTGACACTGTCCCTACCTAGAGTTTTCTGTCCCTAGAATAAATGTTTTTTTTAAGCACAATATAGCACAAGGACAATTAACTCACTGTCCTTACAGGTCCCTGGAAACAAGGACTTGCAGAGTGAAAGAAAAAAAACACTCTCCCTACCTACAGTTTTCTGTCCCTAGAAAAAATGTTTTTTTTAATCACAATATAGCACAAGGAAAATTAACTCACTGTCCTTACAGGTCCCTGGAAACAAGGACTTGCAGAGTGAAAGAAACTGACACTGTCCCTACCTAGAGTTTTCTGTCCCTAGAATAAATGTTTTTTTTAATCACAATATAGCACAAGGACAATTAACTCACTGTCCTTACAGGTCCCTGGAAACAAGGACTTGCAGAGTGAAAGAAACTGACACTGTCCCTACCTAGAGTTTTCTGTCCCTAGAATAAATGTTTTTTTTTAAGCACAATATAGCACAAGGACAATTAACTCACTGTCCTTACAGGTCCCTGGAAACAAGGACTTGCAGAGTGAAAGAAACTGACACTGTCCCTACCTAGAGTTTTCTGTCCCTAGAATAAATGTTTTTTTTAAGCACACTATAGCAGAAGCACAAAACACACTGACACTCTCCCTACCTATCCTTCTCTTTCCCTAAACTAAAGGAATCCAGGTTAAGCAAGAAAGAAATAACAGTCACTGTCCCTGCCTATGCTACTCTATCCCTGCTCCGGAACACACTACACTAGGCCGCCGTGCTGGCGGCCTTTTATAGTGTGGGGCGTGTACTAAACACCCTCAGCAATAATTGGCCACAGGCATCCTGCCTGTGGCCAATCATTGCTCTCCTCGCTGCCGGCGCTGTGATTGGCCAAGCATGCGGGGTCACAGTGCATGCTTGGCCAATCACAGCGCCTGGATGACACTGCGATGGCGTAGTGCATTGTGGGCCGTTCGCGTCACTCGAATTTGGCGCGAACGGCCCAAATCGTTCGATCTTCGTCGAACGATCGAACAGCCAATGTTCGAGTCGAACGTATGTTCGACTCGAACACGAAGCTCATCCCTACTCTCCATCCAATCTGACAGAGCTTGAACTATTTTGCAAAGAAGAATGGGCAAAAATGTCACTCTCTAGATGTGCAAAGCTGGTGGAGACATCCCCAAAAAGACTTGCACCTGTAATTACAGAGAAAGGTGGTTCTACAAAGTATTGACTCGGCGGGGCTGAATACAAATGAATGCCACACTTTTCATATATTTATTTGTAAAAAAATTGAAAACCATTTAGAATTTTCTTTCCACTTCACAATTATGTGCCACTTTGTGTTGGCCTATCACATAAAATCCCAATAAAATACATTTACGTTTTTGGTTATAACGTGACAAAATGTGAACAATTTCAAGGGGTATGAATACCTTTTCAAGGCACTGTATGTTGTAAGCATTGTGTCTGGTGAAGATATCCCAGTATAAGCCCTGCCTGGACTGTGAGGGGAGCTCAGTGTAGACTTGTTGAAGAAATCCCAGTACAAGCTGTGACTGGTGAAGACATCCCAGTACAAGCTGTGACTGGTAAAGACATCCCAGTACAAGCTGTGACTGGTAAAGACATCCCAGTACAAGCTGTGACTGGTGAAGACATCCCAGTATGAGCTGTGACTGGTGAAGAGATTCCAGTATGAGCTGTGACTGGTGAAGAGATCCCAGTATGAGCTGTGACTGGTGAAGAGATCCCAGTATGAGCTGTGACTGGTGAAGAGATCCCAGTATGAGCTGTGGCTGGTGAAGACATCCCATTATGAAGTGTAACTGGTGAAGACATCCCAGTATGGAGTGTGACTGGTGAAGACATCCCAGTATGGAGTGTGACTGGTGAAGATATCCCAGTATGAGCTGTGACTGGTAAAGACATCCCAGTATGAGCTGTGACTGGTGAAGACATCCCAGTATGAAGTGTAACTGGTGAAGACATCCCAGTATGGAGTGTAACTGGTGAAGACATCCCAGTATAAAGTGTAACTAGAGCCGTCTTTAAGGCAGGGCAAAAGGGGCAGCTGCCCTGGGCCCTGTCATTGTTGTGGGGCCCAAAACAGCTGCCTCATACACTATCCCAGTTTAAATTCCCTTTTCCCTTTAAGTTTTAGTCCTGTGCTGTGTCCTGATATCTCAGTGTGAAGTGCTGCTACTAATGCTGCTCAGTTCTGCCCTATTGTTGTGTACAGATGACTCACCTGCCGAGTGCTTTCACACTAAAGCGCATGAAAAACGCCCCAGTGTGAAAGGGGTCTTAGCATTAAAAAAAGCGAGGGCTTTCACACTGAGGTGATGAGCTGGCAGGAGGAAAAAATAATCTCCTGCAAGTTGCATCTTTGGAGCGATGAAGGAGTGGTGTGTATACCGCTCCTTCCCATTGAAATCAATGGGACACCGCGGTAATACCGCCCGCAAACCGTGGCTGTAGCCGCAGTTTGCGGGCGGTATTAACCCTTTTTCGGCCGCTAGCGGGGGTTAAAACCGTACCACTAGTGGTCGAATATCGCGGTAAATACGGCTGTATAGCGGCACTAAAAATCGCGCCGCTATACCGCCACTGCACCTGCCCACCTCCGGTGTGAAAGGGGCCTTAGGAGCGTTGAATACACCGCTCCTAAAGCGCCCCTTCCCATTAACCACTTAAGCCCCGGACCATTTCGGGCCATTAGGACCAGGCCTGTTTTTGGGATTCGGCACTGCGCTGCTTTAACTGTAAATTGTGCGGACATGCAATGTTGTACCCAAATGAAATTTGCGTCCTTTTCTTCCCACAAATAGAGCTTTCTTTTAATGGTATTTGATTGCCTCTGCGATTTTTATTTTTTGCGATATAAACGGAAAAAGACCGAAAATTTTGAAAAAAAATGATATTTTCTACTTTTGTTATAAGAAAAATCGAATAAACTCAATTTTAGTCAGACATTTAGGCCAAAATGTATTCAGCCACATGTCTTTAGTAAAAAAAATGTCAATAAACGTATATTTATTGGTTTGCGCAAAAGTTATAGCGTTTACAAACTAGGGTACATTTTCTGAAATTTACACAGCTTTAAATTTATGACTGCCTATCTCATTTCTTGAGGTGCTAAAATGGCAGGGCAGTACAAAACCCCCCCAAATGACCCCATTTTGGAAAGTAGACACCCCAAGGAAATTGCTGAGAGGCATGTTGAGCCCATTGAATATTTTTTTTTTTTGTCCCAAGTGATTGAATAATGACAAAAAAAAAAAAAAAAAAAAAAAAATTACAAAAAGTTGTCACTAAATGATATATTGCTCACACATGCCATGGTTATATGTGGAATTGCACCCCAAAATACATTTTGCTGCTTCTCCTGAGTACGGGGATACCACATGTGTGGGACTTTTTAGGAGCCTGGCCACGTACGGGACCCCGGAAACCAAGCACCGCCTTCAGGATTTCTAAGGGCGCAAATTTTTGATTTCATTCCTCACTACCTATCACAGTTTCGAAGGCCATAAAATGCCAAAATAGCACAAACCCCCCCAAATGACCCCATTTTAGAAAGTAGACACCCCAAGGAAATTGCTGAGAGGCCTGTTGAGCCCGTTGAATATTTTTTTTTTTTGTCCCAAGTGATTGAATAATGACAAAAAATAAAAATAAAAAATAAATTACAAAAAGTTGTCACTAAATGATATATTGCTCACACATGCCATGGTTATATGTGGAATTGCACCCCAAAATACATTTTGCTGCTTCTCCTGAGTACAGGGATACCACATGTGTGGGACTTTTTAGGAGCCTAGCCGCGTACGGGACCCCGAAAACCAAGCACCGCCTTCAGGATTTCTAGGCACAAATTTTTGATTTCACTCCTCACTACCTATCACAGTTTCTAAGGCCATAAAATGCCAAAATAGCACAAAACCCCCCCAAATGACCCCATTTTGGAAAGTAGACACCCCAAGCTATTTGCTGAGGAGGCATGGTGAGTATTTTACAGCTCTCATTTGTTTTTGAAAATGAAGAAAGAAAATTTTTTTTTTTTTTTTTTTTTTTTCAATTTTCAAAACTTTGTGACAAAAAGCGAGATCTGCAAAATACTCACAATACCTCTCAGCAAATAGCTTGGGGTGTCTACTTTCCAAAATGGGGTCATTTGGGGGGGTTTTGTGCCATCTGGGCATTCCATGGCCTCCGAAACTGTGATAGGCAGTGAGAAGTAAAATCAAAAATTTACACCCTTAGAAAGCCTGAAGGCGGTGCTTTGTTTTTGGGGTCCCGTACGCGGCTAGGCTCCCAAAAAGTCTCACACATGTGGTATCCCTGTACTCAGGAGAAGCAACAGAATTTATTTTGGGGTGTAATTCCACATATGCCCATGGCATGTTTGAGCAATATATCATTTAGTGACAACTTTGTGCAAAAAAAAAATAAAAAAAAAAAAATTGTCTTTTTTCCGCAACTTGTGTCAACATATAAAATATTCCATGGACTCGACATGCCTCTCAGTATATAGCTTGGGGTGTCTACTTTCCAAAATGGGGTCATTTGGGGGGGTTTTGAACTGTTCTGGCATTTTATACACAACATTAGGAAGCTTACATCCACTCTTCTAACCACTTGCAGACAAAGCCCTTTTTGACACTTTTTGTTTACATGAAAACATATTTTTTTTTTGCAAGAAAATTATGTTGAACCCCCAAACATTATATATATTTTTAAAGCAAAGGCCCTACAGATTAAAATGGTGGGTGTTGCATTTTTTTTTTCTACACAGTATTTGCGCAGCGATTTTTCAAACGCATTTTTTGGGGAAAAAATACACTTTTTTTAATTTTAATGCACTAAAACACACTATATTGCCCAAATGTTTGATGAAATAATAAAGATGATCTTAGGCCGAGTACATAGATACCAAACACGACATGCTTTAAAATTTCGCACAAACGCGCATTGGCGACAAACTACATACATTTTTAAAAGCCTTTAAAAGCCTTTACAGATTACCCCGTTAGATTTACAGAGGAGGTCTACTGCTAAAATGACTGCCCTCGATCTGACCTTGGCGGTGATACCTCACATGCATGGTGCAATTGCTGTTTACATATGACGCCAGACCGACGCTTGCGTTCGCCATTGGGCAAGAGCAGGGCAGGACAGGGGTGCTTTTTTTTTTTTTTTTTTTTTTTTATTATTAATTTTGCTTTTTTATTTTATTTTTAAATTGTTCCTTACATATATTTTTTTTTTTATAATTTTTATTGTTATCTCAGGGAATGTAAATATCCCCTATGATAGCAATAGGTAGTGACAGGTACTCTTTTTTTGAAAAAACTGGGGTCTTCTAGACCCTAGATCTTTCCTCTGCCCTCAAAGCATCTGACCACACCAAGATCGGTGTGATAAAATGCTTTCCCAATTTCCCAATGGCGCTTTTTATATCCGGGGGGGGGGACATTCCCTCCCACTGCTTGTAAAAGCAGTCCAGAGGCTAATTAGCCGCTGTGATTGCTCTTACATGAAAGCCGGCCGCTGGCTGAAAAGAATGATACCAAGATGATGCCTAAACCCGCAGGCATCAATCTGGTATAACCATTCAAAGTCCAGCAACATACCAGTACGTTGCTGGTCCTTGTTGGACATGTATTGTAATCTTTTTTTTTCATGCAGCCTGTTGGCTGAACGAAAAAAGAGATTGATTGGTGGGTATGCCCACCATTAGAATACCGCCCTTCATCCACCCACTTCTAATGATGGGCATACATGCACCATTTATATATGCCGAAGCATGGGGGCATCCTCCCGCAAAAAAGTTATGCCGCACACACATGGTCAAACGTTTCCACGGGCAAGCCTCCGTCGGAATTTCGACCGTATGTATGCGGCATTAGGAGCAAAATTGCTCCTCCGCCCTGCTGCCCCTGCTGCCCCCATGCTTCGGCATATATGCTTTTTTTTTTTTAACTGTGGTGGTGAAATCACCTCCTACAGCACTGGAGTCGCAGGGATCAGGCCTGTCTCTGCGAACGCTGCAGTTATGTGTGTTGTGTTTTGTAAGTGACAGTGATCGATCGATACTGCACTTGGGTGGCCTGGGCTGGACGGAGGGGCAAAACGCAGGTGCCAGCAGGTATCTGGGCTGATCCCGCTAACACTGCGTTTTTGGGAACCCTAAACCGCTGGTATAGATCTGATCAGATCAGATATTGATCTGTTCAGATACTATACCACTAAGGGGGGTGTATGCTTTACGCGTGGGTGTTAGCGTTACTGGCACTAACCTGACGCTGCCTGGGGTGTGACGCAGACCCTCTCTGACGCTAAAACCTAATTGATATCACCCACCGGGCGATCAGGGGGTTAAACCTTTATTGGGTTATATACGGCGGGTGCCCTGACACTATAAAAAGCAAACTAACTAACCAGCGTCACCCGTAACACTTATATGGTGATCACTGGTGAAAGGGTTAACTAGGGGCAATTAGGGGGTTAAAACCTTTATTAGATCATATTTGGGGGTACCTGACGCTATAAAAACCTGCGGCGAACCTAAAAAAAATGACTGGCTACCGATTGGCATCACCGACACGAAGACAGCGATCAGAAAAACGATCGCTTAGTGACAGTGGTGATAGGGGGTGAAAGGGTTACCTGGGGGGCGATCAAGGGGGTTAAACCTTTATTAGATAATATATTGGGGTACCCGACGCTATAAAAACCTGCGGCGAACCTAAAAAAAATTACTGGCTACCGATCGCCATCACTGATGCTAAGACAGCCATCAGAAAAATGATCGCATAGCGACAGCGGTGATAGGGGGTGAAAGGGTTACCTGGGGGGCGATCAAGGGGGTTTAACCTTTATTAGATAATATATTGGGGTACCTGACGCTATAAAAACCTGCGGCGAACCTAAAAAAAATTACTGGCTACCGATCGCCATCACTGATGCTAAGACAGCATCAGAAAAACGATCGATTAGCGACAGCGGTGATAGGGGGTGAAAGGGTTACCTGGGGGGCGATCAAGGGGGTTGAACCTTTATTAGATAATATATTGGGGTACCCGACGCTATAAAAACCTGCGGCGAACCTAAAAAAAATTACTGGCTACCGATCGCCATCACTGATGCTAAGACAGCCATCAGAAAAATGATCGCATAGCGACAGCGGTGATAGGGGGTGAAAGGGTTATCTGGGGGGTGATCAGGGGGTTAAACCTTTATTAGGGGGGGTTAGGGGGCTACACTGGACCTAAAACTAAACTTTAGTGACACTTTCACAGTCACAAATGTCACTGATTGCAGTGATCACTAAATAAATGGTCACTGCAATCAGTGACACTGTGACTGGGGGCTGGGGGGTGATCTGGGGGGTGATCTGGGGGGGTCTGGGGGTCCTGGGGGGGGCGATTAGTGTTCCTATGTGTCCTGGTGTCAGTGTAGTGTTGTGCTCACTGACCTGATGTCTTCTCTTGTACGGCGCTCGGTATATGTGAGCGCCGCACAGGAGATGACATCACTTCCTCCTGCCTCCTCTGTCTGAAACAGACAGAGGAGGCATTTCCATTCGCCGGGAGCGATCGCGAGGGGGGGGGGCCGGAATCGAAAGGCCGCCCCCTCATCTGGGATCGCTCCCGGTGAAGTAACGACCGCTCACGGCACAGAAGGGGGGTCCGGATGGACCCCCCAACTGTACAAAGGCAGTCACGTAGATCTACGTGATTCTGCCTGTCCGTGCCATTCTGCCGACGTAAATCGGCGGTGGGCGGTCGTTAAGTGGTTAAGGCACTTTTTTTTAACACCAAAGCACCTGAAAAACGTCCCAGTGTGAAAGGGGTCTTAACGGAGCTTTACCAGCATTTTTCGGGCGCTGGCATTGTGAAAGGGCTCTAAAAGCACCCAGGCTTTCACATTGGGATTGCAGATGAGGCTTCTTTCAGATGCTTTACAGGCGCTTTTTTTAACGCCAAAGCGCCTGAAAAACGTCCCAGTGTGAAAGGGGTCTTAAGGCGGCATTCATATGTATATCATGCCCCTCTGCAGTTAAGAGATGATGTGCTGTAACCTCTAGCAAGCAATCAGTGAGCAGTATTACTGTACAGTAATCTCTAGCAACCAATCAACAAGAAGAAATCATGTGCTGTAACCTCTAGCAACTAATGAGTGAGCCTAAATGTGTGCTGTAACCTCTAGCAACCAGCCAGTAAATGGTAATGATATGCTGTAACCTCTGGCAACCACTGCCTGATCTGATACAGTAAACTGATTTTAAGTCCAGCTGATAGATATTGTATGTCTCAGAGCAGGTGAGAGCAAAATTGCATGGGGGGCCTCCCAAGAAAAATTTTGCCCAGGGTCCAATCAACATTAAAGACGGCCCTGAGTGTGACTGGTGAAGATATCCCAGTATGAGCTGTGACTGGTGAAGACATCCCAGTATGAGCTGTGACTGGTAAAGACATCCCAGTATGAAGTGTGACTGGTGAAGACATCCCAGTATGAAGTGTAACTGGTGAAGACATCCCAGTATGAAGTGAACTGATGAAAACATCCCAGTATGAAGTGTGACTGGTGAACACATCCCAGTATGAAGTGAACTGGTGAAGACATCCCAGTATGAAGTGTGACTGGTGAAGACATCCCAGTATGAAGTGTGACTGGTGAAGACATCCCAGTATGAAGTGTGACTGGTGAAGACATCCCAGTATGAAGTGTGACTGGTGAAGACATCCCAGTATGAAGTGTGACTGGTGAAGACATCCCAGTATGAAGTGTGACTGGTGAAGACATCCCAGTATGAAGTGTAACTGGTGAAGACATCCCAGTATGAAATGTAACTGGTGAAGACATCCCAGTATGAGGTATGATGGCGAAGACATCCCAGTATGAGGTATGATTGGTGAAGACATCCCAGTATGAGGTATGATTGGTGAAGACATCCCAGTATGAGGTATGATTGGTGAAGACATCCCAGTATGAGGTATGATTTGTGAAGATATCCCAGTATGAGGTATGATTGGTGAAGACATCCCAGTATGAAGTATGATCGGTGAAGACATCCCAGTATGAGGTATGATTGGTGAAGACATCCCAGTATGAGGTATGATCGGTGAAGACATCCCAGTATGAAGTATGATTGGTGAAGACATCCCAGTATGAGGTATGATTGGTGAAGACATTCCAGTATGAGGTATGATTGGTGAAGACATCCCAGTATGAAGTATGATTGGTGAAGACATCCCAGTATGTAGTATGATTGGTGAAGACATCCCAGTATGAGGTATGATTGGTGAAGACATCCCAGTATGTAGTATGATTGGTGAAGACATCCCAGTATGTAGTATGATTGGTGAAGACATCCCAGTATGAGGTATGATTGGTGAAGACATCCCAGTATGAAGTATGATTGGTGAAGACATCCCAGTATGAAGTATGATTGGTGAAGACATCCCAGTATTAATTGTGACTGGTATAGATATCCCAGTATGAGGTATGATTGGTGAAGACATCCCAGTATGAAGTGTGACTGGTGAAGATATCCCAGTATGAGGTATGATTGGTGAAGACATCCCAGTATTAAGTGTGACTGGTGAAGACATCCCAGTATGAAGTGTGACTGGTGAATATATCGGATTATCCCAGTATGAGGTATGATTGGTGAAGACATCCCAGTATGAAGTGTGACTGGTGAAGATATCCCAGTATGAGGTATGATTGGTGAAGACATCCCAGTATGAAGTGTGACTGGTGAAGATATCCCAGTATAGTGACTGGTGAACACATCCCATCCCAGTATGATCTGTGACTGGTCTGTGAGGGGAGCTCAGTGTGTATTGTTGTTGTGGAGGAGGCAGCCTGATGTGTGTAGTAGTTGTTGTCAGGAGCAGTGCGCCTGCGCAGTGCCGGGTGCAGCCTCCGCTCCTCTCCAGTGAGCGCCGTGAGGGCTGCAGGCGGCTGCAGTGGGACCAGGTGTTGGATTTAGGCGGAGTGCAGCTGTGAGGGGGGCACATCTGCCTTCTCCACCTTCATGCCCCCTTCTTCGGCTCCCATTCCCAGCAACCCGCATCCTATGACTGGCAGACAACCCCCCCTCCTCGCCCTCTAACCTTACCATGCCCCTCACCCCTCTGCACGCGTCCCCACGGCTGTAGCTGCCCCCCTCCTTCTCCTGAGCTGCCCCCGTCATGTCCCCCCAGCACGGGAAGGCCATCTACTCGAGGTCGGGGTAAAGGCCTAGCGTGCACAGCGCCTTACGTCCTCCTGCTTCCACCCCTCCTCCCCCCCTCTCTGTGTCTCTCTCTCACACACCGAGCCCAGCATCAGCAATCATCATGGCAGAGGAGCAGCAGCCACAGACCCCGAAAAAACAGCGGCCTGATCAGCTGCCCCCCTCTGCAACCCCGGGGAGTCTGCCCGCCCTGGTCACAGGACTGCAAGGGACGGAGGCCAGTGCACTGCAACAGAAGATCAAGAACTCCATCTGGTAAGAGGAAGAAGAACAAGCACCATGCCAACCTGTCATTCATTCATCTACCATCTTATCACCCTCACCCAGGTCACCCCCCCCACATTACTGATTGTATCTCACCCCCCCCCACATTACTGATTGTATCTCACCCCCCCCCCCCACATTACTGATTGTATCTCACCCACCCCCCCCCCACATTACTGATTGTATCTCACCCACCCCCCCCACATTACTGATTGTATCTCACCCCCCCCCACATTACTGATTGTATCTCACCCACCCCCACATTACTGATTGTATCTCACCCCCACATTACTGATTGTATCTCACCCCCCCCCCACATTACTGATTGTATGTATCTCACCCACCCCCCCACATTACTGATTGTATCTCTCTCACCCACCCCCCCACATTACTGATTGTATCTCACCCACCCACCCCCCCACATTACTGATTGTATCTCACCCACCCCCCCCACATTACTGATTGTATCTCACCCCCCCCCACATTACTGATTGTATCTCACCCACCCCCACATTACTGATTGTATCTCACCCCCACATTACTGATTGTATCTCACCCCCCCCCCCACATTACTGATTGTATGTATCTCACCCACCCCCCCACATTACTGATTGTATCTCTCTCACCCACCCCCCCACATTACTGATTGTATCTCACCCACCCACCCCCCCACATTACTGATTGTATCTCACCCACCCCCCCCCCCCCCACATTACTGATTGTATCTCACCCACCCCCCCACATTACTGATTGTATCTCACCCACCCCCCCACATTACTGATTGTATCTCACCCACCCCCCCCCACATTACTGATTGTATCTCACCCACCCCCCCCCACATTACTGATTGTATCTCACCCACCCCCCCCCCACATTACTGATTGTATCTCACCCACCCCCCCACATTACTGATTGTATCTCACCCACCCCCCCCACATTACTGATTGTATCTCACCCACCCCCCCCCACATTACTGATTGTATCTCACCCCCCCCCCCCACATTACTGATTGTATCTCACCCCCCCCCCCAACATTACTGATTGTATCTCACACCCCCCCCCCCACATTACTGATTGTATCTCACACCCCCCCCCACATTACTGATTGTATCTCACACCCCCACATTACTGATTGTATCTCACCCCCCCCTACATTACTGATTGTATCTCACCCCCCCTACATTTCTGATTGTATCTCACCCCCCCTACATTTCTGATTGTATCTCACCCCCCCCTACATTTCTGATTGTATCTCACCCCCCCTACATTTCTGATTGTATCTCACCCCCCCTACATTTCTGATTGTATCTCACCCCCCCTACATTTCTGATTGTATCTCACCCCCCCTACATTTATGATTGTATCTCACCCCCCCCTACATTACTGATTGTATCTCAGCCCCCCACACTACTGATTGTATCTCACCCCCCACACTACTGATTGTATCTCACCCCCCCTACATTTCCGATTGTATCTCACCCCCCCTACATTTCTGATTGTATCTCACCCCCCCCTACATTTCTGATTGTATCTCACCCCCCCTACATTTCTGATTGTATCTCACCCCCCCTACATTTCTGATTGTATCTCACCCCCCCTACATTTCTGATTGTATCTCACCCCCCCTACATTTATGATTGTATCTCACCCCCCCCTACATTACTGATTGTATCTCAGCCCCCCACACTACTGATTGTATCTCACCCCCCACACTACTGATTGTATCTCACCCCCCCTACATTTCCGATTGTATCTCAGCCCTCTTCTACATTACCGATTGTATCTCACCCCCCCCCACATTACTGATTGTATCTCTCACCCCCCCCACATTACTGATTGTATCTCTCACCCCCCCCCCACATTACCGATTTGTATCTCACCCCCCCCCCACATTACTGATTGTATCTCATACCCCCCCCTACATTACTGATTGTATCTCACCCCCCCCCCCACATTACTGATTGTATCTCATACCCCCCCCCCCTACATTACTGATTGTATCTCACCCCCCCCCTACATTACTGATTGTATCTCACCCCCCCCTACATTACTGATTGTATCTCACCCCCCCCTACATTACTGATTGTATATCAGCCCCCCCCCCTACATTACTGATTGTATCACACACCCCATTATTCTGCATTACATGATGCCCCCCACCCTCCTTCATTCCCTCCGAAAATGCATGGCATACACAGAAGTTGGCTGCCACTGGATGTGTTTTTATGTGTGGAGGAGGGGCAGGTGAGATATTTATTTTGTAGTTGCAGGCAAGAAAGACCGCTGCCTGCGTTCATCGTCTCCTGGCAATCTGCATCCATTGCACAATATGGAGGACAAGTCACCCCACTCTTTGGTTGCAGAAGTCACTTCATTTTTTTTTAAATAGATCATTATTTTATAATTTTTATTGATCATTTTTTTTGAATAGATCATTTATTATTATTATTATTATTATTATTATTATTATAATATTTTTTTAAATAAATCCATCCTTTTTTTTATAATTTTTATTGTACATATAATACATTTTTTTTTTTTTTTTTTTTTTTTTTTATAATTTTTTTTATAATTTTTTTTCAAATCATTTTCTTTTTTTAGTGGATCCCTTTCTTTTTACTCTCCGATTTAGGAAAAAAAAAACCTGCAGATGGTGAATGCGTTGGCTGGGTTGTCTCCGTTGGCATGAGATGTTTTTACTAGAATAACAAAGGTGGTCAGATGCGGTCTCATGTGCTGAATGGCTGGCTGATTTTTTATTTTTTTTCCCTTGCATCAGGTCACTAGACTGATGCATTGTGGGGGAGTGTCTAATACTGATGGATAAAAATCACACCTGTTTTAGAGGTTTTATACACACATGTCTCGTACACATCCCCCCCCCCCCCCCCCATTTATAATTCAACCTCGGGATAAATGAAGTTGCATTTTTTTCTCCCTTCTATATTATTGCAGACAGAGACAGTTTGTTTTGGTATTGTGTCAAAATATAAAAAAAAAAAAAATGGCTCCTGTATCCTCATACATGGCACAGGTTTCCTTATTTGTAAACAATTACATTTTTACAAATCTGCCATCATGCTTCTCTCATTGCATGCCTTAGAAAACAAGACTTGCTGTTGTAATATTTGATTATGATAATTTTATATATATATATATATATATATATCAGCAGGGTCTAGCTTATTGAAGTCATCTATTTTTTTTATTGCAGTAGAAATGAAATTATGCATATGCGTAGTGCAGATCTCGTGCATTGCCTGCAGATGCATGCTGTATGGGATTGTTTTTATGATGCAGTTATGTTTCTATATGTAGAACGTTTCTCCTGCGATGTGTGTTGTTAGCATTGCTACAAGACAGACTGCAGACTATACCGATGGCCACAACATTTCAGACCTATTGAATGTTTTTTTTTTTTTTTTTTTTAGCCGTGCTGCCTATCAGGCTTTCTTCTTGTGTGGACTGAAATGGTTACGGGTGACGTTAGGAGATTAGTGGTGATGGGAGGACTTGATCCCATGACCTTGTAGAATCAAGTGCAAGGCTCTTAACACCAGATCACCCGTCCACACCCATTGAATAATTAATAAATGTAATCTGCTTTAGTTGAGTGTCATTTTATTCCTGGTCTTGTTATAGGTTAATCCATCATCCTCACCGCGTTAACATAAACATTTGCATATAGTATAATGTTTATTGTGTGACGTGCAGTAGACATCTGTTCACTCTGTTTTGGTAGCTGGTTTTCAGGAAAACTGTGAATGCTTATGCAGTGTCAAGGTCATATAAGGTACATTAAATGAAGAGCACATGTGCTAACAGCTCTGTGTACCACTAGTCCCATGCACTTCATGTAATGAATGTGTGGGACACATGCTTTTCGCGGAGGCCGACACACACACACACACCAAAAGTATTGGGATGCCTGGCTTTACAAACACATGAACTTTAATGGCATCCCAGTCTTAGTCCATAGGGTTCAATATTGAGTTGGCCCACCCTTTGCAGCTATAACAGCTTCAACTCTTCTGGGAAGGCTGTCCACAAGTTTTAGGAGTGTGTCTATGGGAATATTTGACCATTCTTCAAGAAGTGCATTTGTGAAGTCAGTCACTGATGTTTGATGAGAAGGCTTGGCTCACAGTCTCCACTCTAATTCATCCCAAAGGAGCTCGATCGGGTTGAGGTCAGGGCTCTGTGCAGGCCAGTCAAGTACCTCCACCCCAAATTCGCTCATCCATGTCTTTATGGACCTTGCTTTGTGCTCTGGTCCAAATCATTTTGGTGGAGGAGGGATTATGGTGTGGGGTTGTTTTTCAGGGGTTGAGCTTGGCCCCTTAGTTCCAGTGAAGGAAACGCTTAAGGCGTCGGCACGCAAAGACATTTTGGACAATTTCATGCTCCCAACTTTGTGGGAACAGTTTGGGGGTGGCCCCTTCCTGTTCTAACATGACTGCGCACCAGAGCACAAAGCAAGGTCCATAAAGACATGGATGATCGAGTTTGGGGTGGAGAAACTTGACTAGCCTACACAGAGTCCTGACCTCAACCCGATAGAACACCTTTGGGATGAATTAGAGCTGAGACAGCCAGCCAGGTCTTCTCATCCACATCAGTGCCTGACCTCACAAATGCACTTCTGGAAGAATGGTCAAACATTCCCATAGACACACTCCTAAACCTTGTGGACAGCCTTCCCAGAAGAGTTGAAGCTGTTATAGCTGCAAAGGGTGGGCCAACTCAGTATTGAGCCCAACGGACTAAGACTGGGATGCCATTAACTTTCATGTGTGTATAAAGGCAGGCGTCCCAATACTTTGGCATATATAGTGTATATCCATATAATTTTTTTTTCCTTGGTTTACATTAGGATTTATAACGCATCCAATGTATATGTTTCAAAGCTTTTAATTCCTAAAAAATGTTCAGTGTTGACTTAAAGTGGTTCTAAAGGCTCAAGTTTTTTATTTACCTTCATGTATTCTATGCATGAAGGTAAAAAAACACCTCTGTTCAGCAGACCCCCTAATACTTACTTGAGCCCCATCTCGATCCATGATGTGCATGAGTTCCTCGGCTCTCCTGGGAGTCTGACTCCTTATTGGTTGAGACAGCAATGGGGGCCATTGGGGGGGGGGCACAGCTACTGAGCTTCTCAGTAGAGAAAGGGGGCAGGGATGAGCCACGGCTCTGTGTGAATGAAAACGTAATATCCCCCCCCCCCCCGCACACACATTCAAGAAAATGGCTGTAGTAATACTGGGTTCTGTAATGACTATAGGCTGGAAACCGTAGACGATCGAAGTTAGGATATATCCTTGGCACAAGGATTCCTCAAAAGGGTCCACAGCTTTATTTTCGTGGTCACATGGTAAGCATACAACAATGTTTCAGAGCCACGCAGGGCTTGCCTGACGAAGGGGCCCTGTGTGGCTCCGTTGCATATGTTTACCACGTGACCACGGAAATAAAGCTTTGGACCCTTTTGCGGAAACCTTGGTGTGCTGATGACATTTCTTTACTCCGTGTGTGAATGGACACACAAAACAATTACACAGAGCAGGTAAGTATCATTTTTTTTAAAGTGATTGTAAAGTCTTGTTTTTTTTTATTTATTTTTTTTAATTGGAAACCAACTTTATTGAAAAGTATGCATGGTACATAAATCAACATAAGCCAGTATGGCCAATATAATAGTACATACATGAACACAGTGAAGCATCTGTGTGTCACAAAGATAATAACAGCAGTGAAAGTAGAGCCGGTATACAACAAAAACAAAAAATCAACATGTCAGGTACACGTTTCACCATCCGCCATCCATCTGTCCCAGACCTTCTCATACTTTAGCGGACACCCTCTATGTACATAAATCAGTTTTTTATATGGGAGAGCATCGTTAACTGCCTTTTTCCAGCACTGAACTGTAGGGGGCAGGGCCTGCATCCAATTACGGGCCACTACTTTTCTTGCCAAGAATAGCGTCTCATGTAAAAAGGTACGGAGGGGTTTGTCGGCATCCAAGTCTGGCAACAGGCCAAGTAGGCACATCTTTGGGTCAAGGGTAGCAGGGGAGCCCATCTGATCGTGTAGGAAGCGTATCACCTGTGTCCAATATGCCTGAATGGTAGGACAGAACCATATGAGGTGGTAAAAGGAGCCCGGGGTATGGTCACAGAGGCGGCATCCTGGATTGTACGTGGGCCTGAAACGTGCCACTCTCTGAGGGGTCAGATATGTTCTATGTATAATGTACAGCTGTGTGAGGCGGTCCGACAGCTTGGGGGAAACCTTTTTCACGTCCTCCAAAATCTCGCCCCAGTCCTCATCCTCTATAAGTCCAACATCCGCCTCCCATCTAGTCTTAGCAGTATAGGCCAATGCTGTGGTGCTAGGTAGACGAATGGCGGAGTACAAAGTGGAGATGAGCTTAGCAGGCACATTACCCGTGACTATGTCCACTATGGAGGGAACTGCCAGGGACGGGTAAGAGCCAGAAAACTGGGCCTGTATGGCGTGACGGAGTTGCAAATACCTGAAGAAAAGGCAATTGGGGAGGGAAAATTCGTCCTTCAGCATTTGGAATGACTTAAGGCCTGAATCGGTCATGATCTGGTGTATGTATAAGATCCCATGGCGTATCCACGCCGCGGGGTCCGGAATGGACAATAATTCTGGCAAGCATGTATTGTACCAGAGAGGGGTATGAGAGTGTACCCTTGGGGTCCCAGTTCTCTGCAGTGCCGCCCGCCATACCCTCCGGTGGTGAGTCAACATGTCTGCTGTGCGTTGGGGGGGGCGTCTTGTCAATGGGGCTCTTAGGACTGATTGAAGTGGGGTGTGGGCCGAGTCATCTGGGTGCTCACAGAGTAGTGTCTGGTATCTCGTTAGTTCATGTTTATCAAAATAATAGAAGTGGGACAGCTGGGAGGCAAAATAATAATCCTGAAAGTCAGGGAGAGCAGCTCCTCCCAACGTCACAGGGTTCTTCAGGATTCTCCAGGATAATTTGTGTCTGCCATGACCCCAAATAAATGAATTCAGGATGGATTCAATTGTCCTGAAAAATTTTTGTGGTATATAGAGGGGAGCATGCCAGACCAAATAGAGTATCTTGGGAAGGAGTATCATCTTAACTAAGCTGACGCGACCCATAACACCCAGGGGTAGTCTGGCCCAAGTCTGCGTCTTGTTCTTGATCAGAGCAAACAGGGGTTCAATGTTCAGTAGTTTATAATCTGAGAGCGATCTAGTGACCTGTACGCCAAGGTATTTAATCTGGGAGACCCTTGGGAGAGCCAGAGGAGGGGACGCGAACGAGGAGGGGAAATGGTCAATCGGAAGGATCTGGGACTTAGCCCAATTAATACTCAGACCCGAATGGCCACCCATACGTTCTATGGACTGGAGGGCTGCTATAAGAGAAGGACCGGAGTCCGCCAGATACAAAAGTGTGTCGTCGGCATACATCCCAATCTTTTCTTCCAGGTTCCCCATCCTGAGACCTCGGATGCAAGTGTCCGCACGGACCATTATGGCCAACGGCTCCACAGCCAATGCGTAAAGCATGGGGAAAAGGGGGCAGCCCTGCCGGGTCCCCCTCTCCAGCGGGAACTGGTCAGAAAGCCAACCATTCACAAACACTCTGGCCCTCGGGGATTGATAGAGGAGTTGGACCCAGCGAATAAAGCAGGGGCCAAATCCAAATCTTGAGAGACACTCCCACAGGTAGTTCCACTCCACGGAGTCGAAGGCCTTGGCGGCATCCAGCGCCACCACGACCCTCGAGCCAATTTCATCATGGGACCCCTGAATATTCATAAATAGGCGGCGAATATTCATGGCCGTGTTCTTCCCTGGCATAAAGCCGGTTTGGTCAGGGTGTATCAATGACAGAATAACCTGGTTAAGGCGGGAGGCTAGAATCTTAGCTAATATTTTAATATCTACCTGCAACAGGGAAATGGGCCTATACGACTCCGGGTATTTAGGGTCCTTTCCGGGTTTGGGAATTACGACTATTTGGGCTTCTCGCATAGATGGGGGTAGAACTCCTGAGTCAAATATAGATTTATACAGGTACTTAAGTTCAGGGATTAGGATTTCAGAGTAGGTGGCATAGAATTCAAGAGGTAGGCCATCCAATCCTGGGGCCTTGGATGAGGCCAGACAGGAAATGGCCTCGGAGATGTCCTCCTCAGTAATAGGGGCTTCCAGAATTTCAAGCTGGTCGTCTGTCAGTTTAGGGAATTGAACTCCCGCTAGGTAGTCCCTGGTGTCTTGTGGAGTGTGGGTGACCCTGGAAGTGTAGAGTGCACGGTAGAATCTCCCAAATTCCTCCGCCACCAGTTGCGGATCGGTGATGTCGTTCCCCTGCGGGTCGGTCAAGGACACCACCACAGGGGGACGCATATCCAAGTGGGCGAGATATGCGAGCAGTTTGCCCGATCTCTCTCCATACTCAAACACCCTCTGTCTACAGAAGAAGATACGTTGTTTAGCCTTCTCTATGTGCAATTGGGAGACCTGGCGCGCCTGAATCTTTAGATTGTTGGCCGCGCTGGGCGAGGGGTCCCGGTGGAACGCCTCCTCCAGCGCCTGCAGGTGCTCCGCAGCCTGCTGGACAATAAATGTTGATGACCGTTTAAGCCTGTTAATACGTGTGGAAAGTAGGGAACGAGCGTGAAGTTTAAACATTTCCCACACCACATCATGCGTGGCAGTGTCCCTGTTGGCCGTAAAATAGTATTGCAATTCTGTGGGGATGTCATCCTGGTCCTGCAGGGCAGTCAGCCAGAACGGGTTTAGCCGCCAAGAAGGAGCAGGGGAAGCCTTCAGGAGCTGGATCGTGACCCAGTAGGGGGCGTGATCCGAGAGTACTCTCGGAGCAAAGCCCACATCTCCTAGCTTAGGCAGCAGGGACATCGAGATAAAAACAAAATCAATTCGTGACATTGTGTTATGACTGGCTGAAAAGCATGAGAAGACTTTAGTGTGCGGATGTCTGTGGCGCCAAGTGTCGACAAGAGCAAAGTCGGTCATTATGCGGTGCAGTCTGGTATGGGTCGGTGGGTTAAGGGGGGGATCCAGTGTGCCCAGACGGTCCAGAGTGGGGATCAGGGTCATATTGAAGTCCCCCATCCACACTGCCGGTACGGAGGGGTATTGTGTCATAAAGGCAAGGCCTTCCTGAATTACAGCTGAGTTGTACGGGGGGGGGAATATAGCAGGCAAGTAGCAGGATAGGAGACCCATTAATGGTGGCGTGCATAAACACATATCTGCCCTGCTGATCCGTGCGGAGCAGTATAAGCTCAAAAGGTACCCGTTTGGCAACCAGGACCGATACTCCTCTGGAATATGAGGTGTGAGTGGCATGATAAGCCCACCCCACCCAAGGTTTTTTAAGGGAGGATTGCAAGTGGCCCGTGACATGGGTCTCGACCAGTGTGATAATGTCAGCTCTCTGAGATTTGAGAAATGTCAGGACCGCTGTGCGTTTGATCTTATTGCGTAAGCCTCTAACATTCCACGTGAGGAACTTCAGGGAACTCATGGTGGGTATATGGTGTGTATAATAGACCGCAGCCAGACCAGGACCAGCAGAGCAGATAAGGACACATCAGACAGTACAGAACACATCAGCAACCAATATTGATAGTGCATGTATGACAATGACATAGTACCTTTAGCAGAAATAAACAATTGTGAACATAGTGGCAAATAAAAAACAGCCAAAACATTTCCCCTCCCTCCCAGTCCAGTGCCACCCCAACTCGGCATGAACATAGTATCCCAAAACCAGGTATCAACCGGGGACATCCAACGTGAAAAAAGCATTGGAGGCGAGGGACTTAATTTCAAAGGGACATAGATACCTGTGATGAACAGAAAACAAAAAAGGAGGAAAAAACAATCAGGTAAACGGGGGGAGTGAAAAAAGTCCATAGAGAACCTAGGGGGGCGACTTCTTCTCTGAGAATTGCATGGGGTGTAGGGGCCACAAAAGCACAACACCATTGAAGCCGTGCAGAAGGGAGCCCTGCCTGCCATCAGGGTGGTACGTAAAGTAGGATAGGAAGTTCCAGCAACGTTCGGTAAGCTGCCCTCTACAAGCATCTCCCATGCGTGGGGAGAACGGGGAATTAACAGTTAGGTCACCCGAAAGTGGCGAGCATGCTGTGAGATCCGAGGAGGGGCGGAAAAGGCTTTTAGGTCTGTCTCCCCCGTCCCGGCGGAGGGCACCCACTAGCAACAGAGCAACCGTGAGGCGAATCACCAGGGCACGAACAGGGAGTGCCACCGGCACAGGGGGCAGCAGGGGAGAGAAAAGAAAAGTACTCACAGCTCCCAGACAGCGCGGTATGCTCAATCTCGCCGATCTCTCCGGTCAATCCAAGTGGATGCCGACTCTGGGTCCTCGAAAAAGTGGGTCCGACCGTCGCACTCCACACGAAGCTTTGCAGGGTACAGCATGGCGTATTTGAGGTGTAGAGTGCGGAGGCGCTTCTTAACATCCTGGAACCTGGACCGCTGCCGTTGCACCTCATTGGAGAAGTCCGGGAAGACGGCAACACGAGCATTGGTATGGGGGATATTCCCCTTCTCTCTGGTTAGGCGGAGGATCTTGTCGCGATCCCTGAAATTAAGGAACTTCGCTATCAGGGTACGCGGTGGAGCTCCTTGGGGAGGAGGGCGGCCAGGGATTCGATGAGCTCTCTCCACTGCAAACATTACCGAAAATGCGTCTCTGCCGAAGGTTGAGGTTAGGAGGTTTTCAAGGAAGCTCTCCGGATCGGTGCCCTCAGCAGACTCAGGAAGACCGATGAAGCGGAGGTTACATCTCCGAAGGCGATTTTCCATGTCATCCTGTTTTGCGCTAATCTGTTGTAACTGGCGGCGCACCTCATCGGTGGTATGTTGTAAAGGGTGTAAGATATCCTCTGCTCTGCTAATACGGGTCTCCGTCTCCGTCACGCGGTCCCTGAGGGTAGAGAGATCCTGCCGGATAAGGGACACATCAATTTTTACCTCCTCGATCTTGGTGGTAAGCGTGCTCTGGCACATGGCGATGGCATCCAGTAATTTGTTAGTAGCCACCACAGAGTGATCCGCATCCAGGAAAGCAGCAGCGCCGTCTCTGACCTGCCGATCCCCCTCCTCAAGCCGGCGGTATCTGGCCAGTTTATCGATGGCTTCAGAATTATTTTTAGACGGAGACATGCTGTAAGGCGACAGGGAAGATCCCTGGGTGCACCAATATGGCCGCTGTTAAGGAGGCCGGGTCCTCCACAACCTCCCCCCCCCCCCCACCGCTGCCCAGGGACGGTCCAACGTAGGCAGCAGGTCACTCTCAAGCAGCTGTAATGGCAACAGGCTGCATGCAGGGGAATCTGAGCTCAGGGGAGTCAGGGAGGCCTGTAATACTTGCCAAAGATGTCTCCGGGTGGAGCAAGATGGCCGCCGTTCCGGGAGTCAGGCCGAGACCGCGGTCCGCTCACACAGCAGGTGCAGAGTGCAAAGACACCCCAGCAGCTGCAGCAGGTAATCCGGGGGCCGATGTAGAAGAGGATGGAGCCCAGTGCGCCCAGGGAGGCAAGAAGAAGTGTCCAGGGCCGCCGTCGGGAGGGCCAAGATGGCCGCCGAACCAGGAACTAGGCCGAAGCCGGGGCCTTTCCTGAAGCAGATGACCGGGAAGCGCCGCGACGGCAGTGGCGGCAAACCAGCGGGCTAACAGGCTTCAGGAACCACAGGGAGAGCAGGACACGTCCTCGGATGTAGGGGATGGCAGGAACCGAGCAGGATGCAGGCAGGATGGTAGGTTAGGAGTATGGGCAGACGGAGCTCACATCACATGCGACCTATCCCATTGCTATCCAGGCCACGCCCCCCGTTTTTTTTTTTATAACGACAACAAACATGTTACACCTACCTGCCCTGTTGCAGTGGTTTTGCACTGAGCAGCCCAGATCCTCCTCTTCTCGGGTCCCTCTTTTGTGCTCCTGGCCCCTCCTTCCTGTCGAGTGCCCCCACAGCAAGCAGCTTGCTATGGGGACACCCGAGTCACAGCTCCCTGTGTCCATTCAGACACAGAGGTGTGACCCCCCCCCTCTCCTGATTGGTTAACTGATTTTAATTGACAGCAGCCGGAGCCAGTGGTGCCGCTGCTATGTCTTAGCCGATCAGGAGGGAGCGTCTCGGACGGCCGAGGCACTAGTAGACATCGCTGGATAGAGATGGCGCTCAGGTAAGTAATGCATTAAGATAAAAACCTACTGACTTTACAACCACTTTAACCACTTCCCTACCGCTGGACGTCATATGACATCCTGGACTTTAGGGGGGATATCTGAATAATGCCTGCAGCTACAGGCATCATTCAGATATCCTTCTTTTCATCTGGCGATTCTGCACACCATAAGAACGATCATAACGGCAGTTTCGCCACTTGATCGTTCTTATAGGGGAAGTCCCCTCCCGCCACCAACCGGTGCTTCTCCGGGCTCTCCTGTGCCATCGGGGTCCCGGAGAACGAATCGGCCGGCACCGGATGAGGACCATAGAGATTTCCGGTTACCAGATGGTCACAGGTCATCTCTATGACCGTCGGAGGCCCGGGTGCGACGTTATGACTTCAGGCCCGGGTACCCGGAAGTAAACAAAGCCACGATCACGGCTGTCAGCATGAGATCGGTGAATTTTTTTTCCCGATCTCATGCTTTCCAGCCTGGGGGAGAGATGTGGGGTCTTATTGACCCCGCATCTCTCCATAAAGAGGACCCGTCACAATAGATTCCTATTACAAGGGATGTTTACATTCCTTGTAATAGGAAAAAAAGTGTAAAAATAAAAAAAAAGGAAAATAAAAAAAGAAATAAATTTAAAACGCCCCTGTCCCCGGTAGCTCGCTCTCAGAAGCGAACACACACGTAAGTCCCGCCCACATATGTAAACGGTGTTCAAACCACACATGTGAGGTGTCGCCGCGTGCGTTAGAGCGTGTGCAACAATTCTAGCACTAGACCTCCTCTATAACTCTAACTCTAAACTGGTAACCTGTAAAAAAAAATTAAAGCGTCGCCTATGGAGATTTTTAAGTACCGAAGTTTGGTGCCATTCCATGAGTGTGCGCAATTTTAAAGCGTGACAAGTTAAGTACATATTTACTCGGCGTAACATCATCTTTCACATTGTCCCAGGAGATCACCTACAGGGAGGGGCCGCCTAAGGCGAGAGGAGGAGTCGCCGAGGCGGTCCCTGGGCGGAAGGAGGAAGTGGGACAGGAAGTCCCACTCCTACCGAAGCCTCCACTCCCCCCCCCCCCCCAAAAACAAATTACATGCCAAATGAGGCATGTAAGTGGGTGAGGAGTGCTTAAAGCGGAAGTTCCACTTTTGGGTGGAACTCTGCTTTAAATAACAAACATGTTATACTTACCTGCTCTGTGCAGTGGTTTTGCATAGAACAGACCCAATCCTCCTCTTCTCTGGTCCCCCACCAGAACTCCTGGCTCCTCCCCCTTGACCAGTGCCCCCAATAGCAAGCTGCTTGCTCTGGGGACACTGTTGCATGCTCGCTCCTGAGCACTGCTCTTTCCCTCCATAAGCCCCCATTCACACTGGTGCGACTTGTCATGCGATTTGATAGTTCCAAATCGCATGACAAGTCGCTCCCCTTTGCCATCAATGGAACCATTCATATCGCAGAGACTCTTGTCACAGGGATTATGAAAAAGGTTCCTGCACTACTTTTTAATAATTTCATTGTGACTTGCATAGACTTCTGTTAAGTGAAGTCGCAAGCCACAATGAAATTGGCAGTGCAAATGGCACTGATGTGCAGCTTTGAAATCGTGCTGAAGTAGCGTGATTTCAAAGCTGCACCAGTGTGAACCAGGGCATAGACACATATGGCCTTGGCTGGGCCCTGGCCCCCCACTCTCTCCTCATTGGCTCACTAGCTGTGATTGACAGCAGTGGGAGCCATTGCTGTCTTAGCCAATGAGTAGAAGGAGTCTGAGGTCAGCCGAAGCACATCACTGGATTGAGAGGGGGCTCAGGTGAGTAATAGGGGGAGCAACACACAGAAGGTTTTTTACCTTCAGCCGGTTTAACCCCTTCTGACCATATAACTTACATATTCGGTGGCAAAGTGGCACTGCTGCACAGGATCACGTACCTAGTAAGTGATCCTGCACTTCCGGGTCTGGGGCACACATGCTTGCCACCGCTGGCCCGTTTCCACTGTGATTATACACAGCGGAAGCTGATCGGCGGGTACCGTGGACTCGATGTCCGCCGGCACCCGTAAATCCTTTGGTACTGAGGGAGAACAGCGGTCTGCCGATGTAAACAAGGCAGATTGCCGTTCTGTCAGTAGGGAAGGCATTGATCCTGTGTTCCTGCAAAGCAGGGATAAGGATTCATGTCTCCCCCTAGTAAAAGCACCTCCCATAGTACACAGAAACGCAGGCTAGGCACACATTTAACCCTTTATTTGCACCGATGTTAACCCCTTCCCAGCCAGTGTCATTGGTACAGTGACAGTGCATATTTTTTTAGCACTGATCACTGTATTAGTGGCGCTGGTCCCCAAAAGGTGTCAATATCGCTATAAGTTGCTGATCACCGCCATTATTTGTAAAAATGTAAATACAAATATCCCATAGTTTGTTGCGTAAACCAATCAATATCCGCTTATTGGTATTTTTTTTGAACCAAAAATATGTAGCAGAATACATATTGGTCTAACTCTAAATTGATGTAGAAATTTCATTTTTTATTTTTTTACATTTTTTTTTATTTTTTAAATTGAATATGTTTTATAACAGAAAGTAAAAAAATAATATTTTTTAAAATTGTCTGTCTTTTTTTTTTGTTTAAAGCACCAAAAATAAAAACCGCAGAGGTGATCAAATACCGCCAAAAGAAAGCTCTATTTGTCAGAAAAAGGGACAATCTTATTTGGGTACAGCGTTGCACGACCGCGCAAATGTAAATGAAAGTAACGCAGTGCCGTATCGCAAAAAATGACCATGGTTGTGAAGGGGGTAAATCTTCCGGAGGGCAAGTGGTTAAACCAGAGCACCAAGGGGTAGATTTACTAAAACTGGTGCACAAATAATCTGGTGCAGCTGTGCATGGTAGCCAATCGGCTTCTATCTTCAGCTTATTTAATTAAGCTTTGACAATAAATCCTGGAAGTTGATTGGTTTCTTTGCAGATCAGCACCAGATTTTGCACTCTCCAGCCTTAGTAAATCTTCCCCTTAAGTTGGATACACACTATACAACTTTTGTTGCTTGATTTCTTTCAGATTTACCAAAACCATGTAGTGCAAGGGCCTGCCTGATTGCATACAAATTGAAACTGTTAAGGTTTGACCTTATATTATATGGTTTTGGTAAATCTAAAGAAAAAAATCTAAAGAAGAAAATTGTTAAGTGTGTATGGCCCCTAAGTGTCATTTCTGTCTGCTGCCACGTTCCTCTGCTATGAGTCACTTCTGACACGCTTTCCTGTGTGCTGTGTGAAGTGGGGGGGGGGGGGGTCCCCTTCTTTCCAATCAACTCCTCATTGAGCACTGCAGAGTGTAACTTCAGCTCTCTGCCCCCTTTTTTTCTGATAGCTCAAACAAACTTTAATAATTCTGGACCTTAAATTGATGTAGAGAAGAGAAGGCTATAGATAAACGGGGACAACTTATGTAGGAGGAGTTGTTTCACCCACTTGGTTTTATTCCGTGTGGTGGTGTGTTTTTTGCTATTTTTTTTTTTTTTTTTTCATTACGACCTATAATGAAAGGATTTTTACCATGCCCATGATTTTGAAGGTGCAAATAATTGTTTTTTGTAATGCAAACAGTGTGCATAAGTCATTGGCCCCCAATGTGTTGGTGTGCAGCCATGCCACAGATTCTCAATTAGATTAAAGTCTGGGTTTTGACTAGGCCATTTGAAGGCATTTAGGCCCCTTTCACACACACATGTCCGTTTTGACGGACTCCGCATGTGTGAAAGGGGTCTTACTCTAGGGCTAAATTCACATGTGCGTTTTGGGCCGATAGTGAGCAGATGCAAGAAAATTAGCAGGTGGTCCTGGCGATTAGCTGCAGGGGCAGCCCCATTGAAAGCAATGAACGGTCCGCATGTGTGAAAGGGGTCTTACTCTAGGGCTAAATTCACATGTGCGTTTTGGGCCGATAGTGAGCAGATGCAAGAAAATTAGCAGGTGGTCCTGGCGATTAGCTGCAGGGGCAGCCCCATTGAAAGCAATGGAAAGCTGCTAGCTCCCGCACCTAATTGCAGCTGCTATGCAAGTGATCATCCCCTTTATGCAGACTGTTTTTCCAGTGTATCTTCAGCAGTATGATTTTGTCTTGCTGGAAGGTGAACCCCTATCCTAGTCTCAAATCTGACTGAAACCGGTTTTCTTCAAGAATTGCCCTATATTTGGTGACATCCATCATTCCTTTAGTTCTGACCAGTTCTACAGTCCCTGCTAGTGAGAAGCATCTCCACAGCATGATGCTGCCACCAGTATGCTTCATTGTGGGAATGGTGTTCTCAGAGTGTTGGAATGTAGGGACCCCAGCCGATTTTCAGATCGACTGACGGGTGCTGCCACTGCCATTCCTTGTAAGGTAAACTGGCAGTGAAGCCTTTCTGCTTCACAGCCGGTTCCCTACTGTGCATGCACAAAGCGTGCTGTACTTTCTAATTGGCCCGGAGGCAGAGGAAGGAGGGGGGGCTGAACATCCGATGGCCCCGTTTCCGGAAGTGGGGAAAGGGTACCTGTAAGAACCAGGTACCCATCCCACCCTCCCCCTGAAAGGTGCCAAATGTGGCACCAGAGGGGTGGAGGAAGCAGATAAGCGGAAGATCCACTTTTGGGTGGAACTCCGCTTTAATGACAACTAGTCACACTTTGGCTTATGTAAGAGCGACTCTCACTTATTTAGATTTATTCACTTTCTCTGAGAATTATTCTTTGATCTAAAGGACACTCTTAAAACCCAACTCTGGCCACATAAACCTTAGGCAGCCCATAGATGATTTGATTGTCTTTCTTTCCACCACAGGTGGAAGGAAAGAAAATCACTTGATTTCCCCTACAACACCATCAGCGTTGATGTGTTTTGCCGGAAAGGAGTGTGGGGAGCCTTAAAGCGGAGTTCCACCCAAAAATGGAACTTCCAATTTTCAGAATCCCCCCTCCGGTGTCACATTTGCCATCTTTCAGGGGGAGGGAGGAGCAGATACCTGTCTAATCCAGGTATTTGCTCCCACTTCCGGGCATAGATCGTCGCAGGCTCCGCTGTGATCTATGCCATGTCCGGCCCCTCCTCTGTCCCCCCCCGCTGTCTTCAGGGAGACACGCAGGTCCCAAAAGACAGCAGGGACCAGTGGGATCGCGCAGCACGACTCGAGCATGAGCAGTAGGGAACCAGGCTGTGAAGCCGCAAGGCTTCAGTTCCTGATTCCCTTACCCGAAGATAGTGGTCCCTTCACCCAGGAGCCGAGGGACAGATCGGCTTTGGATGAAGACTAAAGGTCGACCGATATGGGTTTTTCTCTGGCCGAAGCCGATATTTAGAAATCGGGGCGGCCGACGGTCGATATATGATGCAGATTTTTGCGGCCGATATTTTAGGTTGATTTTTTGTCAGGTGGCACTGGCAGATGGCACTTGCACTGATTGGCAGATGGCACTGGTTGGCACTGTTGGCAGATGGCACTGGTTGGCATTGGCAGGTGGAACTGGTTGGCATTGGCAGATGGCACTGGTTGGCATTGGCAGATGGCACTGGTTGGCATTGGCAGATGGCACTGGTTGGCATTGGCAGATGGCACTGGCAGGTTTCACAGCCGATAGTATAACTGTAAAACTGAATGCTTTCTGCAGCGCCGCGGTGTGTGAAACTGTATGTAGAGAGAGGAGCCGACAAATTCAGCGTGATGCCGGAGGTGGATGGGCCCGGGGTGGGTGGGACCCAGCAGCTATCCAGCCAATGATTGGGCTGTTTAAGAAAGGGTCGGGGCCACATACACGTAGCGGCCCGCCCAGATCCAATCCCATTGGCAGGTGTTGGCTAGCTGGGTCCCGCCCACCCCATGTTGGCTAGCTGGGTCTCTCTCTTTCGTTTCACACACCACGGCGCTGCTCTGCCAACAGTGTGGAGAAGGGAGGAGGATTCTCCACACTCTGCTGGCAGAGGTACGGTTAGTGTTATATCGGCCTAATTTGGATAATAATCGGCCGATGGCGATTTCTCCAAAATGGCCAAATATCGTCGACCTCTAGTGAGGACATCGCGGGCGCCCTGGACAGGTAAGTGTCCATATTTTAAAAGTCAGCAGCTGCAGTGTTTGTAGATGCTGACTTTAAAAAAAAATTTTTTTGGCGGAACTCCGCTTTTAATGATGGCAGAACACAATGATTACTGCTAGCGGCTATAGCTGCCGGCAAAAATCGTATGTAAAAAATCCAACTTGCTGGTTATACCGTACACGATCGATGGATCGACTTGATTACACTCAGCTTGCCCATACACGGATCAAATCTCATGCTAAACTGGATGAATTTCGATTCATGTATGGTTAAAGCAGTAGATTATCCCTTTGCTTTTTAGGCAATCTCCAGTTACATAGACTTTTTTTCTATGTCCGGCAAATCATCTTGTTTGTATCGAGATAAGTACAACTCCCGCTGTACTTCTGGGCTGCTTAGATGTAATTGCTGCAGATCTCATAGACACCTGGTACTGAGGTCCTGTCTCCACCTCCTAACCTCCTGGCCAGTCACAGAACGAAGCCTGGGGCCATGTGATTTGTGAAAGTTCTGGGGGATTGGGGCAAAGACACGATCACAGCTCTGAGGTCTGTGACACCTGCAATACATGGCCTGCAAGTACAGCCAGAGCTGTGCTAATCCTGGCATATAATCAAGCAGGTTTTCCAGATATAGAAGAAGAGCCCACATGAGGAGATCTCCTTTGCCCTAAAGTAGAACTCACCGCTGCTTTTTTATTTATTTTTTTATTTTCTTTCTCCCTTCCTCTTCCCAATCTCCACTCTTCTGGTAACGCTGGAATAAATGTAAAATACACACTCACCTGGCTAGGGAACCAGTGTTGCCCTGCAGCAATCCGCTGTTCAGCTATCTGTGCCTGTGTCCCATGCCGCCATCTTGGTCCTGTTCAGCTGGCTGCATCTTCGTGTTCAGATAGCATGGCTCTCGCTGGCACGGCAGCTCCACCCCCACCGGCTGTTCTGTGCGAGGGCTCCTGCAGTCTCCTGGAATATGTGACAGGGATTTCACAGGGTTCTGAGGTGTGCATGCATGGTATGTTAACACTGATAGGCAGGGATCAGCATTTATGACAAAAGAGACCAATAGGGCCTTTTTCCTTTATAAAAATCCTATCTGTTTTTTTTTTTTTTTTTTTTTTAAGTTAAATTTTGCTTTTTGTTTTCCCTCACTAGCTGTAAAAATCAAAATGCATCTTCTCTGCCAGCAAGCCAGCCAAACCCTGCCCATCATTATAAACAAACATCACTATAGAGGGATGTGATTTGTTCACATTTCATGTCTGAGGTTTACAATCACTTAGGCTCCATGCAAACGGGACGCTGGTGCAAACTCCTCTGAACCAAATTTTTTAAGGCTTGAAACCGGCGCTTAGAAACGTCCGTTTTGCTGCGTTTGCATGCTGCGTTTTACCGCGTTTGTGTCTAGAAGCGTTTATTAAGATAACCTCATAGGACCCTCCCCAAGCTCCAAAAACATTGTTATTTTAATTATTTCAGCAGAGAGAGCAGCTGTATACTTGTATTTGGCTCTATTTCTGTGCTTTTTTTTTTTTTTTTTCAATGGATCCCATAATGAGCATATGTGAGGAAATGCTCCTGACGTTGCTCTTCATGAGACTAGAACGACGTAGAAAATTGCGTGCGAGGTCCGGAGTCAGAGTTTGTCGCTATTGGACCCATCCATTGATTGTGCAGCGAATGTCGGTAGGATCATTGTCCAAGCCACCAAGAAAACTTGAGTAAAATGGAATATTATTAACATAAATTTAACCAGGGAAAAATGGAATTTAAAGCAAAAACTTCAATTTCATGAAACTATGTTTGATCAAGTCGGGGGTCAAGCTCAATGGTGGAGTCATCTTGGTCAAATCTGAACATATGGGTCAAATTCCAATTAAAATTTGGATAACAGCAATGCTAGTGGTGTATTGCATTGCAACAAGGGCTATATATGGTCTATGAATCATTGCAAGTAATTTAAAACATTTTAAACATTTATATATTTTTATGTTTTTTCATCGTTTTCCATCATAGGTTTGTCTGTTCAGGTCAAAAAAATAGGGTATCTTTTTAAAAAACGCTTATACAGGCGGTCCCCTACTTACAAACATCGGACTTACAAACAGAGGGAGACAACAGGAAGTGAGAGGAAATCTACCCCTAGGAAGGGAAATTCTCTCCTGTAAGAGTTAATATGGGAAAAAGGTGTCTCCTCTCCACTGATGCTTTATTACCAATCCTTGTTTCCCCTAATAACCCCAAATTTTCAAAATCCAATTGTCATTGGGACGAAAAGTGAGGTGAAATGTTCTGAACAGGGGCACAGACAGCAAAACAAATGTTACAGGGGTGATAACCCTTCCCTATGTTTTCCCCCAAAAATGTTTTGGCTGGAGCTACACTTACAAAATGTACCTGTTCCAAATTACAAACAGAACTAACTTAAGAACAAACCTACAGTCCGTGTCTTGTTTGTAACCCGGGGACCCCCTGTAAATGAAAACACGTCTAAATGCGGGTACCACGTTTAGCCGCGTTTTGCGTCTGAAACGTGGAAATCTTCTGCGTCTGAACCCATTTTTTTGCTTTCAAAGAAACGCTGTTAAACTCAACTGCATAAAAACGTCAATAAACGAGACAGTGTACATGGTCACATAGGATAACAATGAATGTGTTCAGGGGCAGTTGAAAAAAGTGTCCAACTGCCTTTGAACGTGCGTTTAGCAGCGTCCCGTGTACATGGGGCCTTAAAGTGGTTGTAAACCCCCTTTTGCAACTTGCACCTACAGGTAAGCCTAGATTAAGGCTTACCTGTAGGTGCAATAAATATCTCCTTAACCTACACGGTTAAGGAGATATTAGCTGTAAAACACACCGATGACGTCATGCGCAGTAGCGGGCCGGCATCATTGCCGGTTTTCTGAATGGGTTCTTGCCGGCCTGAGTGCGCATGCGTGTGACGTCATCACCGCTCCGGCCAATCACAGCGCCGGAGCGACGATAACAGGAAGTCACTCCAGGACAACATGTCGGCGCCGGAGGGGGAGACGGGGACCGCTGCGGGGGCCTCGGTCTAAGGTAAGTAATACATAATCAGCCAGTATGCGATGCATACTGGCTGATTATGCCTTTGTCTTGCAGGGTTTGTCTTTTTCTTGTTTTTGTTCGGAGGGTTTACTTCCTCTTTAAGAGCACTAAGGGGGGTTTACTAAAACTGGTGCATACAGAACATAGTAACCAATCAACTTCTAACTTCAGCTTGTTCAATTAAGCTTTGACAATAAACCTGGAAGCTGATTGGTTACTATGCATAGTAGTAGACTCTGTGTGCACCAGTTTTAGTAAATCTCCCCCTGAGGCCTGGTTCACACCTATGTGTATTTCAGTTTTGTAGAAATGCACTACAGTCTATTTACCATTGTTTCCTATAGGTTTTGTTCACATCTGTGCATTCTCCACTGGTGCATTTTTTTGGGAGGGTCAGGGGCTTTTTGTTTCTCACAGCAGATTGCATTTTTGGTTTCATAGCCTTCAGCGGAAGCGCGTTAGAAAGCATTGCTTGTGTTTTTAATGCGTTTCTGCTGTGTTTTTGCTGGTTTCTCCCACAAGACAACAGACACCTCCCGAAAACAAAAACCACATTAAAAACAAAAACGTGTGTGAAAAAACGCACCCGGGAAATGCATCCTTCGCAACCTGCATAGGTGTGAACCAGGCTTGAGTGTCATTTCTATCTACTGCTTCGTTCCTCTGCTATCGGCCTGAGTCACTTTTGACAAATTTTCCTGACACCAAGAGAAAAATGGTGACAGGTGAGGGACCTCTAATTGACAGCCTCAGCTCTGTTTCTGTGTGGCGGGGAGTGTGTCCCTTCCATCCAATCAGCTCTCAAAGCTCTCCTCACTAAGCTCTGCAGAGTGTAACTTCAGTTCTCAGCCCCCTTTGACAGCTCAGGCAAGCTTTCTAAATTTTGGACATTAAACTGATGTAGAGAAGAAAAGACTGCAGATAAACAGTTACAATATATATAGGAAGATTTGCTTAATCTCTGTTTCACTTATGCCGCATGATATTTACGCACCCGTTTAGCAAACACAAATTTTCTGGAAAAAATTCACTTGCATGCATTTTAGTGCATAGAAAGGCTTCATGTACACGGGACATTTTTACAACCTCTCCTGAACGATTTAACTTGACAGATAGTAACCCACGTTTAAAACGTCCGTTTTGGCGCGTTTACATGCTGCAATTAGCCGCGTTTGCGTTTTAGAAACCTTTAAAAAAAATTGAAATTAAAAACGCCTGTAAACGCAAGGCGGCTAAATGAGAGTTACCGCGTTTAGAAGCGTTTGGCGCTTGAAATGCCTCTAAACAAAGCTTCTGAACCCATTTTTTTGCTTTCCAAAAAAAGCCTCTAAACTCAACTGCCTAGAAACTACTATAAAGGACCCTGTGTACTGATAAGATAACATAGAGGAGAGTTCAGGAGCAGTTGAAAAAAATGCCCAACTGCTCTTAAACGTCCGTTTATCAGCAGCAGTGGTAAAATATAAAAGATGAGGGTGCACCAAGTAAATAGATACCACACATGTTAAAATTTTGCATGCCTATGAAATGGTGACAAATTACAATAACGACGATGACGACAATGATGATTAGAGTTAAATTGGAGCTCTGGCGCTAGAATTATTGCTCTCATTCTGACGTTTGCGGCAATACCTCACGTGGTGGGAGGTGAGTCAGGGAAAAGTTTTTGAAATGTTATTTATATTAAAAACGTTTTTACACCTTTGTTTTCACTCCCTTGTGATAACTAGGACAGTGACAGGTACTCTTTATTGAAGAGATCAGGAGTCTGCCAGGACCCCTGATCCCGTCTGTTTTCTAAGACAGCTGATCAAAGCAAGATCAGTTTGTCTGCTTCCCTGGTACTGGCCAGCGGAACATAGCACTGAAACCGTAAGGCTGGGTTCACCCCTATGCGAATTGGATGCGGGTTTCGCTGTATCCAATTCTCATACCAGGAGAGAATGTGACCGGCTCTCTAAGTTCGGGCTGAAATCGGACCAGAAACGGTGAACCAGGGCTCACCGGACACCCGGCTGTGCTACTGATCCGTCTTGGGTGTGAACCCAGCCTGAGTGAAACTTGACACTTTATTTGTCACTGGGGAGAGGGAGGAACCAATTTTCCTCCCTCTCCTCTGTGGGCAGCAGACCTGTGCTCCCTAGTGGATCAGGAGAGCCTGGGTACAGCGGCAGGTGAGGGGACGTTTCTGGCTCTGTAAAAGTGATCAGGTGGCTGTAGAGCCTCTTGGATATAATTTTTACTTGAAAGCCTATTGCCGCCTCGAAAAAATTATACCAGGCTCCTGGTAAAACAGCTTCACATCCAGGACGTGTGTGTGTGTGTGTGTGTGTGTGTGTGTGTATTCCTGCTGGACGGGAAACTGTGAAGATTGTTTTTAAAGGTACGTAATAGTGTGTTTTAAGTGAAAATGTATAAGTTGTCATTGCAGTGTTTACCTGCCTGGGTCGTGCAAGGCCAGAAAACAACTGAAGAACTGTAAAAAAGAAAAGTTTAAAACCAGTAAATATAAATCTTCCAATCTATTTACTAAGGCTAGCAGCATAATGATTAAAATAGTTAATATTGATTGAGAGAGTAAAGCTCCACTTTAGGCACACAGCACTGTCACAAGGGGCGCAGAGGGAGAGTCATTAGCCCTATGTTTGTTGTGACTTGGAGCTCACCCAGGGCCTCCTCTCCTCTCTCCCAGCAGCTAAAGGTAGGTAGGCTCCATTCACACTTGTGCGACTTGTCATGTAACTTTGGACATCACAGTGGCATGACAAGTCGTTCCCCATGTTTTCCAATGATAACCATTCATATATGCGTGACTTATGCCGCGTACACACGGACTTTTTTAATGTCATTGAAAAAAACAAAGTTTTTCTCTACATGATTCTTCTCAAGCCTTTCTTGCCTACACACTATCTTGAAAAAAAATGTTCGAGCAAAGCGCGGTGACGTACAACACGTTCGACAACACGTACAACGGCACTATAAAGGGGAAGTTTCATTCGGATGGCGCCACCCTCGTGTTAGTAAAGTTTCGTGAGAGACGATTTGCGCTTTTCAGCCTCGTGCTCTTCAGTCCGTTACAGCGTGACGAATGTGCTATCTCCATTCTGAACGCTAGTTTTACCAGAACGAGCGCTCCCATCTCATAACTTGCTTCTGAGCATGCGCGTTTTTTACCGTCATTAAAGCGTACATACAGCCATTTTTCACGACGAGAAAAACGACGACGTGAAAAACGACGAGAAAAAATAGCGCATGTTCTAAATTTTTAATGCCCATTTTTCTCGTCGAGAAAAATGCTCTGGAACCCACACACGATCGTTTTTAATGACCAATTTAAAAAATGCCATTTTTCTCGTCATGAAAAACGGTCGTGTGTACGCGGCATTAAAGTTGCAGCAACTTCAAAGTAGTTCATGCAGTACTTTGGTCTGACTTTCATGCAACTTGACGGCCATAGACTTCAATGTTAACCCTCAGAAGTTGCATGAAAGTCATACTTAAATGTTATACAATGTAACAGTAGTGGTCCATTATCACTGGTCAAAGCCAAAGTTGTATCCATGTTGCACCCATCCAAAGTTGCTCTCCAAAGTCAGCGCAACTTCGTAATACAAGTGTGAATGGAGCCTAAGTAGCTGTTGGGTCTTCAATTAAGTCTGGTAAAGCTGAAAATTCACTGATATAGCTTTCCTGTCTTACAATCATGCTGGACACTCTATGTTGTCATCCGATTACACCAACTTGTATGTTAGGCAAGATGGTGAGTAAGCACTCACTGAAGTCATTCTGCTTACCTTTCCTATAGTCCTACTTTGAAGGTGGATTTTAATTTTTTTTCTGGATTTGGGCTTTAACAACTGTTGTGATAAAACATTAGCACACAAGGGTTGCGTGGCATTCAATGTGTCTGTCTTCTCGTAGACTTGCTTTGTGAGGAGGAGCAGCAGAGCAGAACTTTTGTATGGCACTGCAAAGTTTGGAACACAGTCTGCATATGTGATGAGCAAATATGACTGCTCCCATGTACGTAAGATTGCACGCTGTACATTGAAACAATATTTTTTAAAACCCTTTAACCTTAGGTACCTTCTATTGCTCTGTCTCCTCCAAATTTGTTTTAGTTTTTTTGCTGCTGTGATCTGACTACCTGTTTGGGCGTGGCTACATTCGTTTTTTATTTCTCCATGGTCCCACTGTATGTAGGAACATATCCACCCTCTCTTGCTTGCTCCCAAGATGCACTTGACTAGTGACTATAAGGTGTATGCATAGAACAGTGTACATGACCGCAACTTTAATGTAATGACGTGCACTGCTGATTCCAAACAAATAGAAGTTATGAGGAAAAGGAGAGGTTTAGGAGCTTTTTGTTTACAGGAGGCGGAGAAAAACAGGAAGAAACAGTTTAATAAAAAATAGATTACATGGTTGATTAGTGGATGTGTATAAACTATTTTTGGAGTCTAAAGCCCCGTACACACTGGCTGAATGTTGGGTGGCATCGGCCAGTTTAATAAAAACCGACCGACATTCAGCCGGCTTCTGATGAAGGGTCATGACCGAAAAAGGTCTGCCGACCGCTTACCGCTCTCGGCCAATGGTTGAGAGCGCTGACTGGAGTTTTCTAGCGGGAGTGCCATCAGAACACAATAGAACAGCAGGAGAGATCGCTGTACTAACATCAGATTGTATATTTGATCAAAAACTTGGTTATTATATTGTGTTTTTGTGCATTAAAATGAGAAAAAGTGTATTTTTTTTTCCCAAAAAATTTTGTTTGAAAAAACGCTGCACAAAGTTCGTGTGACATGAAAAATTACTACACCCACCATTTTATTCTCTAGGGCCTCTGCTTTAAAACAATATATAATGTATGGGTGTTCTAAGTAATTTTCTAGGAATAGCACTTCTATCACCTAAAAAACCTGTCTGATCCTGCCTGGCTATACCCCTCTGCTGTGCCCTGATACCGTGGTCAGTTTACATGCCTCCGTCATCCACAGCTCTCCTGTCGTCCTCCATCCTCTCCCCCCCCCCCCCTCCCTCCCTGTCTGCTCATGTCAGTGCCCACCCCCCTCCCCTCCTGCTGCTCTCATAACTACTGTAAAAACTTCCCATTCCCTCTGTAATATAACAATATGTGTCTCTGTGCCTGTGTTCTATAAAAAAATATGCCCATTTGTACCTATATGGGAGCGGCTCCTGACACTCGTGTGACTCCTCGTCTCTTTCCTCTCCTCCTCCCCGACTGATATCATTGTGAGTGCTTGGCCCCGCCCACTGGAGCTGTCAGCCGAGCAGAGGAGTCACGTGATCGCTGGGAGACGCTCTGATATAGGTACAGATTGCCTCCGGTGTCACATTTGGCACTTTTCACGGGGAGGGGGGTGCAGATAGCTGTATAATACAGGTATTTTCACCCACTTCTGGGAATAGACCCCCACGGGAGTCACTCCACTCATCCCCCCCCCGCTGTCTTCTGGGAAACGCACTGGTCCCATGGTCCCAGGAGACAGCGGGGACCAGTGAGGGCGCGCCACGCGCATGCGCAGTAGGGAGCCGGGCAGTGAAGCCGCAACACTTCACTTCTTGATTCCCTCACCGAGGAGCCTAGAGATGAGCGATTGCTCGGCCTCGGCTGCCGACATTGCGGGCACGCTGGACAGGTAAGTGTCCATTTATTAAAAGTCAGCAGCTGCAGTATTTGTAGCTGCTGGCTTTTAAAAAAAATAAATTTGTGTGGACCTCCACATTAACAACCACTTTAATGGGCCGTAACAAAACCCGTGGGAAAGCTTAGAAAGGAGGATGACCAAACTAGCTTTTCCCAGGAAAGGGCGATATTTCAGACAAATGCCTATCTTTTTGACATGCAGTTTTTGCTGAAGGGTATGGAGTTCCCCCCCCCCCCCCCCCCATTATATAAATTGGATTATCTGTGTTTGTGGCACATATACTTTCATCTGCACACCAGTTTTCTTTAGGAACATAATGTTAATAGTTACAAAGAGCTACAAATAGGTCAGATCACAGGATCAGTGCACTTCACACAGTGGAGGAACATGGGGCCTGCACTGCTCCAACAAGTCTGAGCCTGTTCTTACATGGTGCAGGCAGAAATGTATTGGGACTATAAATAATATCTTGGCTCATAATCCAGTTTGGTTATTCCCTTGTTTTTATATTTGAAATTTATATACAGACTTAAAAATGTTATATAATATTATAGAATATGTTGTGAAAGTTCAGCGGGTGATAGTAATGAAACATAACAAGGTATCATCCACATAAGGGATTTACCCACCAGCAGGACAGTCCCGACTGAACCGTGTTTAGGAGCTTTCAGCCGACATGCATCACTCGGGCAGGTGTCTCCTCTCCAGACTCCTACTACTCCCCACCTGCCTAGTACTAGCAGCTGCCTGTCTTTTAGAGCCCTTTCACACTGATGTGTTTTTCTTGCAAGATTAAAAACAGGAAAACCTAAGTAAAATGTTTCCCTTTAAATCCAATGGAATTCTTCACACCACTGCGTTACGGCTACGATGCCTTTTGAAAAGTCCTGCATGCTGCATCTTTGGTGCGGTTTTCAAAACCACACCAAATACTCTGCTTGCCATTTAAATGAATGGAAATTGCTGTAATACTGCATCGCGTTCTATGTTTTTTTTAAGTCACGTCCATTTTTCACAGGTGCAGGCAACCCAGAAACGCACAGGAAATCTGGTGCAAATCTGGTGAAATGTGTTGCGTTTGAAACACAGCAAAATCGTGTTAAAAACGCATATGCGTTTTTACTATGATTTTGCTAATAGAACAGTGTAAAAATAGAAATCACTAGGGGGAGGAGAGGGAGCGGAGAGCTGCTATTTGAGCAGAAAACGCGTGTAAAACTAAGTCATGCATTTCTATTGAAGTCTATGGGACCAAAAATGCTTGTAATCTGCCGTAAAGAAACTCATGTACTTTCTCTTATCGTCCATGGACTGACACAGCTGTATACTGTAAACGTGTGGGTATATGTCCCTGCTCGCAGGAGAAGATCTAGGCAGAATGTTAGATGTTAAAACATTCTAGAACAAACCAGAGCTGAACAGCCCCGCCCAGGGGGGCGGTCCCTCCGGACACCACCCTTCCACCTGCAGCTAGCAGACCTCAGTTTTTTTCTGTCTAGCAGAAGGAGAAGACTTGGCTCTCTCAGGAGCCAGTCTCCTGGAAGATTTTACTTTTTAAATTTTATTCCTTTGGGAATTTTATTATTTTATTTTTGAGACCGTCAATCAACTGTCGGCTGGGCAACAGGTTGGGTACACTGGTATCCTCGTAGTCTTCCCTGTCCGACCATCGAGCGTGCTGATCCTCGCCTTGTGTGCGTGAGACTCAGTTCACGACATACCCCATGACTCCAGGGGTGGCCGGGTTGCTTTCATGCTCCCGCGGTCCTCTCAAGATTGAACAGTACCTGACTGACTGTATCTCTCGCGGTAGACCGGGCCGACAGCTACGCAGTACGACTCTGTGATAGGTCTGTCTGAAACAAGCCAGTGGGTCCCTGAAAGGGACGGGTAAGTAGTCTCTCCTTCTGCAGGTGAGTACATGCTGGCTGTGTTTCTGTGTGTGGGGGTTTCTCCCTGTCTCCCCCCTGTTATGCTGCTCTCTGCACCCTGTACTGGTGCTGTGGGCTGCTTGGGGGTCACTCTGGCCTGGCTGGGCGCTCATGTCTGCAGTTTTTTTCTTTTTCGTACATCACGGGACACAGAGCGACTTAGTCATTACTAATGGGTTATATAGTTTACCTTCAGGTGCTGGCACTGGCAACTTCCAAACCGGAAGTACCCTCCCCTATATAAGCCCCTCCCATCCGAGAGCACCTCAGTTTTTTGCCAGTGTCTAAGGTGTTGGCCAAAGAGTAACATGTGTTTTCACTGGGCTTGCGTACAGGTTCTTTTACGGGCCTTAGTAAGCTGTTCCGGATCCCACCAAAAAAGCTTAATAGCTAAACGGTCGGTACCCGGGCCTTGCAGCAGAAGAGCAAGGTTTTGCCTGTAATGCCTCTCTTAGGAGGGCTGGACCCTGGGATCCAGAGCTCTGGTTATACCCACGACCAAGATGTTTTCTGTGCAGGGTGCTATACAGGTCCAGGGGAGTGGAATCCTTGGGAACCCGGTCCCTGAAGGTTTAATTACAATGCCTGCCGTGATAGGTGAAGTTTGGGCTTCTGTGGACCAAACAGAGTCCTGCGGCGGGGAACAGGTAAGTGGGGGCCCCCAGGAACTTGGTTCTATTGGGGGACCCCCAAGCCTAATTTGTCTTTCTGTCTGTTACCTAACGGTATTCCCGCTAATATCTGTGTATGCCTGTAACTACTGAAAAATGTAAAATTTTAATAGTAGTCAAGAAAAAAAAAAAGATGACCGCGGTACCTGTGTTAAACCACTAGAGGCCGCTGTGGTCCATTTTTTCTTGTCATGTGGATCTTTGGTTTTCTCAAGTCAAAAGATCCAGGCAGTTGGTAAGTTCTCTGTGGGAATCCACTTCCTCTGCCCTGTTGCTGCGCTCATCCACCGCACAGGCCCTCCGGCAAAAAGGGCCCTGGCTCCTAGTCCCTGCTTGGTTTTCGAAAAGGGCGCCAATGGTGCACGGGCGCGTGCACGCGCCTCCTATGAAAAAAAAGGGGCGGGGCGGGTGGATGACGCTCGATGCGCGGCGCTTCTGCGCATGTGCAGGCGTCCCAGCATGTATAAAAGACACAGTACAAGTGTCAGCTGGATGCAAACAGAGCTAGCAACAAACAGTGGCACACAGAGGCGGTTGATGCAGGCATCCCCATAGAAAGGCACTTTAGTGGACACCAGCTGGTATATAGCAGCAACTGTGTTAGACTATTACCAGCAAAAATTGGTGTATGACGACGGGAATACCTCAGCTTTGTGCTTAAAGGATATGTCGTCCAGACGCTCCGGAAATAGGTCTTCCAGGAAGCCAAAGGGGTCTCCATCGGGCTCTGAGGATATTGGGCATGCTTGTACTGCACCAATCTCCCCTGAGAATTCAGAGGTCAGTAGCCGTAGGAACCCCGCAGGAGTGCCTGGTGCTGCGGCTCTCCCCAGTCCACCTGCTCCTGTATATATAACAGAGGAGGTTTTATCCTCAACTCTGGGAGGATTGGAAGAGAGATTAACAGCATTGATCGCTGCTTCCCTGTCACAGGAAAAGCGCGTCCGATCTCCGTCTCCTCCTTCAGAGTGCCTGTTAGTGGAGGAACAGCCCCACACAGAGATCGACCTACCTGAAGGGGATCAGGATGAGGTTGATTCAGTTATGGAGGAATCAACAGTGGAAGAACCTTTCTCAGCATCTCAGGCTGAAAGATTATGGGTTCAGTCTCTGACTAGCATGGTCCGATCAGCATTTAAAATGCCTCTGGCGGAACCATCAACCACTACGGTTTCCTCGCTGGGGTCGCTGAAAGCTCCCCAGGCTGTCTGTTCCTTCCCAATCCACCCTTTATTGGAAGGGCTTATTTACCAGGATTGGGAGCATCCTGATAAAATATTTACTCCCCCCAAGAGATTTCCGGTGATCTATCCCATGGAGGATAAGTTCATAAAAAAATGGAGGGTCCCTACAGTGGACGCAGCCATCTCTTCTGTGAACAAATCACTTACATGTCCAGTAGATAATGTTCCAATGTTCAAAGACCCAATAGATAAAAAATTGCAGTCTTTACTAAAATCTGCTTTCTCTACAGCAAGCATGGTGACACAACCTGCGGTAGCAGCGATAGGAGTCTGCCAAGCGGTGAAAGATCAGTTGAAACAAGTCTTAAGGGACTTACCAGATCAGCAGGCTCTTGCCCTAGCTGACCTACCTAGAGCCTTGTGTTTTGCGGTGGACGCCATGAAGGATACAATCCAACAGGCCTTCCGCTTTACGCTGGCTGTAGTACATATGCGTAGGCTTCTATGGCTCAAAAACTGGTCTGCTGAAGCTCCCTGTAAGAAATTGCTGGTTAGCTTCCCATTTCATGGAGAACGCTTATTTGGAGAAGATCTGGACAAATATATCCAGAAAATTTCTGCCGGTAAAAGTTCACTCTTACCGGTTAAGAACAAGAGTAGAAGTCCTTCTTTTAAGAGGCCTACTTCTCCAGTCCCTGGCACATCGGCTGTGAAACAGTTCCGACGGCCTCCGCGGTCAAATTCAGGGGGCAGAAATCAGGGACAATCACAGGGTAACAAGAAACCCTGGGTCAAGAGAGGTACAAAACCTCCCCCCAAGTCATGAAGGATTGCCCCCACTCAATCGGGTGGGGGGAAGACTTCCGTTGTTCACAGAGACCTGGCGGGACACCATCAGAGACAGATGGGTGCTCTCCGCAGTAAGTCTGGGATACAAGCTGGAGTTAAAAGACACTCCTCCTGCCCAATTTATGAGGTCAAACGTGCCAAGCGATCCCCAGAAGAGAGGATCCCTCCTTTTGGCACTAGAACAACTATTGCTCCAAGGTGTAATCATGAAGGTTCCCCTGGAAGAAAGTGGGTTCGGGTTTTACTCGAACCTTTTCACAGTCCCCAAACCAAATGGGGACGTGAGGCCCATATTAAATCTAAAAGGGCTAAACAAGTTCCTAAATATCAGGACTTTTCGGATGGAGTCGATCCGATCGGTGGCCACCGCCCTACAAGGGCAGGAATGGTTAGCCTCGATCGACATAAGGGATGCTTATCTGCATATTCCCATCTTTCCGGCCCACCAGAAATTTCTACGCTTTGCAGTAGAAGGGCGCCATTTTCAGTTCAGAGCCTTACCTTTCGGTCTGGCCACAGCACCACGAGTGTTCACAAAAATTCTGGCCCCACTATTGGCCAATCTAAGAACACAAGGTGTAACGATAATGGCATATCTAGACGACCTGCTACTAATAGACACTCAGTGGAAAAGCTGGAAGTAGCTATTCACAAGACAATCAAGTATCTGGAATATCACGGTTGGATTATCAACCGGGACAAGTCAGCTCTAAGACCAGTCAGAAGTCTGGAATACTTAGGGCTAAGGCTGGATTCAAATCAGAGAAAGATTTTCTTACCTCCAGAAAAGGTGTCGTCTTTAAAAGATTTGACCCACTTAGTGGGTACAAAAAGAAAACCATCCATACGCCTGTGCATGAGGCTGCTGGGAAAAATGGTGGCTTCATTCGAAGCAGTACCCTACGGTCAATTCCATTCAAGGAACTTGCAGAGGGCCATACTGTCAGCCTGGAACAAAAAAGTTCAGGCTTTAGACTTACCAATGTCCCTGTCCCCTTCCGTTCGCAAGAGCCTCCATTGGTGGTTGGTGCCCCAGAATCTGGAAAAAGGGAAACCCTTCAGTCCGGTTTCTTGGAAGGTGGTCACTACAGATGCCAGCCTCATAGGCTGGGGGGCAGTACTGGAGCAATGGTCTCTCCAGGGCAAGTGGTCAGAAGCAGAGAAGGCCCTGCCCATCAATCTCTTGGAGATACGAGCAGCCCGGTATGCCCTAGTAGCATGGACATCCAAACTCCAAGGGTCCCCTGTCAGAATTCAATCAGACAATGCCACAGCAGTGGCATATATCAATCACCAGGGTGGCACCAGGAGTCGTGCAGCCCAGAGGGAAGCGAATTGCATCCTGGAATGGGCAGAAAGATATGTCCCAGCCATATCCGCGGTTTTCATCCCAGGAGTGGAAAATTGGAAAGCGGACTTTTTAAGTCGCCAGCAATTATGCCCGGGGGAATGGTCTCTTCACCCCGAGGTTTTCCAGGCAATATGCCAGCGGTGGGGAACACCGGATGTAGATCTGCTAGCATCCAGATTCAACGCAAAGGTGGACAGGTTTGTCTCTCGGACAAGGGATCCCCTAGCTTGCGGCTCGGATGCCCTAGTGTTCCCTTGGGATCAGTTCAAGCTGATATATGCATTCCCACCGCCACAATTGTTACCGCGATTAATCCTCAGAATCAGGGTAGAAAAGAAACCAGTGATTCTGGTGGCTCCAGCGTGGCCCCGAAGGGCATGGTACGCGGAGATTGTAAAAATGTCAGTGAGGAGTCCTTGGACCCTCCCACATCGTCCGGACCTGCTGTCGCAAGGACCGATATACCACCCTTCCTTACCAGCCCTAGGTTTGACGGCCTGGCTATTGAAGCCCACATTCTGAAAAAGAGAGGGCTCTCTAATCCTGTGGTATCTACCATGATCAATGCCAGGAAGCCGGTATCCAGGCAGATCTATTATAGGATCTGGAAGGCGTACATTACATGGTGTGAGGCCAAGAAATGGCATCCACGTAAGTACGTAATAGGTAGGATTTTGGACTTCCTACAGTGGGCTGTAGATAGGAAGCTGGCCTTGAGTACTATCAAGGGTCAGATTTCGGCCTTGTCAATATTTTTTCAAAGGCTCTTGGCTTTGCATTCACTAGTCAAAGCTTTCATACAAGGAGTGATGCGTATTAGCCCTCCGGTTAGTATTCCCATATGTCCATGGGACTTAAACCTGGTTCTGTCGGTTCTACAGAAACAACCGTTTGAACCATTGCAACACATTTCCTTGGTTCTTCTCACCAGGAAATTGATTTTCTTAGTAGCCATTTGTTCGGCTAAAAGAGTATCGGAATTAGCCGCCTTGTCCTGTAAGGAGCCATATCTGGTTGTCCATAAGGACAGAGTAGTATTACGTCCTCATCCAGCCTTTCTTCCTAAGGTGGTATCGAGGTTTCATTTGAACCAAGATGTGGTTCTTCCTTCTTTTTTCCCCAAACCTAGCTCGGTAGAGGAAAAGTTATTGCATTCTTTGGATGTAGTAAGAGCAGTTAAGGCTTATCTAAAAGCCACTGCTCAGATTCGCAGAACGGATACTTTGTTTATTCTGCCGGAAGGCCCCAGAAAGGGTCAGGCAGCATCAAAATCTACTTTAGCCAAGTGGATTCGACAGGTCATAATACAAGCCTATGGCTTGAAAAAGAGACCGCCTCCATTCAAAGTTAGGGCGCACTCCACAAGAGCAGTTGGAACTTCATGGGCAGTGCATCACCAGGCCTCCCTGGCTCAAGTCTGTAAGGCCGCAACATGGTCTTCAGTACACACGTTTACTAGATTCTACCAGGTAGACGTTAGAAGTCAGGAGGATGTCGCCTTTGGGCGCAGTGTGTTGCAGGCCGCAAAAGATCCTCATGCCTGATGGCGCCCAGCTTATGTATAGTGTATCCCTCCCCTCATTTGGCATTGCTTTGGGACGTCCCATTAGTAATGACTAAGTCGCTCTGTGTCCCGTGATGTACGAAAAAGAAAAAGGGATTTTTATAACAGCTTACCTGTAAAATCCTTTTCTTGGAGTACATCACGGGACACAGAGCTCCCACCCCTCTTTTTGGGACACTTATTGCTTTGCTACAAAACTGAGGTGCTCCCGGATGGGAGGGGCTTATATAGGGGAGGGTACTTCCGGTTTGGAAGTTGCCAGTGCCAGCACCTGAAGGTAAACTATATAACCCATTAGTAATGACTAAGTCGCTCTGTGTCCCGTGATGTACTCCAAGAAATGGATTTTACAGGTAAGCTGTTATAAAAATCCCTTTTTCTGGTGTGTGAGGTGATTATTGCGTGCGCCATTGGCGCTGTTTGAGGTGGTTATTGCGTGCGCCATTGGCGCGCATTAGAGCTTTGAATTTCGCGCTCGGCGTTCAGTGGCACAGTTATAGCTGCGGCTGGCGGCCATTTTCTTGTGGCTGCCGCGCATTTATTTCTGGCGGCGGCGCGAATCCCCTCACAATCTCCTCACAGACTGAGCGGTCCTTAAGGGTTGGTGGGTCCTCCCGGGTATCCCCTCCTCAGCCTCAGCGTAGCCAGTGGGTGGACTGTATATTCACTGTATAGTGTATAAGGTCTCAGAGGGTGGCGTTATGGAGTCTGATACACCTGCTCTCCACACTTGCCTGGGGCAACTGGCAGTGCTGCACAGTTAAACATGTTCATATGTTTCCTGCACCTGCGGTCCTTATGGACCAGTTGTCAGCAGTCCTGGAATCATTCCTGTCAGAATGGAAACGGTGTGCGAGCAAAAGGAGCTATAAGCCCCCTCCCCCCACAAAAAACAAAAAAAATAAAAATAATCTTTAGTGAAGGAGTGCTCTGAGTCAGATATGGGCCTAGCTACTATGCGCAGGACCTGACCTCTGAATATTTAATGTTTATGAACAGGACATTCCCTTTTGAGGAAGACTCCAGTTCTGTGTCAGTGAATGACAGGGCGCTTGTAAGTGATCTCATTGATGATGTGAGAAACACTCTCAGGCTGGAATTGCTGTGACAAGCCTTTCTTTTACACAGTTTCCTCACTGTTTTCCTCACACGCTGCCTCAAGAGCAGCATGGATGAGGGAGGACTTTATTCATTTATGTCTATAGTCCCTGTGAGCCTTCTGTGTGATACCTGAGGTAACATTTCCCGCCATTTCCTGGGGAATGATTTGAGCTCTGACAGACACACGGTCTGAGGGTCAGAGGTTACCTGTTACCTGCATGCTGCTTCGGCAGCACAGTCAAGCAGGTTGGAATGATACAGAGAAGATTATGCGCCTCTGCGCCATAATTTAAACTCATCCTATACCTCTACACTGCATACATTCACAGTGTATGTATGTGTTATTGGTCTCTGTGTCTGCGTGGCTGTCCCCAAGTTCCAATGCTGTGTTTCAGTGCCATACATGATATAAACGTACAAAATATGTTTATGCACGACTCCAGATACATTCACAGTATATGTATTATACTCTGGGTTGGCGGGGGGCTCCGGTGTCCTCCCGCACTCTCATGGTATGTGCGCTTCGGCTCTCTGCACAGTATAGACATGTTCAATATGTTTATTGCACATATTATACATGTTTACAGTATGGGTATACTGTTTGCGTGGGGTTCCTCCGGGTACTCCGGTTTCCCCCCACGCTCCAATGGAAATGCACAGCATAAACATGTGCAATATGTTTATTCACATGCTATCATTCCTACACGGTATCTGTGTGCTGTCTGCGTGGAGTTCTTCCGAGTGTTCCGGTTTCCTCCTACGTGCTGACGGTATGTGCGCCTTTGGCCTTCTGCACAGTTAAACATGTTCAATGTTTATCACGCATGCTATAATACCTACACGGTATGTGTAGGCAATCTGTGTGGTTTTCCTCCGGGTACTCCGGTTCCCTCCCACACTCCATTGGTATGGGCGCTTCGGCGCTATGCACAGTCTAAATTTGTGCGATTGGATATCCACATACTAACATACCTACCCGGTATGTCTTTGCAGTCTGCGTGGGTTTCCGCCCACGCTACATGACATGCATGCCTTTGGTGCATTACACGATGTAAACATACACATTATGTTTATACACTACACTAAATACATTCACAGTAGTTGTAGGTATTGCATTCTCTGAGTATGCGTGGGGTACTTCGGTTCCTCCCACGCGCCAACGGTGTGTGCGCCTTCGGTGCTATGCACGCATGAGCTTGTGCAAAATGTTTAGCACACACACTATAACACCTACACGGTATGCGTATGCAGTCTGCGTGGGTTTCTGCCCATGCTACATGACATGCATGCCTTTGGTGCAATACACGGTGTAAACATACACATTATGTCTATACACTACACTAAATACATTTACAGTAGCTGTAGGTATTGCATTCTCTGAGTATGCGTGGGGTACTTGGTTCCTCCCACGCGCCAAGTGTGCGCGCCTTCGGTGCTATGCACACATGGGCTTGTGCAAAATGTTTAGCACACATACTATAATACCATACACGATATGCGTATGCAGTCTGCATGAGTTTCGTCCGGGTGCTCAGGTTTCTCCCCTGCGTTCCAATGGTGTGCGCATTCTCAGCGCTATGCACAGTATAAACATGTGCAATTTGTTTATTCGCAGGCTAACATACCTACACGGTTGTGTACGCAATCTGCATGGCTGGTTTACGTCCAGGCCCCGATGATGTGCGCGCCTTCGTCGCTGGCACAGTATATACCTGTTTAATACGTTTATCCACAAATACTAAACTACATACGCCGTATGTGGTGGTATTATGCTCTTTGTGGCTGGGTGGGTTTCCTCCCACACTCTATTTGTGCGTTTGACGCAATACATAGTATAAACTATGTGTTTGCACAATCAGCACCTATCCATGGGTAGCTGCTGGATGGAGCATTGTCACAAGGATCCCTGGTTTCAGGGGTATCACTTTCCACCTGTTTTCAGTGGTGATCAGAAGCGCTGGCTTGGACTGTGTTCGCCAGGCTGGGGTTAGCGTTACGCCCGTTAGTGGCTGCGTCTCTGGCATTTTTTGTAACTCAATGACTGGGCAAAAGCCTCTGCTTCATCCATCAGTCGTCTAGCAGGTGCACTACAACTGCTTTAGCCTTTAGGGTCTCTGTGCCCGGGGTGGGTTTGTGCCACCTGTGGAGGCTGAGGTACTAGTCCTCTGACCGTGTTTCTAGGGAAGTTCCATCAAGTTGCCTTTATTGGCCAACATTTGAGGCACCCTGTACACTGGGGCCTCCCTTCTCCGATACATTGCGGAGTCTCTTTGGGATTTTCATACATCTCGCTGCAAGACGGTCCTATCGGCCGTGTGCATTGGAGGCGAAGGGTCCTTGCATCCGGAGGTGTTTTCCACCTTCTTTACCGGAGGTGGGGCACCGGAAGTGGACCTTATGGCCTCTCGACTCACTCGCAAGGTGGCAAGATCGTGGTCAGGTCCAGGGACCCCTGGGCGGACGTGTCAGACGCCTTGGAAGCCCGTGGGGGCAGTATCGCCTGATATATGCTTACCCTTCGCTACTGTTGTTGCCTCGCCGGCTTCGCAGAGTAGGGGCTGAGGCCATTCCAGTGCTCCGGAACGGCTACATTGGTACGCCGATCTACTTCGGCTAGTCGCAGACATTCCTGGCGACGGCCTATTGGGGTGGACCTCCTGTCTCATGATCCCATACTTCATCCTGCTTTACAGTCCTTGGCTTTAAGGGCATGGCTGTTTAAAGCCAGGTGCTGAAGGACCGAGTTCTCTCGTATTCGGTCATCTCTTCTATGTTGTTGACACGGGAATCTTCCTCCAGAAAGATATCTCACCGTACCTGGAAGGCTTACATCGCTATGTGCGAGGAACTTGAGTGGCATCCTCGGATGTATTCCGTTCCCAGGATTTTGCTGTTCTTACAGCGTGGTGTGACCCAAAAGCTGGCCTTGCATACCTTTTTTGAGGGTCGGATTTCGGCCCGGGCTGTCTTTTTTTCAACGACCGCTACCGGGCCATTCCTTGATTAGCACCTTTTGTGCAGGGGGTTCGCCATGTGATCCCCCCTGTCAAGCCTCCTCTCCCTACTTGGGATCTGATTTTGATGCATCTCGGTTCTCCAAGAACATCCCTTTGAGAATATCAGAGACTCTCTTGACCTTGTCCCGGAAGTTGGCCTTAGTGGCCATTGCTTCGGTTAGACGGGTGTCTGAGTTGGTGGCCTTGTCCGGCAAGTCGCCTTACTTGGTCCTCCATAAGGATATTGGTGTTGCGCCCACGACCATCCTTCTTTTCTAAGGATGGTCTCGGCCTTTCACCTTAAGAAGGACATTGTTCTTCCGTCCTTGTGTCCTCACCCATCGCATCCCTGAGAGTTTGCGCTTCATACATTAAGATGGGTACAAGCCTTACGAGTGTACCTGTCTGCTACTGTTTCCATTCGGAAATCTGTGTCTGGTCTAAAACAGGGCCGAGCGGTGTTGTCTGCCACCGTCTTTAGGTGGATCAGGCAGACCGTCATACAGGCCTATGTCCTTAAGTGGCAGGCGCCTCCCTTTCCGGTTGCGGCGCATTCCACCAAGGCAATTGGTGCTTCCCGGGCCTTCCGACATCAAGCGTCGGTTGCACAAGTGTGCAAGGCGACGACCTGGTCGTCCGTTCATACCTTTTCAAAATTTTATAAGGTTGATGTGGCTGCATCTTTGGATGCTCCCTTCGGCCGCAAAGCATTGCAGGCCGCTGTTTAATGCCGCAACTCCTCCGTTGAGGAGCTCTGCTTGTTTGGAGTGAAGTTTTGGTTGTTCCTTTGCTACCGCTCCCACCCTTCTGATACTGCTTTGGGACGTCCCACACGTTTACAGTATCCAGCTGTGTCAGTCCATGGACGATAAGAGAAAATAGGATTTTTGTACTCACCGTAAAATCAATTTCTCTGACGTCCATGGACTGACACAGCACCCACCCTTCCTTTTAAGGTTTGTACTGCTTTGTTACGAACTGAGGTCTGCTAGCTGCAGGTGGGAGGGTAATGTCCGGAGGGACCGCCCCCCTGGTCGGGGCTGTTCAGCCCTGGTTTGTTCTAGAATGTTTTAACATCTAACATTCTGCCTAGATCTTCTCCTGCGAGCAGGGACATATACCCACACGTTTACAGTATCCAGCTGTGTCAGTCCATGGACGTCAGAGAAATGGATTTTACGGTGAGTACAAAAATCCAATTTTTTTGAGCTTCGGGCGTTTTGCTTCAGGTGACAGAATGCTCATATGTGAACAGAGGCCATTGAAATTAATGGGATTTGGCTGGTTGAGCGTTTTAGAGCTACAAACTTCAAGCAGAAAATCGCTCAGGTGTGACCGGGGCCTTAAGCTGGCCGTTAGGCTCTGTTCACTCCCGGACAATTTGAATTGTGGGTGGAATTGCTGCGATTCTGCACGCAATTCAGAATTATGGCAAAATGCGTGACGCGTTTGCGATGCCATTATTTCTCAATAGCACCCCAAACGCGGTGCTATTTTTGCCATGATTGTCGCAGACAAATTGCGCAAACAAAATTGTGGGACGCGTGTCACCCGAAAGGTCCAGGAACTTCTTTTAGGCGTCTCGCGATTTTGTTTGTGCGATTTTGCTGCGATTTGTTGTTCGGCAAAATCGCACCCCGTTTGGGGTGTCATTGAGAAATTATGGCATTGCAAGTGAGTATTCGGGAGGACTTAGGCTTTTTACAAAACCTTACAAAACCTTGAGCCTTTAAAACCACTTTAACAGCAGTGTCTATGGCTGTGAAGGGCTTGCACTGCGCACCCACTGCTGCCTGCCTCGTCTGCCATTCACAGCACTTGTACTATTAATGTCTTACAATGCAAGGTGTTTTGTGAATGGGCAGGGGAGATCCTTTTTATTCATCTGCTCCTTCGCTATTTACAGAACTCCTTGTATTGTAGGTAGAATCTACTTTTGTCCTAGACACCAAGGATGCTAGGCTGCAGAAGTTGCCTGTGTCCTAGTAACCAAGGGTTGCATGGCAGCAGTAGCCACCTGCGTCATGGCAACCAAAGACACAAGGCAGCAGCAGTTGCCCGAATCCTATAAACCAATAGGGCACATTTTCTCTGTATACATGTAAACGCTGGCACAAACCTTACATGCGTACCGTGTGTCCCTGCCTGGTAGTACCATTCTTCTTTACAGAGACTTTCACCATGCTCACGTGGAAACAGACAATATATATAATATATTTTTTATGTTTATTTTAGGGATGTCCATACATTGGTCTAAGACGGCCTTTTTCAACCAGGGTGCCTTGAGGTTTCTTCAGGGGTGCCTTGGCAAAATGCCTTTTAAAATTGCCCCAAAATTGTATACACGCCAGCAGATGGATGAAGTTTTGTTTCAAAAAGCCACAGGTTTTGCACCATTAAATCTTCTAGCTGCTGACGTCCGAACAAATCAATGACCCTCCCCTTCCCCTCTCTGTCAGCGCTGGGGTTACATTAGCTGAGGGAGAAGAGAAACCTTGGCATACTAGTTGGTACCAGTATGCAAAAGTGTATTGGATTTGGAAGAATAAATCACCTCTAATGTTGGGTGTCCCAAGTGTGTGGATGTTGCTGCATTATGTAAAACTATTAGAATCGTTTTTTATATTTTAGAATGGGGTGCCCCGAGACTGTCCATAATTTTAGAGAGTTCCTTGACTGAAAAAAGGTTGAGAAATACAGTTACCTAGTAAAGCTAAACCCCTCTAAGGTCAGCTGCAGAATAGAGCAGATCATCTTCCATTCAGCTACTATGAGCTGCCAAACTCATGGCTATGTGTGTTTGTCTGGAAAGTACCTTGCAGTGGGCACACTGTAATCCTGTAGACTTGTTGAAGGATAACACAGGCGTGCAAGTATATTTTATCTGCTCTAATGTCGTTACGATGATTAGGCACATCTTGTGTACTCTGTGGAAACAGCAGCAGAGTGTTGTGCAGGCCTTGAAAGTTTGCGCTACAATTTTATATTTAGCCAATAAATGCTTTCACCCTAAACTCAAACTTCGCAAGATGCAGATTGCTGCGGTTTATCGTGGCAAAATCGCACCGTGTTTAGGTGCCATTGAAAATAAACGGCGCCCGAACAGGCATGGTGCGTTTTTCCACTATTGCAGTGTGATTTGGAATCGCAGCAGTCAATGGGGTCTAAGATGCTCTTTTTATACCCAATCATGTTACTGCCTGCTGCCAATTAACCTAATTAGTTGCAAAATGTTCTTCCAGCTCTTCCTTGTTAGTACTTTTTTGAGATTTGTTGCTGCGGCCCTTTTCAAAATGACAATTTTTTTTTTTTCCTTAAAGGGGTTGTAAAGTCTTGTGTTTTTTTTTTTTTTTTTTCTTTTAGTAACAAACATGTTATACTTACTTCCTTTGTGCAAGGGTTTTGCACAGAGTGGCCCCGATCCTCCTCTTCTGGGGTCCCCAAGTGGCGCTCCTCCCCACATGGAGTTCCCCCTCGGAGACCCGCATTCCAAGGGGACATCTGTGCAGGCACGCTCCCAAGTCCTGCTGCCTCCATTGACACAGACCCAACCTTTTTTTGCGATCTGGCATTGTTTCGCTTTAACTGTCAAATTGTGCGACGCTGTACCCAAACAAAATTGACGTCCTTTTTCTCCCCACAAATAGAGCTTTCTTTTGGTGGTATTTGTTTACCTCTGCGTTTTATTTTTTTTGCCATATAAACAATTTAAGAGCGGCAATTTTGAAAACAAAAGCAATATTTTTTGCTATAATAAATATCCCCCAAACAAATATAAAAAAACAAATTTCTTCCTCTGTTTAGGCCAATATTTATTCTTCTACATATTTTTGGTAAAAAAAAAACTTGCAAAGGGCGTATATTGATTGGTTTGCGCAAAAGTTATTTTTATTAGATTTTTTTTTTATTAGTAATGGCGGTGATCTGCGTTTTTTATTGTGACTGCGACATTGCGGCAGACAGATCGGACACTTTTTTGGGACCATTGATATTTATACAGCGATCAGAGCTATAAAAATGCACTGATTACTGTGTAAATGTCACTGGTAGGGAAGGGGTTAACCACTAGGGGGCGATCAAGGGGTTAAGTGTGTTCTAACTGTATGGGCTCACTAGAGCATGACAGAGATCACTGGGAGCAGTAGATACCTGTCATGTTGCTACGCATTGTTTACATTGCATCTCCCCGTTCTGCCTCTCCATGCCACGATAGCGGACCACCGGCGGACATCGAGTTCACGGGTACGCTAGCCGCCGATGACGGAGTGACGTACGGGTACGTTGTTTTGCGCACCCGTGCCACTTTGCCGACGTATTTTGGCATGAGCTGGTCGGCAAGTGGTTAAGGTGAAAAACCTTAACCACTTGCCGACCAGCTCATGCCAAAATACGGACCCCATTCACACAGGGGCAACACGACTTCCAGCGCGACTTTGGCAGGCAACTTAGACACGACTTGAGTATGAATCACAGAGCGACATGGAGCTACTTCCAAGGCAACTTCAATTTGCCTCCAGGACAGGAGACATTCCAGTGGCCAATCAAACAAGAATCGGCTCTTATGGGAGGGAGAGTATTGCCTGAGAAATGGATGTTCTCTTCCTGGAAAGTTGCTTCTGTTAAGACAGGGGATCCGACTTCTGAGGCGACTTCCATTGAAATCAATGGGTACAGGTCGCCTAGAAGTCGGATTGAAGTAGTACAGGAACCTTTTCTGAAGTCGGGGCGACTGCAGTAGTGTGCATTAGGACGGCTCCATTCACTTGCATTGATTTTCTCATGCAGCGCGACTAGGGGCGACCTGGGGTGACTTGGTGTCGGATCCAAAGTTGCCCCTGTGTGAATGGGCTCTGAGAGTTTACAACTCCTTTCTTCGTTTACACATTTGATATGTTTTCTATTTTATATTGTGAATAAAATATGGGTTTGAGATTTGCAGATGATTGCATTCGGTTTTATGTAGATTTTACACAGCTTCCCATTTTTTGTGGAATTGAAGTTATAATCCTAGCCTCCCCATGCTTTTTACCTGACACAAAATGCAGAATTCCTGTACCTTCAATTATTTTTGAATGGGGTTATAGCACCATTTGTGGAATTATTTATCATATTGATGTACTTGCTAGAGAGAGAACCAGTCACAACTGGGCTTATGCAAAAAGCATAATATACGGTCGCAGATTGATGTCATTGTGTATGCTTATTATTTTAACCGCCTCAATACCGGGCACATTCACCCTTCCTACCCAAGCCACTTTTCAGCTTTCAGCGCTGTCGCACTTTAAATGACAATTGCGCGGTCATGTAACACTGTACCCATATGACATTTTTATCATTTTCTTTACAAAAATAGAGGTTTCTTTTGGTGATATTTAACCACTGCTGGGTTTAATATATTTTACTAAAAGACCAATTTTTTTATTTACTGATAGGCTGCACCGATGGAGACTGATTAGGTGGCACTGATGAGGAGGCACTGATGGACACTGATAGGCTTTGATGGGCAGCACAGATGAACAGGCACTGAAAGGTAGCACTAACTGGCATCACTAATGGGTACTGATTGGGCACTGCTGGCGCTTTTCTGTAATCGGGGCACTGATGATCAGTGCCCTAATTACCTGTCTTGGTGTCCTCTGTGATGAGATGCCACTGATCGGCTCTCCTCGCCACACACTCTGTCAGTGTGAGGCGATGCGCATTTGCATGTGACCGGCTGTGATTGGACTAGGGTTAGGGTTTTCCCTCTAAGAATAGGGCTAGGACCCAGGTTTTTGAACAGGGACCTCCCCAAGAGGTCAAAGGGCGGGTCCCAGAGGTCAAAGGTCACTGGGCGTGGCTGACCCACCCCCACCAAAGTGTACCGCCTACCCCAACTAAGTTGGGGAATGAACAAGTCGGGGAAAGCGTCATCGGCTCTTTACCGAGAGAGATCGGGATCACGCCGTGTCCTGAGCGCGAGAGCGGGCATTCTGGGGCGACGTCATATGACGTCCACCCAGAACGAGAGCCGCACCGCTCCTCCATCATTTGACGGCGAGCGTGTGGCAAGTGGTTTAAGAGTATCTATTGTAAAAATTTAAAATCATATATTCATTTTAGAGGTTGACCGATATGGGTTTTTCTCTGGCCGATGCTGATATTTAGAAATTGGGGCGGCCGATGGCCGATATATGATGCAGATTTTTGCGGCCGATATTTTAGCCGATTTAAAAAAAACAAAAAAAAACCTCACCCACTCCACTCTTCCCTGCTTGCTCCTGTCACTCTACCACAGGGCTTGACAAATTTGCTTGGAATCTAGGAGCCAGCTAAAAAAGTTAGGAGCCAGGAACGCGCCCTGTCCCGCCGAGCTCGCGCGCAGAAGCGAACGCATACGTGAGTAGCGCCCGCATATGAAAGCGGTGTTCAAACCACACGTGAGGTATCGCCGCAATCGGTAGATCGAGAGCAATAATTCTAGCCCTAGACCTCCTCTGTAACTCAAAACATGCAACCTGTAGAATTTTTTAAACGTCGCCTATGGAGATTTTAAAGGGTAAAAGTTAGTCGCCATTCCACGAGCGGACGCAATTTTGAAGCGTAACATGTTGGGTATCAATTTACTCAGCGTAACATTATCTTTCACAATATAAAAAAAAATTGGGCTAACTTTACTGTTGTCTTATTTTTTTATTAAAAAAAAAAGTGTATTTTTTCCCAAAAAAGTGCACTTGTAAGACCGCTGCGCAAATACTGTGTGACAGAATGTGACCGCCATTTTATTCTCTAGGGTGTTAGAATAAAAAATATATATAATGTTTGGGGGTTCTAATTAGAGGGAAGGAGATGGCAGGGAAAACAGACAGGGAAACTCCATTAGCATTGCTGGTTGTCATACCAACTGCCACCACAAGATGGCGCTAGTTCACAGAAGGAAGCATAGGCCTGCGCGGGCCCGACGCGATCCCGTGGCGCGGAGGGGGGGCGCACGGAGACGCAGGATACCCCAGCTGTGCTGCCCCAGGTCGCTAATTCTAGTCGCAATGGCGACCTGGCGCCCGGGGTTTGTCGAGCCCTGCTCTACCACACACTTGATGTCCTCGGCACTCGCAGGTGGCACTGGCAGGTGGCACTGGCAGGTGGCACTGACAGATGGCTCTGGTTGGCACTGGCAGGAGGCACTGGTTGGCTCTGGCAGGTGGTACTGGCAGATTGCACTGGTTTGGAACTGACAGATGGCACTGATTGGCACTGGCAGGTGGCACGTTTTACACTGACGCGATAGTGTAACTGTGTGTGAAACTGACATGTAACAGAGAGGAGCTGTCAAAATTGAACATTAATGTCGGGGGTGGGCGGGACCCGGCTGTGGTGGGCGGGACACAGCAGCTATCAAACACCAGCCAATGATTGGGCTCCTTAAGAAAGGGGGGCCACATACACGTAGCGGCCCGCCCAGATCCCATCCCATTGGCTGGTGTTTGATAGCTGCTGTGTCCCGCCCACCCCGGCTGGGTCCCGCCCACCCCGGCTGGGTCCCGCCCACCCACGACATCAATGCTCAATTTTGACAGCTCCTCTCTCTCCCCTCTCTTACCTGTCAGTTTCACACACTCAGCGGCTCTGGCAAGCATCAAGCACCGCGCTGAGTGTGGAGGAACGCTTGTGGGTGCGGTCAGTGTTAAATCTGCATAATTTGGATAATTATCAGCCAATGCCGATTTATCAAAAATGGCCAAATTTCGAACGGCCGATATATATAATTAATTTGCACTTTGTATTTCAATTATTTCTAGCCTACTCCAATTCATCCGAATGTTCTTGAAGTTTGTTAACTTGCTTTGTGTAGATCCCCACACGTTTAGTTCCTTTAATTCTTTGACACGTAGTCACTATGCCCTGTGGGTGGGCATTGCCATGTCACACATTTCACAGAGCCTGCCTTCTGAACTGCAGAGGTGTTGAGGAGTTTCAGGAGGCGGAGTCGGTATGGGAATCACTGCTTGCAGACAGTAAGGTACCATGGGATATGTAGTCCTTAGAAAATGAAAGCAAACAGCAGAGAAGAAAAGCAAAGCAGGCTGGGAATCCAACAAGGTGTGGAAAGTGATGACCATTAAATGGGCAGAGCTTATAACATGAAAGGAGATTTTATAAGTAAGCTTTTATTATCGTGTTAAAAATAACAATTGTTTGTATTGCTGTTTACAATGCTAATGTTATACAATGGTGTGTGCTGTGACCATAGACATCCTTTAGGCTTCATTCACACTAGTGCGACTTGTCATGCAACTTTGGACACTAAACTCACATTACAAGTCGCACCCCATGTTTTTCAATGACAGCCGCTCAAATATGTGCGACTTAAAAAAGGCTCCTGCACTACTTTGGTCTGACTTTCATGTGACTTGAGTGCCATAGACTGCAATAAAACCATCAAAAGTCGTACCTGATTGTTATACATGCAACAGTTGTCCATTATCATTGGTCAAAGCCAAAGTTGCGTGACGTACAAGTGTGAATGGAACCTAAATCTCATGTTGACAAGCGGCTTCAGTGACATGGTCAGAAGTTTCCTAAAGTCTGATCCCGCACACTGCCCCCCAACTCCTAACCGTGTCAACCATGATCATATTAGAGAGCCCTGTAGCTTTTTACATATCTCTTTTCTACTAGTCTGTTATTTGGTACTGTTTTCAGGCAGTTGGCATGGCAACAGCTGTCAGACTTCTGTGACCTCCGATCCATGATACTCAAGCTAATGTATATCGGAGCCAAAAGGTTTGTATGCCTGCTTTGTCTTCAACGCAAAGGCATCTGATAAGTACCTGCTGCCTCTGTATCAATGCAACAATCTATATTGCAGCATTGAGGTAAATTTGCTGGTCCATATTTGATGTGCGTTTTTAACACTGTAAAACAACACCTGTGTACACAAGTCCTAAAAAAAGTATTTGCAGTATTTTCAGTTTATTGCTGAAAAAGACCGCCACCCTCAGTCAAAAGCGCAAAAATTTTCATGACCGTGCTGTAAATGCATACACTATAATAGCAAAAGTATTGGGACGCCTGCCGTTCCAGGCACATGAACTTTAACTTGGTGGTTATGACTAAGGCCTTATAGGCTGAAATGCGTCAACCTTTCCTATTTGCGTTTTGTCTACTGTGGCTTGTCAATAAATACGTCTATTTTTTAAGAGCAACGACCGGAGTGCAGATCATCTTTTTTTCATTCACTTCTACTCAGCCAGCGACTGTGGATCGAGCACCCGGGAGCTCTGCTTTTTATGTGATGTATGGGTAGTAGCACTGACTTTTTTGTTTATAACATGAACTTTAATGGTGTCTTATACACACGATCGTTTTTCATGCCGTTAAAAATGCCATTTTTAAAAATGGCCATTAAAAATGATCGTGTGTATGCTCCAGAGCATTTTTAACGACGTGAAAAACGGCCATTAAAAATTTCGAACATGCTCTCTTTTTTCACGTCGTTTTTCATGTCGTTTTTTTTTAACGACGTGAAAAACGATAGTGTGTATGCTTTAACGATGTGAAAAAAACGCGCATGCTCAGAATCAAGTATGAGACGGGAGGGCTCGTTCTGGTAAAACTAGCGTTCGTAATGGAGATCGCACATTCGTCACGCAGTAACGGACTGAAAAGCACGAGGCTGAAAAGCGCGAATCGTTGCTCAACAAACTTTACTAACATGAAGGGTGGCGCCATTCGAGCGGAACTTCCCCTTTATAGTGCCGTTGTACGTGGTATACGTCACTGCGCTTTGCTTGATCATTTTTTAAAATGATCGTGTGTACGCAAGACAGGCTTGAGAGGAAACATGAAAAAAAACGACGTGAAAAACGGCAAGAAAAAAAATGACATTAAAAACGATCGTGTGTATGGGGCATAAGTCTGTAGGGTTCAATATTGGTTTAGACCAGCTAATTTATTCTGACTCACGATTCATGATTTCCAGGAAACTATATAAACGCACTATACAGGCAGTCCCCAAGTTACAAGCACTTTGCTTTGTGCGCTGGTCCAAATCATTTGGTGGAGGCGGTATTATGGTGTGTGGTTGTTTTTCAGGGGCTGGGCTTGGCCCCTTCGTTCCAGTGAAGGGAACACTTAAGGCGTCAGCATACCAAGACATTTTGAACAATTTCTTTTCAATTGTTTTTTTTTATTAGAGTTTAACATTGTAGAATACAACAGTAGCATTGCATGAGATCATAGACAACAGTAATATAGCAATGTTACATATATAACCCGTGCATGTTCTTTTATTCGAAGGGTGTGCACGTCCTACTACACAATGTGGATGTCACGCCCCCTTGTATTAAGTATTCACAGGTTAATATTAAACTGTAAGCAAATATATTTTATTGCCTGGTTTATGCAGGCTACTATTGAGGTAACCGTGTGAAAGTGTAAAATTAAAGAGGTGAGTAGAAGTTTAAAAAAGAAAACAATTAAACTATACCAGAACATGAGGATCATTCATTGATTACATTTTTGTAAGAATTTTACTAATGGGGTCAATCATTATCACGATATCTTGATGTCCATGATGACCATTGGATAATGGATCTTTTTAACTTATTAGATTGGGTTGCAAAGTATTTTTCATAGGAGTGTTGATTTTTAACCCTTTGTGTTACTTCGTCCAAATTTGGGGATAAGGTCGTTTTCCATTTAGCTGTGATTGTCAAACGAGCTGCTATAAGTATGTGGATTATTATGCTTCTAAACTGGACTGGGACATTATTAATGGATAGGTTCAGTAGAGCTAATTAAGGATTAGGTTTAATAATTAATCCAGTTACTGAGGCTATGAGCTTGATGATTGCATACCAAAAGCTACATATTATTCATATATTTTGGGAATGAAAAAATATGTTTGTTACCTGTCGACCCACATTGCCTCCTACATGTGTTTGTTTCAGAGGGGAAGATTAAAGATAACCTAACTGGAGTAAGGTACGATCTACCGTATGTAGGATTTTTAATGTTAACTCCCAGTGATTGGTGCAATGGGAATAACGATAGCTGGATTTAATGGCCATTTGCCACTCTTTTGGGGAGTGTACTGACTCAAGTTCTTTTTCCCAGTTACACATATTAGATGTCTTTTACAAATTTTTTTTTTGTTTTGAGCTAAGGACTAAAACCAGGATAAGCCTTTGGGTTTATCATACTGGGTCGTCAGGTAGGGCTGGGCGATTTCCCCCCCCCCAAAAAAATATGCAATTTTTTTTTTTTTTATAAAAAACTTGATTTTACGATTCGATTCGATTTTTTTTTAATTATATTAATTAAAGTGCATCAATAAACAAAATTGCAAAGGCAAACCCTTTCTCTAACTGCAAAGTCAGTGTGCAACAAAGATTGTTAAACATCCAAATTATTAATACTGTATTTGGATTAACTAATAAAACAACAAAAAATCCTGAGGGTACTCTTAGTTGAATTGAACTTTTCCCATGCCTCACTGTGCCCAATGCCTCACTGTGCCCATGCTTCAATCAATGTGCCCGTACCTGATGCAGATTTTCATGGGATACAGATTTTACTGCTACACCGGCGGCCATTCCAGTATTCAAAAGCGTCTGTGATAGGCGGAACACTCAATTTCCCAGCATTCAGTGTTCCGCCTATAATGGACATCCGCTCATCCTCATAACACAGACGAGGATGAGAGGATGTCCGTGATAGGCTGAACACTGCCTGCTGTGAAATTGAGTGTTCCGCCTATCACAGACGACGAGGACTCGGGAGGCGCGGCTTTTGAACACTGCAATGGCCGCCGTCTGTCTGCATGACACGCTGATCAGGTAGGCAGACGGCGGCTTGCGGTTAGTTAGTGTTACATTACATCTACTCGCGGCTGCGGCGAGTAGATGTAATTGGGGGTAACGCCGCCCAGTGCCATTCTGGATACGCCCCCTGCAGCCCTGTTACGGAAACTTTGAAGAAAAAAAAAAAGAAAAATCTAAAAATCGATTTTCTTTAAATCTGAATCGATTTGAACTCAAAACTCGATTCAAGATTAAAATCGATTTTTTTCCCAGCCCTATCGTCAGGTATTACCACACGCCATTGTGCATTTTATAGTGCAAGTCTGAGTGGGTGGCATGAAAATGATGTAAATGGATCATAGCATATGAGTGATATTCTGGTTGTTTCGAGAGTAGTTCTTTATACGTCATTATGTTTTCTTGCAACCAGGGGAGTACTCTAAAGTTGGGGATCAAATATTCATACACCCGGAGAGGTATTTCTTCTTGACGTATCTTAGAGGGAGAATCAATCTGCATGTTAAGTTTTTCCCAAGCTGATATAGAAGGAAAGTTTGGACATATTGTCTGTTTGTCGATTTGGCTAATAGTAGGGTAAGTCCCTATTATTCAATGTGGCTTTCTCAATTTGCACCCAGTTTGTCTGACTCTGGTTCAAACCAAGCTTTTATTTGGTCTAGTAGTTCTGCAATATATTAATTACGGATAACAGGGAAGCTAGCTCCCCTTTATGTCTATGTCTCTGGATAAGACATTTTGGACAATTTCATGCTCCCACCATGTTTGTGGGAACAGTTTGGGGATGGCCTCTTCCTGTTTCAACATGACTGCTCACCAGTGCACAAAGCAAGGTCCATAAAGACATGGATGAGCGAGTTTGGGGTGGAGGGACTTGACTGACCTGCACAGAGTCCTGACCTCAAGCCGAAGTTACGTGTGGGTTTTTCTTTGTATCCCAAACAGTTCCTGTGGCAGTTGTGGCCTTGCCTTATGAGGTCAGCAAGTAAATGCTACATGAATTAGTGGTGCACCAAATCGAACATTTTGGTACCGAAATTGAAAATTCAGAATGCACTTAGCCGAAACCAAAATTTACAGTTTTTAAAAAATATATATATTTTTTATAAATAATTGTATTATATTCAACTTTTTTTAAATTAATATCATTAATCCAGTTACTGAGGCTATGAGCTTGATGATTGCATACCAAAAGCTACATATTATTCATATATTTTGGGAATGAAAAAATATGTTTGTTACCTGTCGACCCACATTGCCTCCTACATGTGTTTGTTTCAGAAGGGAAGATTAAAGATAACCTAACTGCTTCTGGTCACATATTCAAAAAAAAAAAGTCAGCTTTTGGAATACATAAAATACATATATAATACATATAAATAAATATATATATAAACTGATTTTTAATTGTCATACAAATATATATTTGAAATTAAATCTTTATTTTGTGGAAGTAACCCGGTGTGGGTGGATTTCTGACAGTCACAGGCTGTGTCACACCCCTCCAGCCTGTGTCTTAGAAAAAGAGGGAGGTGAACCCACAATTAATCGACATCCCATCCCCATCATTGTGTTTTTACAGTAGCTGGTTAAAGGGGTTGTAAAGGAAAAAATATTATCTCCTAATTAGCTTCCTATTACCTAATGTAGTGCTGCTTCACTTGCCTCTTCTTTCGTTTTGCCTTGCACATGTCCTTTTTTCTTCTAAGAATTCAGCATTTCCTGTTGCTCTGTATGTAACTAACCACCGCCAGGCGAGCCGTTCTGCCTGGTGATGAGTGTCGTGCTCGCCCCCTCCCTTGGACTACAGGAGTGCATCAGGACGCTGTCTACGTAGAGAGAAGCAAGTGCTGTGTCTTAGTGGGTGTGTATACCACACAGCAGTGCTGTCTCCCTTGGCTTAGTTTATTTTCTTCACTGTCCCGCCTTGACTCCGCCCCCTTGGTCGGCGGGTGTCCGAGAACTTTGCTCGTTCGATAGTCTAGATTAGGGAAAAACGGCTCTGCGCGATGCCGCTAAGCATAGTGGGTACTGTAGTTTCAGTATTGCGGTGACGTCGCTGCAGTGAACGCGCACCGCAAACCCGGAAATAGAAGGCAGAAGGATTACAGGACAGCCGCAGGCTTATATAGATGCTCTATTTCAACAGGTATATACATTACTTTGATAAAAATGATTACTTTTAGCGATATCAGTACCTACTAGAGATTAGTTATACATGAAAAAATGTTTTTGTTTACAACCCCTTTAAGTGGACATGGAGGAGGGAGGGAGTGGGCTGTCATTTACTACTGTGTATACACCCACATGTGTGACTCTATAGTCACATGGGCTGCTCAGATGTGATAGGGAGGAAATGCTCAGCATAGAAACTCAGTGAAAACTGCAGAGTTGCCACCACAGCTGTAAAATCCCTAGCTGAATTGGCGAATTTGTGACATGAACAGGAGGTGGAGATAGAAAGCAGCAGGATCAACCAGGTTTTCTGTAGAATACAGAAAACAAATCTCGTAGGGACTATGAACAGCATGTAGCAAACCATTTATTGAGTTTTTTTATAACCTGGGTTTAGTGACACTTTAAGGCCTCATGCACACTGGACATTAAAATAACATTATAAAAACAGCAGTAGCTTTGCAGTGAGTTTTTTTACTTGTTTCAAAGTTTTTGCAATAGTGTTTATTAGCGTTGTCACACCTTAGCGTCTTTCCTCGTTTTTTTTTCAAGATTTTTTTTTTCTTTTTCAATGGATCAAAAACGTTAAACACTGGTGAGCATTTATCAACGTTTATCAGCGTTAGAGCATTTTTACAGCTGAAAAACATCTCTCAGAACCCACTAGTTTTGGAGTTTTTTTACTGCATGGACACATAGGATAACATGGAGAGTTTAATGACTGTAGAAAAAAATGTCTACAGCCAAAAACAGCTGCTGTAAAAATGTAAAAAAACGTCCAGTGTGCATCAGGCAACTAGCTTTAAACAAAAAAAAATCTTCCTGTAATTAGTAGGGTATTCGCACTAAACAAATGTTATCAAGACCACACATGATCAAAAACAAAAGAAAGACCTAAAAGAAGAAAAGGACAACAAAAACATTTATCGCTGCAACTAAAAATCTTCTTAAATGCAAAGAATCATAGTTTGCATTTTGTGAATAATATTTTGTTATCATGTTGATAACTCTGTGGATGAATATTTATCTTGTCACGTAAAAAAGGGGTCACACATACATTACTTCGATTACACGCAGAACTACGTATGCGGGAAGTTGTATTCTGTCGTACAAGAATTTTCATACCTTAACCACTTCAGCCCGGACCATTTTGGCTGGTTAAAGACCAGGCCACTTTTTGCGATTCGGCACTTTGTCGCTTTAACTGACAATTGCGCGGTAGTGTGACGTGGCTCCCAAACAAAATTGACGTCCTTTTTTTTTCCCCACAAATAGAGCTTTCTTTTGGTGGTATTTGATCACCTCTGCGGTTTAAATTTTTTGCGGTATAAACAAAAATAGAGCGATAATTTTGAAAATAATGCAATATTTTTTGCTATAATAAATATCCCCAAAAAAGATATATAAAATAATTTTTTTGTTCCTCAGTTTAGGCTGATACGTATTCTTCTACATAATTTTGGTAAAAAAATTAGCAATAAGCGTTTAATTGATTGGTTTGCGCAAAAGTTATAGTAATGGTGGCGATCAGTGATTTTTTTCGTGACTGCGACATTATGGTGGACACATCGGACACTTTTGACACATTTTTGGGACCATTGTCATTTTCACAGCGATCAGTGCTATAAAAATGCACTGATTACTGTGAAAATGACACTGGCAGTGAAGGGGTCAACCACTAGGTGGCGCTGTAGGGGTTAAGTGTTCCCTGCATAGTGTTTCTTACTGTAGGGGGGATGGGCTCTGTGTAACATGACTCTGATCTCCGCTCCGAGTACACAGAGCCAAGATCAGTGTCATTGTCACTAGGCAGAGCAGGGAGATATGCTTGTTTACACAAGCATCTCCCCGCTCTATACCTCCGTGAGATGATCGCAGGGATCCCCGCGGCGATCGAGTCAGGCATTTAAAGGGGATGTACAGGTACGTTGATATGCCTGTCCGTGCCAGTCTGCCGACGTAAATGTACAGGAGGCGGTCGACAAGCAGTTAAGTAAGCACCTCGTTTTTTAAATGAGACTAGTATAGTGTGCAAAATAAAAAAGGATGATTGTTCGTCCGCTTTTCTCATCTTATGTACTAGGCATTAGATGTGAATTAGTTTCAGTTGGTGGTTGCTACAGCACCCAGATCTTCTAGAGCTCCATCCAGGAACGTGTGCGATGGGAATATGGAGTATTAGAGGTGGGCGCTGTATTCATGGTCTTTTCTTTTTTTTCCACGGTCATTTTTATTAGGTTTATAAACCATACAACTGCAGTATAGAAAAGTACCGTTACATGATAACATTAGTGATTATACACCAATTGGTTGCTAAGGAACCAGTATAACCAAATTATGGGCTATGATTATAATTCCTAATAACAAACAAAACATCCTCAAAAAAGAATATGAAGTAGTTCCTCTTCGAAGTAATTTTTTTGCAAGTACAGAAAAATACTTGTTGACCTTGAAATAAATGCAGTGCCTTCATCACTTCTTGTGCACTGAATTGACAAATCCATTATTTTAGCCTTCCCAACTATCTTCTGTTAAAGTGGCAGTAAACCCCCTCTGGATGACTTTGCACCATATAAAGCAGTATGAAATGAAGTATTTTAACTTTAGCAGTTTAGGAAATATTGCCCACTGTTTCTTTCAAGGAAGTCACTTTCACCTGCGCATTTTTATCCCAATTGACGGCACACTGAGTGTGCCATCAATCCATGAATCTATGTGCCTTGTCTCTATTTGGATTACTTCACGGCATTGCACTGAAATCCCGCAAGACTGTTGACCATTCATTATACGGGGCTAAGTTGCCATGGTAACTTTACAAGAAAATGAGGCTTCGTTCACTTGTATTGCACATTCTTACACTGATGTACTGGAAAGGGTGGAAGAAATCAGGAGGTAGCAGCAAAGAACAACATAAGCTGCACAAATAGTAAGAAAGCTTCGATATTGCTCCAGAGTATACCCTTGTGTGTAGAAATGGAATACTAGGTGCTGGTGTTCTTGCTTGGGATTCCTGTTACTGAGTTTACTACCGCTTTAACTACAGGGCACCTCCTTCCTATGTAATGGAGATGAGAGAAGAAAGAAGGTGTTTGTAGTTCAAATCTGGAGAGCATCTTAGGGTGACAATGCTGATGCTGCTCCATAAATACAGTTCCGTGAGCACATGTTGTCACTCTAGGGCAGAAAGTGTGTTACTGGCAGTATCACCAGGTGAAAATAAAGGATAAGTATCTTAAAAAAAAAAAAATCGAATGCAGCCACCACTTTAAAGGCGCCTAATGCAAATGTGACACCGGAGGGGGGGAGGGTTTTCAAAAAGCGGAAGTTCAATTTTTGGGTGGAACTCCGCTTTAACTCTGTTCCTTCATCTCCATAGAAAATTCATAGGATGACAACTAATTATTCTGACTCACAGGATTTCCAGGGGAACTAATATATATTATATTATATATACATACACACACTATACAGGCAGGCCCCGAGTTACAAACACCTTGTGTACTGGTCCAAATCATTTGGTGGAGGGTAGAATATGTGGGGGTTGATTTTCAGAGGCTGGGCTTGGCCCCTTCGTTCCAATAATAGGAACTCTTAAGGTGTCGGCATACCAAGACATTTTGGACAATTTCATGCTCCCAACTTTGTGGGAACAGTTTTGTGGACAGCCTTCCCAGAAGAGTTGAAGCTGTTATAGCTGCGAAGGGTGGGTCAACTCATTATTAAACCCTACGTACGAAGACTGGGATGCCATTAAAATTTATGTGCGTGTAAAGGCAGGCGTACCAATACTTTTGGCAAGTGTGTGTGTGTGTGTATGTGTATATATGTGTATATATATATATATATATATATGTGTGTGTGTATATGTATGTGTATGTATATATATATTCAACTGTTATTAATTTAATGAGCACAATAGTGCAGACTTTTCTTCCCTGGGCTGTGATTTTGAAGGTTTCTCATCTGGGCATGTCGTTGCAAATGTTAAGCCTTGTTTATTTGCCTGGTCCAGATTTATCTTGCCTGACACTTGGATATTATTCCCAGCCTTGATTGGAAAGAAATACAGGAATAACATCAGACGTCTTTACCCATGGATGGATTAGCAGTCTAGACTTGGAAGAACACATCTTTGCACAGCCAAGGCTTCTTTGATTAGCGTCACTTCGGGTAGATTCACAGTTGCCCCCTTACTGAGTGGATCGTAAGAAGTAATCCAAATGTTTTACATGTCTTGGTTAATGTTGGCAAAAAAAAGGTCTGCTCAGCTGAAAATTAAGAGTATTCTGTGCTGGAAGTCGGCATTCAACGGGCTATTTTTTTTGTAGCCAAACTAAAAACTCCTTGAAGCTAGGAAAACATGAGATTCCTATACAAAGTTCTCAAGTGCAAGAAACTTGGTACTAAATAAAGTTTGAAAAAAATTCAAAGGCAAAGATAATTTTTGTGCTAATGTTTACCACCGCATTTGCTATAGTACACATGGGACTTTATTGGCTGAGTTTTTTTTTTTTTTTCACTGGAAAGTGTTGAACCCATAATAGTTGTGTAGTTAAAGGATAAATGCGGGTTTCCCATGTGATCAGTGTTATTGGCAAATAAGTCAATGCACCACCTACCTCTAGAATACAGTACATTCCTCTCAATGCTTTCCAGGCCTTTGTGGAGCTGGTGCAATGTTTATATCAGTTCCAACTCTAAATTTCAGGAGGTACAACATTTGCATGTAGATATAACTGGATTTTGCGGTCTCTACCGGGATGGCCATTATTGCCAAGTTAAGAAGACCTGCTGTTGGCACTGCAGCAGTTTGTATTTGACCAAAATACCCATAGACATGACATGACATTTGCCTGTTACAGCATCAATCAGAGACTCAATTTACAGTCTTTGCCTCCCTTCTTAACAACTGTTGGGGATATATGGGCGCAGTTGTTAAGAAGGGAGGCAAAGACTGTAAATTGAGTCTCTGATGCTGAATCGGGCGAAAGTCATCTCATGTCTATGGGTATTTTGGTCAAATACAGACCAGTTTGGTCCAAACAAACTCTTTAAACCCCACTAAAGCTGGATATACTTTAAGGAGGGAAGGAGTGTACATTTAGGCACATATCCGCTTTAAAGTGCATGGCATAATTTTATTTTACTCTCGTCACCTCCTGTTTATTAGTTTAAAAATACAGGATTAGGAAGGATAGAATGATGCTAAAGATAACCAAACACTTGAGTCACAAGTGCAAGTTATTACAGAAGCTTCTTAAAAATAAATAACCCGCTTACTGCAGTGATTTTAACTTGGTGCTAGTGCATAAAAACAGTCCAAAATAACACGTGGTTGTGTACCATTTATGCTGCATTTGTGTTCTAGGTGTGAAATGGTAGGCTTTTAAAGTGTGTGTGTGCGTGTATATAAATATATATACAGTATCTCACAAAAGTGAGTACACCCCTCACATTTTTGTAAATATTTTATTTTATGTGACAAAACTAAAGAAATTAAACTTTGCTACAATGTAAAGTAGTGAGTGTACAGCTTGTATAACAGTGAACTTGCTGTCCCCTCAAAATAACTCAACACACAGCCATTAATGTCTAAACCGCTGGCAACAAAAGTGAAACTGTCCAAATTGGGCCCAAAGTGTCAATATTTTGTGTGGCCACCATTATTTTCCAGCACTGCCTTAACCCTCTTGGGCATTGAGTTCACCAGAGCTTCACAGGTTGCCACTGGAGTCCTCTTCCACTCCTCCATGACGACATCACGGAGCTGGTGGATGTTGGAGACCTTGCGCTTCTCCACCTTCCGGTAGAGGATGCTCCACAGATGCACAATAGGGTTTAGGTCTGAAGACATGCTTGGCCAGTCCATCATCTTTTACCCTCAGCTTCTTTAGCAAGGCAGTGGTCATCTTGGAGGTGTGTTTGGGGTCATTATCATGTTGGCATACTGCCCTGCAGCAGTTGGAAGGGGATCATGCTCTGCTTCAGTATGTCACAGTACATGTTGGCATTCATGGTTCCCTCAATGAACTGTAGCTCCCCAGTGCCGGCAGCACTCATGCAGCCCCAGACCATGACACTCCCACCACCATGCTTCACTGTAGGCAAGACTCACTTGTCTTTGTACTCCTCACCTGGTTGCCGACACACACGCTTGACACCATCTGAACCAAATATGTTTATCTTGCTCTCATCAGACCACAGGACATGGTTCCAGTAATCCATGTCCTTAGTCTGCTTGTCTTCAGAAAACTGTTTGCAGGCTTTATTGTGCATCATCTTTAGAAGAGGCTTCCTTCTGGCATGACAGCCATGCAGACCAATTTGATGCAGTGTGGTCTGAGCACTGACAGGCTGACCCCCCATCCCTTCAACCTCTGCAGCAATGCTGGCAGCACTCGTACATCTTTTTCCCAAAGACAACCTCTGGATATGACGCTAAGCACATGCACTCAACTTCTGTGGTCGACCATGGCGAGTCCTGTTCTGAGTGGAACCTGTCCTGTTAAACTGCTAGGCCATCTGTATGTAGAGCAACAATTCTATTTTTCAGGCCCTTACAGTTCTTTGCCATGAGATGCTATGTTGAACTTCCAGTGACCAGTATGAGAGAGTGAGAGCGATAACTCCAAACTTGCCAACGAGTCACATGACATGGGAGGAATATGGCTAATTGTGCCCAATTTGGACATTTTCACTTGGGGTTTACTCACTTTTGTTGCCAGCGGTTTAGACAATAATGACTCTGTTTAGTTATTTTGAGGGGACAGCACATTTACATTGTTATATATTGTTATACAAGCGATACACTCACTTCTTTACATTGTAGCAAAGTGTAATTTCTTCAGTGTTGTCACATGAAAAGATATAATAAAATATTTACAAAAACGTGAGGGGTGTACTCACTTTTGTGAGATACTGTATATCCATTTTCCTTTATATTTTTATGTAATCGGTCATCTGGCCTTTATTAAGTAGATGCTGTTTTTTATTAAATCATGGACTTCCAAGTTTTAGGCCAGCTGCAAAAAATAGACAGTGGCTGGGTGGTCACAATCTGTATTTTATACTTAAAGTGGATGTAAATCTTCTCCTATACCCAGTGAAGTGAACAGCCTCAGATGATACACAGGAATGAAACAAATCTTCCTTCATAAGTTTTACTTGTATATCTGCTGTCTTCAGCTTGCTATATTCTTTAGAAAGTGCACATCGTGTGGCAGCTGATTGGAGGAAAGGCAGACCCCCCCCCCCCTCCACATAGAGGAACAAAGATACCTGCAGCTCTCTGCTAATCTATTTATAGCACTCTCTTGCCACAAATTTCCAGCTGCTTTTATCTTGTGTGTCAGAGAACTTGTCAGAAGTTATCACGCTGATAGCAGAAAGACACAGGACTTAGGGCTTTGGAGAGAGAGATAAGAAGACACTACAAATATATGTGCTTAGGTCAAATTTCATGAATCTTTTACATCCACTTTAGAGAGGAGCTCTAGTCTTACCCCAAAGTCAGCAGCTGCAAATACTGTAGTTGCTGATTTTTAATATAATCTAGTTTCCTACTGCGCATGTGAGAATCGCACTGCAATTTGTGAATGTTCCCACTCTCTTCTGGGACCTGAAGGTTGCGGGGGGAAGGAGGGGCCAAACATCTTCAAAGATCGCCACAGCGATCTTACCAGAAAGTGGGAGTGGGCACCTGTTAAATCCAGGTACCTGCTCTCCCTCAAGAAATGCCAAATGTGGCAGTGGAGAGGGGGGTGGGTGCAAAAAAGTGTACCTCCTCCTTTTGATTGGAGCTCCGCTAGTATGTTTTAGATTTCTCTTATCGTCCATGGACTGACACAGCTGGATACTGTAAACGTGTGGGTATATGTCCCTGCTCACACGTTTACAGTATCCAGCTGTGTCAGTCCATGGACGTCAGAGAAATGGATTTTACGGTGAGTACAAAAATCCTATATTTTTTTTCTGCTAAAATCCATTGTTTGAATGGTTTGTCAATAACTGCCATTTCTGCAAATTGAATCTGTCAGACGCTAAGCTTGTAATATTTTCTCCTCCTGGATCCCCCTCTACCAACTTTTTACCATTAGGATCAATAGTACAACTACATGCCAGGATGTTAGTTGTAATCCTAGTCTCTGACCTCTCATTTGGGCTCCTCATCCAATCACTGTCTAAGAGCTCATTCACACTAGTGCAGCGACTATCATTTTTCCACAGTGGAAAATGCAGGTCACCAGTAGGACACACAGAAAACAATTGTTTTCTTTGTGCCATATTCCACCCTGAGACGCAGCCTGGAGCTGTGCTGCAGTTAGGTGCAACAAAATGCTGATATATTGCATTTTATCGCAGCACACTGGGCAGGATTAAAAAAAAAAGAAGGTTGCTGTGTGATTCGCTAAATCGTGCACCACACCGCCCCCTTCCGCTGACTCCCTGCAGCCAGAACTAACCGCTCCTACGCAGTAAAAACACTGCAGCTTTACTGTTCGGCAGCTGTCCATATAATATGAACCGGCCCTTAATCTTACTGCCTTAGTTCCATAACATTTCCAAAATTTGCCCCTTAACGAACAACACCACAAAGCTACTAATTCACTTCCCTGTTCTCTCCTGCCTCAACTATTGCAACTTCCTTCTCGTCTACCTTGATACAGGCTATCCCCCCTTCATTTCACCATGAATGCTGCCTCCAGACTCATCCACCTTACTGACAGTTCTGCAGTTTCTGCCTCTCTGCCAATGCCTCCACTGGCTTCTGCTAGTTCAACATATAAAATGTTTAAGTATATCAACAACATGCAAAGCCATGCACAACTCCGCTCTTGGCTACATCGTCAACCTCATCTCAAAATATTACCCAGACTGACCTGCTTTCTAGGTCCCTCATCACCTCCTCTAATGCTCGTCTCCAGGTCTTCTCCAGAGCCTCTCCAATTCTCTGAAGCTCCCTACTTTAACTTGTCTTGCTATCTGTTTGTTTGCCTTTAGGCAATCCCTGAAAACTCATCTTTTCAGGGAAGCCTTTCCTACTTCAACCTACAGAATATACTTCTGCCTTCTCCATCAGCTCATTCCTCAGTTTTTACCCTTTTCCCTTCCCTTTTATTGTAAGCTCCTATGAGCGGCCCTCCTAATCCTCTTGAGTCAAATTATATTGTGACTGTACTGTCTTCTTTTATATAATAATCTAATTGCCTGTACAGCTAACTAAGCTATAGCGTTCAGTATTTGTCATAACAGGCCTTGTCTTCTGCAACAGGAAATAAAAACAATTCCATTGGTGAAACAAAATTGCATGTTACAGCATAGTTAATGGATCAATAGTGTCTATGCTTTATGTGCATTAAAAATAACTAAGGGTACCCATAGTTGTAGGAGGGCACTGGGCCGTGCGGACATGATCTGACCACCACCTGGGACCTTTACAGATGTGTAAAAGCAGCTGCTCTCTTTTATTAAGCATTTAAGTTAAAATACTGAATCAGATACCGTTTTGTTTTATTATCTACTGTCTATATGTGAAATTCAACAGCATACCAAACAAGTGATTTTTGGTTGGAGAGGCATTGATAGGCAGGAAATTATAGATAAAAAGGATTTAGAGAAATTTGTCTTTTTATAAAGCTGTTGCTCACCACAATTAACCAGGTTTCATATTGTGTGACATTCAAAGGATAAATGTACCAAAAAAAACTCCACCGTCCGGTGCATTTCTCCAGCCCCTGCATCAATTGTGATATTTGCTACAGGCAAAAACCATTTCTCTTTTTTTACTTCTCACTAAACATAGAACTAAAAGTAATTGTGGTTATGTTAAAAGTTCTATGGTCACAGCATACACTTTCATTTGATAACATCAGCATTTTACTAGCAATACACACAATAGTGATTATTAAGAGTGTAATATAAACTTACCTGGAAAATCTCCTTTCATGTTCTGAGTGCTGCCTTTCTGCTGGCCATCTTTTTCCACAATTTCTTGTAATCTCTACATTTTTCCAAACTCCTCTGAACTACAGAGGTGCTGAGAAGGCAAGCACTGTGAAATCTGTGACACAGCAGTGCCTATTCACAGGGTATAGTGAGTACCGTATATACTCGAGTATAAGCCAAGTTTTTCAGCCCCTTTTTTTGGGCTGAAAGTGACCCCCTCAGCTTATACTCGAGTCAGTACCTGAGTCCATTGCAGAATCCGACCTCATAGTGCCCGTTGAAGAATCCGATCCGTGTACCCGAGTCCATAACATTCGGATGGCGGGCGTGCAGTGTCAAAAACTCGCGCTCCTCCTTGTGCTGTTCCGTGATAGGGCGGAACACTCGGCTTCCCAGCAAACACTGTGTTCAGTGTTCCGCCTATCAGGGATGCCCTCTCGTCCGTGATAGACTAGAGGGACGAGAGGGCGTCCCTGATAGGCGGAACACTGAACACAGTGTTTGCTGGGAAGCCGAGTGTTCCGCCTATCACGGAACAGCACAAGGAGGAGCGCGAGTTTTTGACACTGCACGCCCGCCATCCGAATATGTTATGGACTCGGGTACACGGATCGGATTCTGCAATGGGCACAGTGAGGTCAGGCGGCAATGGACTTCATTTTCACCTCTCCTCTGATGCTGGATTGTCCTCAATTGAATCAGCACTCGTCTCTCTTAAAGAAATTGGACATCATTCAGCACAGACAAAGACTGGCAGTCGATCTTGGACTGCTAAGTCTGTAAGGGACAGTGGCAGAGAATACATTTTTACATTGGCCAAAGTTACTTTTTATTTGTATGAATTTTAGGAAAACTTGCACTAGTTAATTTTCAAGTTATGATGGTATTTTCGGCTTACAGTAGCTGCTGCATTTCCCACCATCGGCTTATACTCGAGTCATTACGTTTTCCCAGTTTTTTGTGGTAAACTTAGGTCCTCGGCTTATACTCGGGTCGGCTTATACTCGAGTATATACGGTATGTGTCCTAGAATTCAAAGAAGTAAATTTTGAGATTCTTCACAAAGTATACAAAATTAAAGCAGAGCTCCACCCAAAAGGGGAAGCTCCGCTTCTTTGCCGCCTCCTCCCTCCACTGCCACATTTGGGGGGGAGGGCACGAGTACCTGGTTTTGACAGGTACCCACTCCTCGGCTGACTTTGCCTCAGTGAGCTCAGCCTGAAGTTTGGCCCCCCCAGCTGCCGGGCTATAAACAAAGCGCAGCGCTCTTTGCGCATGCGCAGTAGGGAAGTGGCTGTGAAGCCCCAAGGTTTCACTGCCAGTTTCCCTTAGCCAAGATGGCGCACTAAGCAATTGTAGCGGGGCTTTGAAATTTAGGGGGATGTTTGAGTGGTAGTTGTGCTCAAACACATTATTTGATAGGGTTCTGTAAAACCCAATTTTAGCTGCAGATGGGATACTGGTGTCTAGTTCCCCGTGGCCTATTGGTGGCGCTGCCATCGGAGGCCAGGGTTGAACCGTTGGTACAGTGCTGTGCCTTGGATGTCCCCTGTCGGTGGTGGTATGGTGGGCGTGTTGGCCCGCGGTGCATCCCGGGAGGGGATATAAAAGGGGCAGACCCTGTCTGTCAGGGGTGAGTTCCCGGGGGTCCGACCCCGGGAGCGGGTGAGTTCCCGGGGGTCCGACCCCGGGAGCGGGTGAGTTTCCGGGGGTCCGACCCCGGGAGTGTGTGATTCTGTTCGTGGCCACCCCAGGCACCTTTAGCTCTGGGGTGGAGTTCCTGGTTCGGTACACTGGCGGATCAGTCCCAGGCACCTTTAGCCCTGGGGCTACAACTGGAGGCCTTGGGCTCAGCATCTTTTGGCTGGGCCCACAGAGGATCGAGGAATCCCAGGGTGCTGCCTTGCGAGGAGACCCGTATCTTAGATGAGGAGGCCGGGGGAGGACCGTTCCGAGGGACTGGTGAGGAACTCACAGTGAAGGAAGGGGCCCGGTAACTCTCTGGAGGGATGTCATCTCCCTGAAAGAGGTTTAACGTTGCAACCAAGTTCACCAGGTCTGTGGCAGAGACTGTATCTAGTTCGAGCATCATTCCGACTGCTAGGGCACACTCCATTGGGAGACTATCCGGATGGGCTGAGTCTACCTGAAGATATGGGTAGTGAATCAGAATTTGTTTGTGCCTGGACCTATTCCCACACCTTTTGCTGTCCTGCTCTTCTTCCAACCTTCTCCTGTCCAGTTATCGTGCATAACAGAGAAAATAAACTCTAAGTTGGAGTTGCAATTGGTGTGGACCTTAAAGTTATTGGGGAATAGAGACTTGTCTTTGTTACAGTGGAGACGGGAGCCATTCTCTGGGGGAACCTGATCACAGAGACCCAGGTACTTTACACAGCTCAACCTCTTTATACAAGAGGGTTTTTTCTGCTAAGGAGCCAAAAGCAGTAAAGGGGGTGGTGTCGCTACACAATTATTAAATCTATGCGCATAAAAATAATGAAATAGCATTTAATAAACCCTCCACTGAACGTGGATACTATGAAATACAAAGCCCCCGCTGCCATTCCTATATCAGGATAATATATGTAGGGGCAGGCTGGGCGCTGCCCTCAGATTAACATGCTGTGCTGAACCCTTATGAGCTTCAGTCCATTAAGTGCTGTTTCTCCGGAGTTTCCTCTCCCAGTCAGTGTTCATTCACCTCATCTTAAAAATCTGTGAAAAGCCAATGTTACGGAGAGTTACACAGAAGACACTCGGAGACAAAAGGTCCCACACATTGGCATTGCAAATCAACTTTAGGTCAGCAATAAGCATTATTTATTTCTGATCCCCCGTCCTGAAATGAATGGCTTTCTATAATATATTGCTGGTTTTAGGGACTTGCAGGCGTTGTTATAAAAGGGCCTTTGTCTCATAGATCAAAGGCCAAAACATGCATTAATAACATTGGGGAATTTTTCACAATTGCTGACCCTTTCACCATATTTTGCCAGGAGTGTAAGTTTAAATGTTCTGACAGGGTTATGCTGGGGAATGTCAGATCATTGAACTATCAAGTAGCTCTTTAACCACTTCCTTACTGGGCACTTAAACCCCCCTCCTGCCCAGACCAATTTTCAGCTTTCAGCACTGACGCACTTTGACAATTGCGCGGTCATACAACACTGCACCCAAATTACATTTTTATCATTTTTTTTCCCCACAAATAGAGCTTTCTTTTGGTGTTATCTGATCACCTCTGCGGTTTTTATTTTTTGCGCTATAAACAAAGAGCGATAATTTTGAGAAAAAAAACTCAATTTTTTGCTATAATAAATATCCCAATTTTTTTTTACTTTTTTTTTCTTTTAGTTTAGTCCAATACGTATTCTTCTACATATTTTTGGTAAAAAAAAATCGCAATAAGCGTTTATTGATTGGTTTGCGCAAAAGTTATAGCGTCTACAAAATAGGGGATAGATTTATGACATTTTTATTTTACATTTTTTTTTCAGTAGTAATATCGGTGATCTGCAATTTTTGTCAGGACTGTGATAATGCGGCGGACACATCGGACACTTTTGACACTATTTTGGGGCCATTCACATTTATACAGCGAACAGTGCTATAAAAATGCACTGATTACTGTATAAATGTGACTGGTAGTGAAGGGGTTAACCACTAGGGGGCGGGAAGGGGTTAAATATGTTCCCTCATGAGTGATTCTTACTGTGGGGGGAGGGGACTGACTGGGGGAGGTGACTGATGGTTGTCCCTATGTACAAGGGACACACCATCAGTCTCCTCTCCCTAGCAGGACGTGGATCTCTTTGTTTACACACAGAGATCCACCTCCCTGGCTCTGTGACAGCCGATCGCGGGTACCTGGCGGACATCGCGGCCGCAAGGCACGCGCATCGGCACCCGCGGGCACAGCTCTTCCGTGATGCGCACCGCCGCGGGCGCGCATTGCGGAAGTAAACAAGAGGACGTCCTGGGGACGTCCACCCGGCAGTTCAGGTCCGCGCTGCAGCCGTCTTTCGGCTATAGCGCGGATCTAAACTGGTTAAACACAAATCTTTTTGGTGTTTTTATTTTGTTTGAAAAAAATAAATCCTAATTCTTTGTTTTATTTTTAAAAGGGTAACAAAGTTTTAGTGTCCATGCAAACACCAGTGCTCTTGGCAAAAAAATGCTAACGTTGTGTTTTTTGTACTGGCATTTAGGAGCATTTAGCTTTTTTTTCTGCCAAAGAAAACGCTCTCAGAAACGCAAAGCAGAAGGGTTTTTTTTTTTTGCTGCTAAATGCTGAGCTTAAAATTATTTGTCTAAATGTCCTAATGTGCATGGACACATAGGATGACATTGAGCTGCTTCTACAGGCAAAACATCTAAAGGGCTCTTTCACACGGAGGTCCGTTCAGGTCCGCCTGTCAGTTTTTTAGGCGGACCTGAAACGGATCCTCCATGTAGCCCTATGGAGGCACGGATGTCAGCGGAGACATGTCCGCTGACATCCGCTCCGCTCCACTCCGCCAAAGTGTGACGGAGGAAAACCCTATTTTTCCTTCCGTCGGCGGAGCGGATCGGATGACAACGGACTCTACGGTCCGTCGTCATCCGATTCCCCATAGGGGAGAGCGGCGCTCTGACAGGGCGGTCCCTGCACAGTGTGCGGGGACCGCCCAGTCATCCGTCGGCTCAGCGGGGATCAACGGAGCGATCCCCGCTGAGCAAGCGGAGCTTCACGGGGCGGATCTGCACGGATCCGCCCCGTGTGAAAGGACCCTTACAAGGCACATAATGTCTGGTTGACCAGGACAAGTACTTATGAACAGTAAGGCCCCTTTCACACTGAGGCGTTTAAAAAACGCAAAAAAATTATGAGTTTTTTTACCGCATTCGCGGTAAAAATAGCGCTAATGCATATGCGTTTTTACAGCGTTTTTGTGGTAAAAAGGATTATTTGGTATCCCACAATCTTCCACTCTACTGCGGTCATGTGACCTTCCCACAGCTTCTGGGTGTTTTTTTACAGCGGTACTCATTCATTTCAATGGGGATAGGTGTTTTTACAGCGCTATTTTATGCGCCCCAAAGATGCTCCAAAAAAGCTGTTTGCAGGATTTTTTCCAACGCGCAGCCAGCAAAACGCCTCAGTGTGAAAGCCCTCAGGGCTTTCACATTGAGAATGATGGGGCAGGATTATTTCAGGCATTTTTACAGCGCTGTATTTACTGCGAAAACGCGGTAAAAACGCCTCCGTGTGAAAGGGGCCTAAGGGGAAGCTTGTTCATATCATCCACTATTAGTATTAGAATGATATATAACACAATATAAACTCAGGTACAATTTGTAAGACTGCACTAAAATTGTTACATGGAACTGTGAGCAGTATTTTGAGATTTAAACATTTTCCTCCTATTTCAGTGATGTTCATTGTCGAGTCTCACCCAGCATAGCAGAGCTTTTCCTTATTTTCTGGCTGACCGCCTCATGTAGGAGTACGATGGCACAGCGGCGGTCCTGCACTGGATCGCGTATCTAATATGTGATCCAGCACTTCTGAATAGGGGGTATGCGCGTGCGTGGCTGCCGTGCCAGCTGTGCTGTGATTAATCACAGCACAATCCGATCAGGGTGTGCCAGCCAATGATTGACCATCGGTACCCACTGATCTCTACAGAGGATGACAGGACAGAGCTCTATGATTGTAAATAATACAGAGCTGTGTCCTGTCAGAGGGGGTGTGCTGGTTTTTGTTTCCCAGCAGAGAATAAAAACCGGCACATCCCTGAGCAAAAAAAGCACACCGTGAATGCACCAAGCACGGTTTAACCCCTTGATTGCCCTAAATGTTAACCCCTTCCCTGCCAGTGTCATTAGTACAGTGACGGTGCATATTTTTAGCACTATATTAGTGTCACTGGTTCCCACAAGTATAAAACTTGTCAGATTGCCGCAATATCGCACTTTTGCTATAAGTTGCTGATCACCGCCACTACTAGTTTAAAAAATAAATAAAAAATTCCTGTATACATACCATAGTTTGAAGATGCTATAACTTTTCACACAAACCAATATACACTTATTGGGATTTATTTTTACTAAAGACATGTAGCAGAATATATTTTGGCCTTAATTTATGAAGAAATTAGATGTTTTTAAAACATTTTTATTGGATATGTTTTTTCTGTTTTTCTTTTTATAGCACAAAAAACCTAGTGGTGATCAAATGCCACCAAAAGAAAACAATTTGTGCGGAAAAAAATTATATACATTTCATTTGGGTGCAGCATTGCATGACTGCGCAATTGTCAGGTAAATTAACGCACTAAAAAGCAAACAATGGCCATGAAGGGGGGTAAATCTTCCAGAGGGTAAGTGGTTAAAGAATGTCCACACAAGGTCCTCTTCTTCCTGCACATTTGTGCTATATCCCCTTTCATTCCTATGAGGAAGCTATACTCATTGTGACCTTCAGTGATCCAGCAGAGTACAGTTCTACCATGGGAATGAATAGGATCACTGATTACATTTTGCAGGAACAGAATTCTGGTGGAGGGGAAATCCTGGGGTGTTTTAGCAGCACGTTTGTGTGATCTCAAGGGGCGCTGCATAGTGAAGATGGTTGTAACATGAAAGATACAGTGGGTCAAAAAAGTATTTAGTCAGCCACCAATTGTGCAAGTTCTCCCACTTAAAAAGATGAGAGAGGCCTGTAATTGTCATCATAGGTATACCTCAACTATGAGAGACAAAATGTGGAAACAAATCCAGACAATCACATTGTCTGATTTGGAAAGAATTTATTTGCAAATTATGGTGGAAAATAAGTATTTGGTCAATATCAAAAGTTCATCTCAATACTTTGTTATATATCCTTTGTTGGCAATGACAGAGGACAAACGTTTTCTGTAAGTCTTCACAAGGTTGTCACACACTGTTGCTGGTATGTTGGCCCATTCCTCCATGGAGATCTCCTCTAGAGCAGTGATGTTTTGGGGCTGTCGCTGGGTAACACGGACTTTCAACTCCCTTCAAATGTTTTCTATGGGGTTGACATCTGGAGACTGGCTAGGCCACTCCAGGACCTTGAAATGCTTCTTACGAAGCCACTCCTTCGTTGCCCAGGCGGTGTGTTTGGGATCATTGTCATGCTGAAAAACCAGCCACGTTTCATCTTCAATGCCCTTGCTGATGGGAGGAAGTTTGCACTCAAAATGTCACGATACATGGCCCCATTCATTCTTTCATGTACACGGATCAGTCGTCCTGTTCCCTTTGCAGAGAAACAGCCCCAAAGCATGATGTTGCCACCCCCATGCTTCACAGTAGGTATGGTGTTCTTTGGTTGCAACTCAGCATTCTCTCTCCTCCAAACACGACGAGTTGTGTTTCTACCAAACAGTTTTACTTTGGTTTCATCTGACCATATGACATTCTCCCAATCCTCTTCTGGATCATCCAAATGCTCTCTAGCAAACCTCAGATGGGCCCGGACATGTACTGGCTTAAGCAGGGGGACACGTCTGGCACTGCAGTATCTGAGTCCCTGGCGGCGTAGTGTGTTACTGATGGTAGCCTTTGTTACGCTGGTCCCAGCTCTCTGCAGGTCATTCACTAGGTCCCCCCGTGTGGTTCTGGGATTTTTGCTCACCGTTCTTGTGATCATTTTGACCCCACGGGGTGAGATCTTGCGTGGAGCCCCAGATTGAGGGAGATTATCAGTGGTCTTGTATGTCTTCCATTTTCTAATTATTGCTCCCACAGTTGATTTCTTCACACCAAGCTGCTTGCCTATTGCAGATTCAGTCTTCCCAGCCTGGTGCAGGTCTACAATTTTTGTTTCTGGTGTCCTTCGACAGCTCTTTGGTCTTCACCATAGTGGAGTTTGGAGTGTGACTGTTTGAGGTTGTGGACAGGTGTCTTTTATACTGATAACAAGTTCAAACAGGTGCCATTAATACAGGTAATGAGTGGAGGACAGAGGAGCCTCTTAAAGAAGAAGATACAGGTCTGTTAGAGCCAGAAATCTTGCTTGTTTGTAGGTGACCAAATACTTTATTTTCCACCATAATTTGCAAATAAATTCTTTCCAAATCAGACAATGTGATTGTCTGGATTTGTTTCCACATTTTGTCTCTCATAGTTGAGGTATACCTATGATGACAATTCCAGGCCTCTCTCATCTTTTTAAGTGGGAGAACTTGCACAATTGGTGGCTGACTAAATACTTTTTTGCCCCACTAAGTGGGATGCATATGGGGGAGCATTAATTAAACAAGGGTTCAGTTGGCCTTCAAAGATCCACTGCACTTTTTTTGTCAGGTCTTATGCAAAGAGCATTCCATGTGACATTGGCAAGACAGCTACATAAAACACACCAACCTGAGTAATATAGAAGAAATAAGAATAACAGGTTATGCGTGTCTGCAGTTTGTTTTCAGATACAGTGTTTGGAATAAAAGCAAGTCATTCATATTGCATTTTAATTTATAACCCAGAGACCGGTTTGTTATATAAGGAACTGTAGAACAAAAGATGAAACAGTGCTGGTTTGTCATTATTGTAGTAAACACCGGACCAAACCACTTTTGCGATTTTAAAATTCATATAAACTGTAAGGCCCCTTTCACACACAGGGTCCAATCAGGTCTGCCTGTCAGTTTTTCAGGCGGACCTGATTGGACCCGCCATTCACCCCTATGGACCGGCGCGTGTAAACAGACTTGTGTCCATTTACACCTGCCTACCTCCAATCCAATTCACTGTGCAGATTACATGTGATGTCTGTGCAATGCAAATTTAGCCATACAGTTATATGGCTGAATTCACATTGGATTTGCACGAAAAAGGTGCAGGAACCTTTTTTTTTTACCCCCGCACTGGAATCGGATCGCCTGGGTGTTCACACCCATTTGATCCAATTCCTGTCTGAAGTCACAGTTCCCACTGCGGTATTGGCACCAATATCTTAAAAAGGGCAGAAATTTATACCTGGGAACTGCAGGCCAGTTAGCCTAACATCAATAGTCTGCAAGCTTTTGAAGGGAATGATAAGGGACTATATACAAGATTATAGTAATGAAAATGGTATTAATAGCAGTAATCGGCATGGATTCATGAAAAATCGTTCTTGCCAGACCAATCTATTAACCTTCTATGAGGAAGTGAGCTGCCATCTAGATAAAAGAAGGCCTGTGGATGTGGTGTACCTAGAATTTTGCAAAGGCATTTGATTCAGTCCCCCATAAATGTTTATTGTACAAACTAAGGTCTGTCAGCATGGACCAAAGGGTGAGTACATGGATTAAATACTGGCTAAAGGGGCGAGTCCAAAGGGTGGTGATAAATGGGGAGTACTCGGAATGGTCTGGTGTGGAAAGTTGGGATCCCCCAGGGTTCTGTGCTGGGACCAATCCTGTATAATTTATTCATAGACGATCTCGAGGATCGGGTAAACGTCTCAATCTCCGTATTTGCGGATGATACAAAGTTGAGCAGGGCAATAACTTCTATGCAGGATGTAGAAACCTTGAAAAAAGACCTAAACAAACTAATGGGGTGGGCAACTACATGGCAAATGAAGTTTAATGTTGAAAAATGTAAAGTAATGCATTTAGGTGCCAAAAATACAAATGCAATCTATAAACTGGGGGGAGAACCTCTGGGGAAATCTAGGATGGAAGGACCTAGGGGTCCCAGTAGATGACAGGCTCAGAAAAGGCATGCAATGCTAGGCTGCTGCAAGCAAAGCCAACAGAATATTGGCATGCATTAAAAAGGGGATTCACTCCAGAGATAAAACGATCATTCTCCCACTCTACAAGACTCTGGCCTGGCCACTCCTGGAGTATGCTGTCCAGTTCTTGGCACCAGTCCTCAGGAAGGATGTGCTGGAACTGGAGAGAGTCCATAGAAGGGCAACAAAACTAATAAGGGGACTAGAGCAGGGCTTGACAAATTTGCTTGGAATCTAGGAGCCAGCTAAAAAAGTTAGGAGCCAGGAACGCGCCCCGTCCCGCCGAGCTCGCGCGCAGAAACGAACGCATACGTGAGTAGCGCCCGCATATGAAAGCGGTGTTCAAACCACACGTGAGGTATCGCAGCGATCGGTAGATTGAGAGCAATAATTCTAGCCCTAGACCTCCTCTGTAACTCAAAACATGCAACCTGTAGAATTTTTTAAACGTCGCCTATGGAGATTTTAAAGGGTAAAAGTTAGTCGCCATTCCACGAGCGGACGCAATTTTGAAGCGTGACATGTTGGGTATCAATTTACTCAGCGTAAAATTATCTTTCACAATATTAAAAAAAATTGGGCTAACTTTACTGTTGTCTTATTTTTTTTATTAACCACTTAAGCCCCGGACCATTTGGTAGCTAGAGGACCAGAGGTGATTTCAGAATTTTGCACTGCGCTGCTTTAACTAAATTGTGCGGACATGCAATGTTGTACCCAAACGAAATTTGCGTCCTTTTCTTCCCACAAATAGAGCTTTCTTTTAATGGTATTTGATTGCCTCTGCGATTTAAATTTTTTGCGATATAAACGGAAATAGACCAAAAATTTTGAAAAAAAAAGATATTTTCTACTTTTTGTTATAAGAAAAATCGAATAAACTCAATTTTAGTCATACATTTAGGCCAAAATGTATTCAGCCACATGTCTTTAGTAAAAAAAAATGTCAATAAGCGTATATTTATTGGTTTGCGCAAAAGTTAATAGCGTCTACAAACTAGGGTACATTTTCTGGAATTTACACAGCTTTTAGTTTATGACTGCCTATCTCATTTCTTGAGGTGCTAAAATGGCAGGGCAGTACAAAACCCCCCCCAAATGACCCCATTTTGGAAAGTAGACATCCCAAGGAAATTGCTGAGAGGCATGTTGAGCCCATTGAATATTTTTTTTTTTTGTCTCAAGTGATGGAATAATGACTAAAAAAAAAAAAAAATTACAAAAAGTTGTCACTAAATGATATATTGCTCACACATGCCATGGTTATATGTGGAATTGCACCCCAAAATACATTTTGCTGCTTCTCCTGAGTACGGGGATACCACATGTGTGGGACTTTTTGGGAGCCTAGCCGCGTATGGGCCCCCGAAAACCAAGCACCGCCTTCAGGATTTCTAAGGGCGCAAATTTTTGATTTCACTCCTCACTACCTATCACAGTTTTGAAGGCCAAAATAGCACAAAACCCCCCCAAATGACCCCATTTTATAAAGTAGACACCCCAAGGAAATTGCTGAGAGGCCTGTTGAGCCCATTTAATATTTTTTGTCCCAAGTGATTGAATAATGACAAAAAATAAAAATAAAAAATTACAAAAAGTTGTCACTAAATGATATATTGCTCACACATGCCATGGTTATGTGTGGAATTACACCCCAAAATACATTTTGCTGCTTCTCCTGAGTACGGGAATACCACGTGTGGGACTTTTTAGGAGCCTAGCCGCGTACGGAACCCCGAAAACCAAGCACCGCCTTCAGGATTTCTAGGCACAAATTTTTGATTTCACTCCTCACTACCTATCACAGTTTCGAAGGCCATAAAATGCCAAAATGGCACAAAACCCCCCCAAATGACCCTATTTTGGAAAGTAGACACCCCAAGCTATTTGCTGAGAGGCATGGTGAGTATTTTACAGCTCTCATTTGTTTTTGAAAATGAAGAAAGAAAATATATATATTTTTTTTTTTTCAATTTTCAAAACTTTGTGACAAAAAGCGAGATCTGCAAAATACTCACAATACCTCTCAGCAAATAGCTTGGGGTGTCTACTTTCCAAAATGGGGTCATTTGGGGGGGTTTTGTGCCATCTGGGCATTCCATGGCCTCCGAAACTGTGATAGGCAGTGAGAAGTGAAATCAAAAATTTACACCCTTAGAAAGCCTGAAGGCGGTGATTGGTTTTTGGGGTCCCGTACGCTGCTAGGCTCCCAAAAAGTCTCACACATGTGGTATCCCCGTACTCAGGAGAAGCAGCAGAATGTATTTTGGGGTGTAATTCCACATATACCCATGGCATGTTTGAGCAATATATCATTTAGTGACAACTTTGTGCAAAAAATAAATAAAAATAAAATTAATTTTCTTTTTTCCGCAACTTGTGTCAACATATAAAATATTCCATGGACTCGACATGCCTCTCAGTATATAGCTTGGGGTGTCTACTTTCCAAAATGGGGTCATTTGGGGGGGTTTTGAACTGTTCTGGCATTTTATACACAACATTAGGAAGCTTACATCCACTCTTCTAACCACTTGAAGACAAAGCCCTTTTTGACACTTTTTGTTTACATGAAAACATTTTTTTTTTTTGCAAGAAAATTATGTTGAACCCCCAAACATTATATATATTTTTAAAGCAAAGGCCCTACAGATTAAAATGGTGGGTATTGCATTTTTTTTTTCTACACAGTATTTGCGCAGCGATTTTTCAAACGCATTTTTTTGGGGAAAAAATACACTTTTTTAAATTTTAATGCACTAAAACACACTATATTGCCCAAATGTTTGATGAAATAAAAAAGATGATCTTAGGCCGAGTACATAGATACCAAACACGACATGCTTTAAAATTTCGCACAAACGCGCATTGGCGACAAACTACATACATTTTTAAAAGCCTTTAAAAGCCTTTACAGGTTACCCCGTTAGATTTACAGAGGAGGTCTACTGCTAAAATTACTGCCCTCGATCTGACCTTTGCGGTGATACCTCACATGCATGGTGCAATTGCTGTTTACATATGACGCCAGACCGACGCTTGCGTTTGCCATTGGGCAAGAGCAGGGCAGGACAGGGGTGCTTTTTTTAAAAAAAAAATTATTATTAATTTTGCTTTTTTCTTTTATTTTTAAATTGTTCCTTCCATATTTATTATTTTTTTATCATTTTTATTGTTATCTCAGGGAATGTAAATATCCCCTATGATAGCAATAGGCAGTGACCGGTACTCTTTTTTGAAAAAACTGGGGTCTTCTAGACCCTAGATCTTTCCTCTGCCCTCAAAGCATCTGACCACACCAAGATCAGTGTGATAAAATGCTTTCCCAATTTCCCAATGGCGCTTTTTATATCCAGGGGGGGGGGGGACATTCCCTCCCATTGCTTGTAAAAGCAGTCCAGAGGCTAATTAGCCACTAGGATTGCTTTTACATGAAAGCCGGCCGCTGGCTGAAAAGAATGATACCAAGATGATACCTAAACCCGCAGGCATCATTCTGGTATAAACATTCAAAGTCCAGCAACATACCAGTACAGTACTGGTCCTTGTTGGACATGTATTGTAATCTTTTTTTTTCATGCAGCCAGTTGGCTGAACGAAAAAAGAGATTGATCGGTGGGTATGCCCACCATTAGAATACCGCCCTTCATCCACCCACTTCTAATGATGGGCATACATGCACCATTTATATATGCCGAAGCATGGGGGCATCCTCCCGCAAAAAAGTTATGCCGCACACACATGGTCGGACTTTTCCACGGGCAAGCCTCCGTCGGAATTTCGACCGTATGTACACGGCATTAGGAGCAAAATCGCTCCTCCACCCCTGCTGCCCCAATGCTTCGGCATATATGCTTTTTTTTTTCAACTGTGGTGGTGAAATCACCTCCTACAGCACTGGAGTCGCAGGGATCAGGCCTGTCTCTGCGAACGCTGCAGTTATGTGTGTTGTGTTTTGTAAGTGACAGTGATCGATCGATACTGCACTTGGGTGGCCTGGGCTGGACGAAGGGGCAAAACGCAGGTGCTAGCAGGTATCTGGGCTGATCCCGCTAACACTGCGTTTTTGGGAACCCTAAACTGCTGGGGACGCTAGTATAGATCTGATCAGATATTGATCTGATCAGATACTATACCACTAAGGGGGGTGTATGCTTCACGCGTGGGTGTTAGCGTTACTGGCACTAACCTGATGCTGCCTGGGGTGTGACGCAGACCCTCTCTGACGCTAAAACCTAATTGATATCACCCGCCGGGCGATCAGGGGGTTAAATCTTTATTGGGTTATATATACGGCGGGTGCCCTGACGCTATAAAAAGCAAACTAACTAACCAGCGTCACCTGTAACACTTATATGGTGATCACTGGTGAAAGGGTTAACTAGGGGCAATTAGGGGGTTAAAACCTTAGATAATATATGGGGGTACCTGACGCTATAAAAACCTGCGGCGAACCTAAAAAAAATTACTGGCTACCGATCTGCATCACCGACGCTAAGACAGCGATCAGAAAAATGATCGCTTAGCGACAGTGGTGATAGGGGGTGAAAGGGTTACCTGGGGGGCGATCAAGGGGGTTAAACCTTTATTAGGTAATATATGGGGGTACCTGACGCTATAAAAACCTGCGGCGAACCTTTAATAAAATAACTGGCTACCTATCGGCATCACCGACAATAAGACAGCGATCAGAAAAATGATCGCTTAGCGACAGTGGTGATAGGGGGTGAAAGGGTTACCTGGGGGGCGATCAAGGGGTTAAACCTTTATTAGATAATTTATGGGGGTACCTGACGCTATAAAAACCTGCGGCGAACCTAAAAAAAATTACTGGGTACCGATCTGTATCACCGACGCTAAGACAGCGATCAGAAAAACGATCGCTTAGCGACAGTGGTGATAGGGGGTGAAAGGGTTACCTGGGGGGCGATCAAGGGGGTTAAACCTTTATTAGGTAATATATGGGGGTACCGGACGCTATAAAAACCTGCGGCGAACCTAAAAAAAATTACTGGCTACCGATCGGCATCACCGACGCTAAGACGGCGATCAGAAAAATGATCGCTTAGCGACAGTGGTGATAGTGGGTGAAAGGGTTATCTGGGGGGCGATCAGGGGGTTAAACCTTTATTAGGGGGGGTTAGGGGGCTACACTAGACCTAAAACTAAACTTTGGGGACACTTTTACAGTCACAAATGTCACTGATTGCAGTGATCAGTAAATAAATGGTCACTGCAATCAGTGACACTGTGGCTGGGTGATCTGGGGGGGCGATTTATGTACCTATGTGTCCTGGTGTTAGTGTAGTGTTTTGTGCACTAACCTGGCATCTTCTCCTGTACGGCGCTCGGTATATGTGAGCGCCGCAGGAGAGATGACATCACTTCCTCTGCCTGTGTAAACATTACACAGGCAGGGGAATGATTCGATTCGCCGGGAGCGATCGAGAGGGGGTGGCCGGAATCGAACGGCCGTCCCCTCATGCCGGATCGCTCCCGAAGGTAAAACGACCGCTCACTGTAAAGAAGGGGGGTCCGATCGGACCCCCCAACTATACAAAGGCAATCACGTATATATACGTGATTCTGCCGACGTATATTTACAGTGGGCGGTCGTTAAGTGGTTAAAAAAAGTGTATTTTTTCCCAAAAAAGTGCGCTTGCAAGACCGCTGCGCAAATACGGTGTGACAGTATTGCAACGACCGCCATTTTATTCTCTAGGGTGTTAAAATAAAAAATATATATAATGTTTGGGGGTTCTAATTAGAGGGAAGGAGATGGCAGTGAAAACAGACAGGGAAACTCCATTAGCATTGCTGTTTGTCTTGTCATACCAACGGCCACCACAAGATGGCACTAGATCACAGAAGGAAGCATAGGCCTGCAGAAGGCCACAAAGCCGCGGCCTCAATCCTCGATCCCGCCGAGGGGGGGGCACGGAGAGACAGGATTCCCCAGCTGTGCTGTGCCAGGTCGCTAATTCTAGTCGCAATGGCGCCCTGGCGCCCGGGGTTTGTCGAGCCCTGGACTAGAGGATCTCGGCTATGGGGAAAGACTACAAGCATTGAACGTATTCTCTCTGGAGAGGAGACGCTTGAGAGGGGATATGATAGATATCGTTGTGCAAATACTGTACCAGTGACCCTTTTCAGTGAAAGGGAATTTAAAAAGACTTGCACCCATTCACTAAAATTAGAAGAGAAGGGGTTTAACCATAAACTGCGTAGAGGGTTCTTTACTGTCAGAGTGGTAAGGATGTGGAATTCTCTTGCACAAGCAAGTAGTATCAGCGGGGAGCATCGATAATTTCAAAAAACTATTAGATGGGCACCTAAACGACCACAACATACAGGGATTTACAATTTACTACTAACATTAAAGCACACACACAGGTTGGACTGGATGTTTATTTTTTCAACCTCACCAACTAAGTTTTTGATCTGGGGTGTCATTAACTTTGTATTGACACCCGCAGCGGTTCGCAAAGGGCAGTGTGCCTGCGAGCGAGATGCAATGCGGGAACTGGCACTGGAATTGTGCTGGTTCCCGCTTCACAATAGTGTGAACCCAGGCTAAAGCTTAGTACACACGATGAGGTTATCGGGCAAATGATCGTCTGTAACCCCCCCCCCCTTTTTTTTTTTGCATGCTAGTCTCCAGATCGAAAATCAAGAGGTTACTGAGGTATGAAAGTTCTCGTACAACAGAATAAAAATTCGGAAGTGATGTATTGTACTTGTATTGTATTTTCGGACAAAAAATTGTACCGATTAAACAAAAATCGTACGATCTGGTATCATACGAGAAACATTTTTGTGTTTTTATTCCTTCAGAAATTTTCATAAGAAATCTGTGTACTAGCATACGATCACTTTGAAAGCGGTATTATTTGTACGATATTCTGATTGTGTGTACAGACCTTCAGGCACTGCTGCTGGTAAACAAACATTTAGGAGCAGTTGGATGTTTTTATTCAGCTGCCCCCGAACTCTCCTCTATGTTATCTTATCGGTGCATGTACACAGGGTCCTTTACAGTCGTTTCTAGGCAGTTTAATTTAGAAGCATTTTTTGGAACGCAAAAAAATGCGTTCAGGATGGATGTTCAGAGGCATTTGAAACGCCAAATGCCTGTAACAGCTTGTAAACGCGGTAACTCGTGTTAGCCGCGTTTTCGTTTATAGATGTTCTTCATGTTTTTCAAAGTTCTTAAACCTCCCTTTTAAGCCTGCTTTTCATAATCTCCTCCTATTTTTAGAAACTGTTTATTGCAAGTCTGGCCAACAACGATCATCCTCCCTTTTCTCTTATAGGATCATGAAAAACATTAGGGCTTTACCGTGCCTGGAAAAAGTATTCACACCCTTTGAAATTTTTCACATTTTGTCATGTTACAACCAAAAACGTAAATGTATTTTATTGGGACTTTGTGATAGACCAACACAAAGTGGCACATAATTGTGAAGTGGAAGGAAAATTCTAAATGATTTTCAACATTTTATACAAATAAATATCTGAAAAGTGTGGCGTGCATTTGTATTCAGCCCCCCTGAATACTTTTGTAGAACCACCTTTCACTGCAATTGCAGCTGCAAGTCTTTTTGGGGCTGTCTCTACCAGCTTTGCACATCTAGAGAGTGAAATTTTTGCCCATTCTTTTCAAAACAGCTCAAGCTCTGTTAGATTGGATGGAGAGCGTCTGTGAACAGCAATTTTCAAGTCTTGCCACAGATTCTCAATTGGATTTAGGTCTGGACTTTGACTGGGCCATTCTAACACAAGACACTATATGTGTTGTAATATATTCTTAGCATATATGTTTTTTTGTTTTTACTATTTTTTTAATGCACAAATTTGTTCCTGTAAATTCTTCCTTAAAGCGGTAGTAAACCGCAGTCTTTTTGCATTGCATACTAGCACATTATGTGAAGCCCTCACATCTCGGTGCTTTTATCCTTTATTAGCACACCAAATGTGATGGGATTCTGGCATGATTGTCATGCAGCAATTGTGGCAAACTGCGCCTTTTAAAAATCCTGTGAAGTTTGTCACCCGAAGAGGAGCAGAAGCTTCTTTTCTGGCAACAAACGCGCATAGGGCAGCCCATTCAAGTGACGCATGCGATCTATGCGACACACAAAATCACGTGAGAATTGCTCTTTGAAATGGGAACGGGGCCTTGTGTGAGTTTCTTGGTAGCATATTTTTCCTCCCTGTTTCTTTTTATTTTTTTTACCTCCTGGACAGATGTGTAAATAAGGCCTCATGCCCACGGACGTTTTTACAGCCGCGTTTTTGAGCGTTTTTTACAGCTTAAAAACACCTGTCCATGTTAGTCTATAGCTTCATGCCCACCTAGGTGTTTTTAAGTTGTAAAAAAAACCCAGGACCAGTGCGTTCCTCAGCGTCGGAATTAGGCAGAAAAAAACGCGAGCGTCAAAAAACTCGCAAAAACGCGCGGTCACGTTTTTTTAGCTCCGACGTTTTCTTTATTTAAAAAAAAAAATAAAAAAAAATTACAATAACAAGGACAGGCGTTTTTAAGCTGTGAAAAACGCAGCTGTTAAAAATGTCTGTGGGCATGAGGCCTCAGGATTTTTTTTTTTTCAATGACCTTAAAGCGGAATCAGCTGCTACAAAAAGCATAGCTGCTGACTTTTAATAAACCGACACTTACCTGCCCCACGGTCCAGCGATGCGGCCCCCTGGAGGGCCACTCCCCCATCTTCTCCTCTGCGCCGTCATCGTAACTGGGGGCACCCAGCTGTGACAGCTTACGGCTGAGCGCGCACTGCGCATTCGCGAGTCGCTCTGCGCTCTCCTATTGGCCAGCCGATCTTCTGGGACCTGAGTTGTGTGCCAGAAGATCGCTGGCAAGGAGGGGCGGCCTAGGGTGAGAGGAGGAGTCGCCTAGGCGGCCGAAAAAAGGAAGGAGAAAGTGGGACAGGAAGTCGCACTAAAAAGAGGGTACACCCCCCCCCCCCAAAAAAAAATTGGCATATCAGGGGGCGAGGAGTGCTTAAAGCGGAAGTTCCACTTTTGGGTGGAACTCCGCTTTAATCTTTGCAACAAGCACCCTGGTAAAGGTGCCCCCTTTTACTATCGCTGCATTCCCATACTACTCCTGCCCACTGCTGTAGGGCCTCAAATATCCTTTGCAAGTAGCTGAAAAGTTTCCTGCTGAAAAAGGCAAACATTGGTTTACTAAACCTGTTGTGTGGGTGAGGAAAGATGGTGGAGGAAAATCTAGTACAGAAAATGTTTTTATTTGTTCATATTTTTTTAAATCTGTAGGAATAGTTACTCTCGATTCCACTAGTCTTGGTTCACACTTCTGTGAGTCGAGAACACTCGCAAAATCGCACGCATTCCTGACCCACAGGCAGAACGCTGCTCTTTAGCAGAAGCACAGGGAGTGCCAATAACCCACACAGGGAGAACATGCAAACTCCAGGCAGGTGGGGCTGTAGTTGGGATTCAAACCAATGACCTCAGTGCTGCTAGGCAGAAGTGCTAACTACTTAGCCACTGTGCTGCCTGTATATGTGTATAGGAGAGGGAGCGCTACACTTATTTTGTTCTTTCAATTTTGTATGTTGTGTGAAGCACAATCTGATGGCATCAGCTCTCAGATTTAGAATTTTATATGATTTTTTGGGATAGCCGGGTTTATATACTATTACTCCTAGTTTTAGTTAACTAAAATCTCTTTTTATTTTAGATTACCGCAATTTCCTGCACACTACAACATACTGAGAAGTGGGCAGCAGTGTGTGCTAGTTTATGTTGCATTGCATAGTGCTGTCTGTCATTATCAGTTTACTTATCAGAGGGGAAACATTGTCTAGTCTGCAGGCTATGATTAGGAGTTGCCTAAAGTTCCTAAAATATACTGTTAACCACTTGAGAGCCGGGCCATGTACAAATGACAGCCTCAAGGTGGCTCTAGAAATCCGGGAGGCCGTCAATAGACGGCCTCGGCTATTCTGGCCACTGGGGGGCGCGCGCACCCGGCGCATCACTGAGATGCCGATGCGCGTGCCTGGCGGCCGCGATGTCCGCCAGGTACCCGCGATCGGCCGGTACACAGACAAGGATGTGGATCTCTGTGTGTAAACACAGAGATCCACGTCCTGTCAGGGAGAGGAGACCGATGCTGTGTCCCTTGTACATAGGGACACAGATCGGTCCCCTCCCCCACACAGTAGTAATCACTTCCAGGTTACACATTTAAACCCTTCCTCGCCCCCTAGTGTTATTCCCTGCCAGTGTCATTTTTACAGTAACCAGTGCATTTTTATAGCACTGGTCGCTGTAAAAATGACAATGGTCCCAAAATGGTGTCAAAAGTGTCCGATGTGTCCGCCATAATGTCGCAGTCACAATAAAAATGGCTAATCGCCGCCATTACTAGTAAAAAAAAAAATATTAATAAAAATGCTATAAAACTATCCCCTATTTTGTAGACGCTATAACTTTTGCGCAAACCAATCCATAAACGCTTATTGCGATTTTTTTTTTTTTTTTTTTTACCAAAAATATGTAGAAGAATTCGTATCGGACTAAACTGAGGAAAAAAAAAAGTTTTTTTAAAAAAAAAATGGGATATTTATTATAGCAAAAAGTAAAAAATATTGTGTTTTTTTTTTTTTTTTTAAATCGTCGCTCTTTTTTTGTTTATAGCGCAAAAAATAAAAACCGCAGAGATGATCAAATACCACCAAAAGAAAGCTGGGAAAAAAAAGACATCAATTTTGTTTGGGAGCCACGTTGCATGACCGCGCAATTGTCATTCAAAGCGTGACAGCTGAAAATTGGCCTGGGCAGGAAGGGGGTTTAAGTGCCCTGTAAGCAAGTAGTAGAGCAGCTCCAGGCTCACCCCAAAGAAATTACAAGCCAGTAGCTACAAATACGTTAGCTGCTGACATTTACCGGTAATCTTAATACATTTTACCTGTCCTGGAATCCAGTGGTGTCCTCACCCGAGCCGAGTTTTCATCAGGTGCTGGTGCCGCCATCTTGACTAAGGGCATTAGGCTGTGAAGCCGGTTTTCAACTGCGTATGTATGAAACCGTGCTACCGCTTTGTGAATGGGCCAGCTGGCGGGGGAAGGAGGAGGGACAAACTTCTGGCTCAGTTTGCCACCCACCCCCCCCTCACCAAAAGGTGCCAAATGTGGGGTGCAGACAAGTGGAGCTTCCACTTTTGGGTTGAGCTCTGCTTTAAGCTAGGTATGCACTAGTCTGAGGCTCCATGTATACTAGTTTAAAAAAACGCTTCTAGCAGCAGCCTTTGAGCTTTTTTTTTTTTTTTTCTTTAAGGCTCCATGCACACTGGAGCTCAAAAACAGCCGTTTTGAACGCCGGATTGCTGGCAGGAAAACGCTGCTTTAAAAACGAGATTTCATCAACGTTTTGCATTGCTGTCAATGCACGTTTAGCGGCACTAGCTTTCCGATGCGTTTCTCTGGCTCTATTCAAAATCAATGGTTCCTTATTGGAGCCCAATCATTTGAATAGAAGTCGCACCGCAAGTCGGATCATCATGATCCAACTTGCGTGCTGAGGATAAAGGGGAACCCCGCCAAAAAAATGAAAAAAAACCTGGCGTGGGGTCCCCGCTTGGACGATACCAGGCCCTTCGGTCTGGTATGGATTTTAAGGGGAACCCCCTACGCCAAAAAATGGCATGGGGGTCCCCCCAAAATCCATACCAGACCCTTATCTGAGCATGCAGCCTGGTCGGTCAGGAAAGGGGGTGGGGACGAGCGAGCGTCCCCCCCCTCCTGAACCATACCAGGCCGCATTCCCTCAACATGGGGGGGTAGGTACTTTGGGGCAAGGGGGCCCTGTGCCCCCACCCCAAAGCACCTTGTCCCCATGTTGTTGAGGACAAGGGCCTCTTCCCGACAACCCTGGTCGTTGGTTGTCAGGGTCTACGGGAGAGGGGCTTATCGGAATCTGGGAGCCCCCTTTAATAATAAGGGGGCCCCCAGATCCTGGCCCCCCACCCTATGTGAATGGGTAGGGGTACGATGTACCCAATACTCATTCACCTGGGGGGGAAAGTGTCAATAAAAAAAACACACTAGACAGGTTTTTAAAGTAATTTATTAGGCAGCTCCGGGGGTCTCTTCCGACTTCTCCGCTCTCTTTTCCCGCTCTCCGGTTCTTTTCCCGCTCTCCGGTTCTTTTCCCGCTCTCCGGTTCTTTTCCCGCTCTCCGGTTCTTCTGCCGGGCTCCTCCGCTATCTTCTGCCGCTCTTTTGCTAGCGTTGGCCCAGTCTTCTCCGCCGCCTTCTTCCCTCTTCTCTTGTTCGATGTTCACGCGACGCTCTCTGCCGCTGTAATGCTGTGTGCGCGGTACGCAATGACTTTTATAGGCATGGAGCGTGGTCACCATGCCTATATAAGTCGTTGCGAACCGCGCACACGGCATTACAGCGGCAGAGAGCGTTGAGTCAACATCGGAACAAGAGAAGAGGGAAGAAGACGACGATGCAGACCGGGCCACCGCTAGCAAAAGAGCTGGCAGAAGATAGCGGAGGAGCCCGGCAGAAAGCACCGGAGAGCCCAAAAAAGGCACCGAAGAGTCGGAAGACCCCCGAAGTCGGACGAAGACCCCCGGAGCTGCCTAATAAATTACTTTAAAAACCTGTCTAGTGTGTCTTTTTTATTGACACTTTTCCCCCCAGGTGAATGGGTAGGGGTACCCCCTACTCATTCACATAGGGTGGCGGGCCGGGATCTGGGGGCCCCCTTATTAAAGGGGGCTCCCGGATTCCGATAAGCCCCCCTGCCCACAGACCCAGACAACCAACGGCCAGGGTTGTCGGGAAGAGGCCCTTGTCCTCATCAACATGGGGACAAGGTGCTTTGGGGTGGCCTGGTACGGTTCAGGAGGGGGGGGTGCTCTCTCGTTCCCACCCCCTTTCCTGACAGACCAGGCTGCGTGCTCGGATAAGGGTCTGGTATGGATTTTTGTTTCGGCGTAGGGGGTTCCCCTTAAAATCCATACCAGACCTAAGGGCCTGGTATCGTCCGAGGGGGAGCTCTACGGCAATTTAATTTTTTTCATTTTTTGGTGGGGTTCCCCTTCATCCTCAGCACGCAAGTCGCACCACAAGTCGGATCATGATGATCCGACTTGCAGTGCGACTTCTATTCAAATCAATGGGCTCCCATAGGGAACCATTGGTTTTGAATAGAGACAGAGAAACGCTAATTAGCGGCCGTTTATGTGCGTTTATTGGCGCTTGGCTTTTTTTGGCGTTTTTTCCCGCCGAAAAACTGCACTTTGAACGCAAATTTCTTGCGTTCAGAAAAAAGCCCATAAACTCCACTGCTCATTAACGCTAAAAAACGACCATGTGTGCACATAGGCTAACATAGAGTGCAGTTTATGGGCTTTTTAAAAAAACGCCCAAACGCCAATAAACTGCAGTTTATCAGCTTCAGTGTGCATGGAGCCTTAGAAGCAAATAGTGTTATCCTATGGGGTTGATTTACTAATCGCGTGCAAGGAAAATAAAAAACAACATTTTTGCTTGTACATGATTGGATGATAGAAATCAGCAGAGCTTCCCCTCATTTCAGAGCTTCTCAGATCTAGAGCAAATGCACTTAAAGTACACAGTATATTTGCCTTTTTAGTAAATCAACCTCTAGGTGTCAATGCACAATATTTTAGTCTAGAAGTGTTCTTGAAGCTTCAACTTCTAGAAACAGAATTATTTTTTTTATTTTTTTTGGGGGGGTATTTTTGGGAGCGATTTAACAGCAAAGAATTCCTATGCATGCTCGGAAACAATTCGACGCATGCACGGAAGCATTGAACTTAATTTTCTCGGCTCATCGTAGTGTTGTACGTCACCGCGTTCTTGACGGTCGAAAGTTCAGAGAACTTTTCTGTGACCATGTGTATGCAAGCCAAGCTTGAGCGGAATTCCGTTGGAAAAAACATCCAAGGTTTTTGCGACGGAAATTCAGACCGTGTGTACGCAGCATAATAGTGTGCGTGGAGCCTGAGGGAAAACTTTTGTTAGGAACTTTTAGTGTAATTTTCTAGTGATTAGTGGAGTGAACTCAACATTTATTTTCAACAGTAACGAGAAAATTCGAAGGTTTAGGATGGGACGGTGTGTTTGCTTTTTGTTTGGTAAAGTTCATTCATTCCAAAATCGAATGTTAAAGTGCTTTTAAAGGCAAATTTTATTTTTTTCTTAAATTACTTACCTGCTATGTGCCATGATAATGCAGAGTGGCCCCTTACCTCCTCTTCTGAGGTCCCCCACACTGGCGCTGCTACCGCCTCCTCCTTTTATGTGGGTGCCCTTTTAGCAAGCCATGTGCTGAGGGGGCATTGCTGTCGGCATGCTCCCGAGCCAGGCTGCAGGAATGCATTTAAAAAAAAATAATGTTTTTACTTTACATCCACTTTAAAAGCAACCATTTGAAAACCTACTAGTGTATAAACCGCCTTAGTGAGGTGAATACAAGAATGTCCCTCTACGGGACATTGGGTTCTGACAGCGACATCTGCTGATTGGCTGAAGCTGCTGATATAGGGAAAAACTATCAACTTCTGTTACATGAGAATGGTCACACACTGATCGAATTTCAATGAGTGTATGGCCAGTATTAGTTGTATTTCCAATAAAAAAGCAAGGTCACTCTCCTGGCTGTGCAGCATGGCAGGGGTGTGTGTATCCCATTGCTGTACAGAGCTGTTAATCTTTTGGCAAGTAACATAGTCCACATGTACATTTCAAGTGTTTAGTTAGCTGCTTGGCAACTGATTGGAATTCAACTTTAAAAATATTTTTCCATCACAGTACTAATGTTTAAATAACCTGCAGGATAACAATTGTATTCATTTTACATTGTTATAAAATTTGATGTACTTTTTCTGTATTTTTTTAGCCTGGGGTTACACTGAAGGTGGGTTTGAAACTCGCACGATTTCAGCTGAACTCACACGATTTTAACCCCAGCATTTCAGTCCGAATTCGGGAGTGATTTCAGAGACATCTGTGCGGGTTCATGGACAGATGTCTATTGAAATCGCCCGCAAAGTCGCCAAAAGTAGTTGCCGGCAATAGGCGGTGATTTGACATGTCAAATCGGCCCAATGTGAACGTGGGCTAAATGTGATCTATAGAAGTGGCTGTGCTGAGATTTTTTTTCCCCCAGCACTTGAGTGGACAGTGAACAGTCTGGGTGTGTCTACCGCTGGGTCAGAATATATATAATCAGCAATGGTTGGCGATGTGCTCGTTGTTGACACAAATGTATACACTGCATGCAAAGTTACAGGGTTATTGTAGGCCAAATGCTGATGCCTAAATACCCTTTTCTGCCCAGGGGAACATAAAAAAACACACAGGTCACTGTCATTGGGTCCAATGTAAGAAGCAGCAGATACATTTTAGGATCTAGGGAATACAGTACCTGCCCGTGAGAATGTGTTTCCAGCGCAATCCCATCGCGCTGGTTCTCGGCGACAGGGTACTGTTCATCTCGCGTTCGCTGCAATAGGAAAAACACATTACAGCGAGCGTGAGAAGGAAGCGACGGGGATCCGACTTGGATTCCCGCCAATACCAGGCACTGTGTTTGGTATGAATCATGAGGGGGAACTCCACGCCAAATTTTAAATAAAAAACTGGCATGGATTCCCCTCCAGGAGCATACTAGGCCCTTAGGTCTGGTATGGATTTTAAGGGTAACCCCTACGCCGAAAAAAAAGGCGCGGGGGCCCCCCAAAATCCATACCGGACCCTTATCCAAGCACGCAGCCCGGTCGGTCAGGAAAGGGGGTGGGGACAAGCGAGCGCCCCCCCCTCCTGAACCGTACCAGGCCACCCCAAAGCACCTTGTCCCCATGTTGATGAGGACAAGGGCCTCTTCCCGACAACCCTGGCCGTTGGTTGTCGGGGGCTGCGGACAGGGAGCTTATCGGAATCCGGGAGCCCCCTTTTAATAAGGGTGCCTCCAGATCCCGGCCCCCCCATCCTATGTGAATGAGTATGGGGTATATCGTACCTCTACCCATTCACATGGAGGAAAAAAGTGTCAAGAAAACAAACCACACTACACAGGTTTTTAAAGTCATTTATTAGGCAGCTCCGGGGGTCTTCTTCCGACTTCGGGGGTCTTCTTCCGACTTCGGGGGTCTCTTCCGACTTCTCCGCTCTCTTCTCCCACTCTCCGCTCTCTTCTTCCGCTCTCCGGTGTCGTCTCCGCGCTCTCTGGTTCTTCTCGCGCTCTCTGGTTCTTCGGTGCCTTCTACCTTCTGTCGGGCGCCTCTGCTATCTTCTTCCAGCTTTTTTACTAGCGTTGGCCCGGTCTTCCCCTTCGTCTTCTTCGATGTTGACACGACGCTCTCTTCCGATTTATATAGGCATGTCACCCGGAGACCACGCCCCTTATGTAGTCACCACCCGGAGCAAGATGGGACTGTGACATCATAAGAGGCGGGGTCACCTGGTGACCACGCCCCATGCCTATATAAATCGTTGCGCACCGAGCACACGGCATTACAGTGGAAGAGAGCGTCGTGTCAACATCGAAGAAGACGAAGGGGAAGGCCGGGCCAACGCTAGTAAAAAAGCTGGAAGAAGATAGCAGAGGCGCCCGACAGAAGGTAGAAGGCACCGGAGAGTGGGAGAAGTCGGAAGAGACCCCCGAAGTCGGAAGAAGACCCCCGGAGCTGCCTAATAAATGACTTTAAAAACCTGTGTAGTGTGTTTTTTTTTTCTTGACACTTTTCCTCCAGGTGAATGGGTAGGGGTATGATGTACCCCATACTCATTCACATAGGGTGGGGGGCCGGGATCTGGGGGGCCCCTTATTAAAGGGGGCTCCTGGATTCCGATAAGCTCCCCGCCCGCAGACCCTGACAACCAACTGCCAGAGTAGAGGCCCTTGTCCTCATCAACATGCACCCCCTGCCCCAAAGCACCCACCCCCCATGTTGAGGGCATGCAGCTTGGTACGGTTCCGGAGGGGGGGCGCTCGCTCGTTCCCAACCCCTTTCCTGACCGGCCGGGCTGCGTGCTCGGATAAGGGTCTGGTATGGATTTTTGGGGGACCCCCACGCCGTTTTCTTCGGCGTAGGCGTTACCCTTCAAATCCATACCAGACCGAAGGGCCTGGTATGCTCCTGGAGGGGAACCCATGCCGGTTTTTATTTAAAATTTGGCGTGGAGTACCCCTTCATGATTCATACCACAGTGCCTGGTATTGGCGGGAATCCTAGTCGGATACCCGTTCGTCGGACGTATGTCGGCTTCAACACATTTTTCCTTTCCTGGCGAGCCAGCTCGGCGCTGGCTCCCACGTCAGGGCTCGTAGGTGGTAAATCTCGCCCATAAAAGCAGCGAGGTTGACACAATATCGCGGTCACCTACTGTAGGTGTTTGTAGAAAATGCTGAGAGACATTCCCTGGCTAGATTATTTAGGCGCATTCATTACCAAACTCCTGGGGATTGTCGAGCTGTAGTTTATGTAGATATTATTACAGAATTCTGTGGTTTGCATAGAGATCTCTTTTTAAGTGTTGACTGATCAGACACTGAAAATATCAAGTAATATTGTGCAGCCTGTTTTGAATTTACATAACAGTATGCCCTGACTCCAGCCACAGATCTTCTGAAACACGCATAGCTGAAGGAAAATATTCCACATGGCACACTGAGCATATAGAATCTATGGACAGCTGTAGTAGCAAGGGGCTTGTACTGAGAAAGTGTTATGAAAATATTATTGTAAATCACCTAGACGTCTCTCAACTGTCATAGAGGTCAGCATTGCAGTTTGCAAAAATGTAACACCAACTTGCAATAGTTTAAAGTGATACTAAAGCTTCCCATTTTCAGATCAAAATTGTATCACATCAGTGTTAACCTAGCTTTACCTATGTCCAATGCTGCCTTTCCTTCTTGTGGAGCCCTTTCAGAGTGCCTCTGTGCAGCTGGTGTCTCTGCTCCCCGTGTTGCCATTTTGAAAAAGTATGACATCCTTCACCTGTGTGAGATGGAACACATGGCATTACACTTTTATGGGTTTTTTTTTCCTTTTTAAAAGGCTTCCCCAGAAATCTTGTGAGATAGTTTAAATGAGTTTACAGAGGTTCTAAGCCCTCGTTCACACTGAAGGCGGGTTTGAACTCGCACAATTTCAACCCTGCATTTCAGTGCGACTACGAGGGGGTGGGGCAATTGGAAAGACATCTGTGAGGGTTCATGCACAGATGTCTATAGAAATCACCCCCGAAGTTGCCAAAAGTAGTGCAGGAACTACTTTTGGAAATCAGTGCGGCGCCGCAAAGTCGGCGTTGCATCGTTTGGGACAATGCCGTTGTCGGCATTAGGCCCCATGCACACGAGACGCTGTTATTTGCTGTTAAACGCGCGTTCAGAGGCAGTTGGACACTTTTTTCAACTGCTCCTGAACCCATTCAATGTTATCCTATGTGTCCATGCACACAGTCTCGTTTATTGCCGTTGTTAGGCAGTTGCGTTTAACCTCGTTTTTCCAGAAGCAAAAAAATGGGTTCAGACGCAAAAGTTTTCCACGTTTCAGACGCAAAACGCGGTACCGGCGTTTTGCCGCGATTTCGTTTATTAGCGTTTTTAAAGGTGACCTATTTTTTTACATTAGAAATCTCAAAAATGATGGCAAATGATGACAAACCATCAAAAAAATATGAAAAAAAACTGTAATTGCTTGCATTGCACTGTAGACAATCCACAACTTGTGGCAGGTGACGTGGCAAGTGGACAATCCACAACTTGTGGCAGGTGATGTTGCCAGGTGACGTGGCAGGTGGAAATCCACAAATTGTGGCAGGTGACGTGGCCAGGTGACGTGGCAAGTGGACAATCCACAACTTGTGGCCAGGTGACGTGGCCAGGTGACGTGGCCAGGTGACGTGGCCAGGTGACGTGGCCAGTGACATGGCAGGTGACGTGGCAGGTGGACAATCCACAAATTGTGGCAGGTGACGTGGCAAGTGGACAATCCAAAACTTGTGGCAGGTGACGTGGTCAGGTGACGTGGCATGTGACGTGGCCAGGTGACATGGCAGGTGATGTGGCAGGTGACGTAGCAAGTGGACAATCCACAACTTGTGCCAGGTGACGTGGCCAGGTGACGTGGCAGGTGGAAAGCCACAAATTGTGGCAGGTGACGTGGCATGTGACGTGGCCAGGTGACATGGCAGGTGACGTGGCAGGTGACGTGGCAAGTGGACAATCCACAACTTGTGGCAGGTGACGTGGCCAGGTGAAGTGGCATGTGACGTGGCCAGGTGACATGGCAGGTGATGTGGCAGGTGACGTGGCAAGTGGACAATCCACAACTTGTGGCCAGGTGACGTGGCAGGTGGAAATCCACAAATTGTGGCAGGTGACGTGGCCAGGTGACGTGGCAGGTGATGTGGCCAGGTGACATGGCAAGTGGACAATGCACAACTTGTGGCAGGTGACGTGGCCAGGTGACGTGGCAGGTGACGTGGCAAGTGAACATTCCACAACTTGTGGCAGGTGACGTGGCAGGTGACATGGCCAGGTGACGTGGCCAGGTGATGTGGCAAGTGGACAATCCACAACTTGTGGCCAGGTGACGTGGCAGGTGACGTGGCAAGTGGACAATTCACAACTTGTGGCAGGTGACGTGGCAGGTGACGTGGCCAGGTGACGTGGCAAGTGGACAATGCACAACTTGTGGCAGGTGACGTGGCCAGGTGACGTGGCAGGTGACGTGGCAAGTGAACATTCCACAACTTGTGGCAGGTGACGTGGCAGGTGACGTGGCCAGGTGACGTGGCCAGGTGATGTGGCAAGTGGACAATCCACAACTTGTGGCCAGGTGACGTGGCAGGTGACGTGGCAAGTGGACAATTCACAACTTGTGGCAGGTGACGTGGCCAGGTGACGTGGCAAGTGGACAATTCACAACTTGTGGCAGGTGACGTGGCCAGGTGATGTATCAGGTGACGTGGCAAGTGGACAATCCACAGCTTGTGGCAGATGATGTGGCAAGTGATACGCTAAATACAAGTACACTGCTGCTCTCTCAGCTGCTGGTCTCCCAAAATGGCTGAAATGGTTAAATAATAATGTTTTTTGAGCTTAGGGAGGGTCTTATGATGTTTCTTAACTAAACGCCTATAGACGCAAACGCGGTAAAACGCCGCTAAAATTGCGGCAAAACAGGCGTTTTTAAACGCCGGTTTTAGCCTTTAAAAACGTGTGTTCAGCAGAGTTTGCACCGGCGTCTCGTGTGCATGGGGCCTTAGGCTGCGATTTGGCATGCAATTTGACATGTCAAATCACGCCGATGTGAATGGGGGCTAAAGCCTTAAGGGTTTTTTTTTTTTTTTTTTTACCTTAATTTAGTCTATGCATCAAGTTAAAAAACATTCTGTGCTGCAGAATCCCCCTCAGCCACCTTTTGGGCCCCTTTCACATGGGGCGGATCTGCCTGCTCAGCAGAGGATCTCTCCACTGATCCCCGCTAAGTAGGCAGATGACAGGTCCGTGTCCACTCCGCTGATGCAGAGCAGACATGGACACAGCCCGCTGTTCTCTATGGGGCTGTTGGGTGGAAAGGAACCACCTGTCCTTTTCCATCTGACTGTCATCCGATCATCATCCGATCTGCTGTACTGGTGTTAAGGTAACCCTAACGACACCCCAAACGCAGATTGCAAATATGCAGTGCATTTGCCTACATTGGATGGCATGGTACCGCAGTACCATGCAGCCCAGATACAGTGCATTTTTAATAGTAGTGCATGCACTGCTTTTGGTGCGATCCAGAGCAATTTCAGCCTATTCAAATGAGCAGAAAAGATCTCCACGTTCCTGTGTGATTCCAGTGTGAACTTGCAC